>CALSBZ010044843.1:956745-1002918 GCA_943591055.1 Gobionotothen gibberifrons | reverse complement strand
TTTTCTTACTTAATGTCCTTTTACCCATCCTTTAATTTCCTGATCTTTTATGTCAAGTCAACAGAAGCATCTCTCCAGCCCCCTTACTCCAGTCTTCATAGACTATTAGACTCTATTATGACCACCACACACACACATCACACTTGACCTCAACTCCCAAAAGCTCTCAAAGTCTCTCCCCTTCTGTCTCCACTAATCTCTCCAACACAATCTCTCCCTCTCTGTGACGGTACGTCCACACAGCAGCGTTAAACAAATCTTGGAGGTGGGCGTATCTGAAGCTTGGGGATTTTTTGCGAGCAACAACCAATCACATGAATCTCCCGCCCCCGACACACATTTATGAGATTAATGTCTATGGTGCTATTTTATGCTACATTCCATGCTGGCTAAATATACTGTCTATGCTTGCTAGCAATGTTTAAACAAAGTAAACTGGATATAAAATCCCCAAACAGGCGAAAACCTACCAATTTCACCCACTGTCTCTGCCACCTCCCTCCATAGTTCCTCCGGTTTGTATCCCGGTAAGTTAATAGGGACTGGTCATAAAGAACCGGGTGATTTGCTACCGCAATAACTCATTTCTCCTCCATTTTTAGGAATATAGAAAATGAAGCTGCACGCGGTTTGATTGGCTAGCGCTTGTACTGTCAGATTTGCATAAACGGGATTTGATTGGCTGACGCTTCCACCTCAGCTTCAAAAGTTGAACATTGCTCAACTTTTGAATCCTGAGATGCGTGGAAATCTCCGCTTTGCTTCCCACAATGCAGTTTGGCGAAAAGTGAGGCAAAGTGACGTCACCCCATTCAAAGTGAATGGGCAGAAGCGTTGGAAGATTTTTTTAACGCTGCTGTGTGGACGGGCCGTACGTCTTTGCCAAACTCTGCGCTTTTAGGAACGTGACTTCCTCACAAGGCAATGAAACCACAGTCCTCCTGCCTGGACATTTTTCATCTGCCTTCACTTTCAGCCAACGCAGGACACACTCACATCTACATGTTTTTTGGTCAGCAAAGGAGCTTAAAAAAATGATAAAATTCCATCTTTAAGAGAAAAAAGGTTTTTCTTTCCTCAAAATCACAGCCGCGTCTGAGGGGACTCTGAGGTTTGATTTTTTTGTATTATTATCCTCCAGATGTTCGTTAGTCAGCCTTTGCTCGCTTCACTACCGCCTGTTAGATGGAGGGCTTTTGGTTTGTGCCACCCACATTTTAATGAGGAGTGCTTTTAAATACTAATGAGCATATTTTGGCGTCGCTGAAGGCTCTTCTGCGCTCATTGTAAAAGTAAGAATGTCAACTTGTCAGTTTAATGATGCTGCGGGATTAGACATCCGACCCCCTTTTTTTGAAGTGTCTCCCTTTGCTGGTGTACGGCTCTACTACTAAATTATTCCGCTGTGTATTCTCAATACTGTCAGTGTGATTAACACCAGATAGGAGGTGAAATCTCTGTAGCAAATTCCCTTATAAAGCATGCCTTAATAGATGATGTAGGAAGATGGTCCTACCTTGAGTAATTCATAGTTTTTATGCAAATGTTTCTGTCAGTCAGGGGTCCTATTGCACAAACAATATTGTTGACAAGGTTGGATGTTGCATTGATCTTATTGCTAAAAATATATACTTTTTGAACTTGCTTTTTTATGCAAATGTTGGTGTTTCCTGGAAGTTTTTCCCAAAAACATTTTAAAAATCACATTTAACACTTTTCTTGCATTTGAGCAAGGCAATATATCACATAGCAATATTATGATTTGGGACCAGAAATTGTCTTTGATTTTGGAAATCATAATATTACATAAGTGCTGTCTTTCCTGGTTTTAAAGGCTATATACTATTAAAATAATGTATTTTCTGAACTTAAAATATCTTCAAAATCATCAGCTAAAATCTAATCAAATCAAGTTTTATTTATATAGCACATTTATAAACTGTTTTTGGTTGAGCCAAATTGCTGTACATATAAAAAAAATAGCCTACAGTAGAGATACAGCAAATACAACAGCACAGTTTGTTCAGAATATCACTATGAGAACAAAACAAAAGATGTATATCTTGATTAATACTAATACACCAATGCATACATTGTAATATACACAAATGTAAATATTTGTTGTTATATATTGTCCAACCTGCATAATTTGTCTCCTTGTATTTGAATAAATATTGTAATTTAATTAAATGTTACCTTTTAATTGCATATTTTCTTATCTTTTTATTTTTATAAAAATATTTAAAAGTAACCTTTTATATTTGTATGTATTGATAAATATTATATTCTAACTACCTATCAAAATTGAAAATATTTAGTGAAAAGCACCAAAAGTCAAACCTAATAATAAAACATATATATATTGTGATATTTAATTGTATTTGAGTTCTAACTAAATAGTGTTGCAATCTATTGCAACTCCAACTCCATAAAAAAACAAAGCTGTTCCCAGTGAAACTATTTATAGAGCTCGGTGCTTTTTGGTAGACTGTGAGTACATCTACACTGAACCAACAGATGGGCTCACCGCAGTAGCCTGCCTGTGAAACAGTTTAAGAGCTTGTTTTTGTCAATGGTTGTGTTTCACTGTCTAACCACTGCAAAGGCCACCAGGAGTTGAGCTTCTTATTACGAGTCTGGAGCACGTTTAAAAAATCCAAGCTGGAAAACCACAGCCCATTCCGTTAGTCCATTGAGGAATACCAAGACAGAGAAGTGGGTCAAATCTCCACATGTGCTCCTGTAGGCCGCAAACTTATTCTCCCATGTCTGCAGCTATTGCTCCATCAATTAAATAACGTTGACTGACTTGGTTCCTTTTCGTAAAAACAAAGCACAACGCGGCCAAGGCAGTTGTGGTGTGCCTTGGCCCACCGTAGTTATCATTGGCTCGTGCACAGAAGCATGAATGAATGTGCGTCTGGAGAATATTTAAGTTCATCCCTTTTCTCAGGCAGATTTTTTTGCAACCCCACAACTCTTATCCCGAATGTTTTGGCGTTCCTTGCGCTAACCATCTGCCTTCTATTTTCTCTCCGTTTGAGCGTTCCTCAGTCACCGCCTCGTTTCTTCTTCATCCTTCTTTCTGCTCAGTTGAACTTCATGTGCTTAAGTGGCAAACCTCAACCCAAAACCCTCCTGATTTGCGTTCTAAGAATGTTTTATACCAAGCCGCGGTTTGGCAGCAGGGAAAACATCTTCGCTGACCTTATAAGAACTTGGATCTTTTGGATCCCTTCGGTTTTATGTGGGAATTAATTTGTTCACTTAATGGTTCCTTTCTTCTTTCTTTATCTTATATTCTCACGCAAGGGATTCTGTATTCTCCTGTCTTCTTTCTCAGCTTTTTGTGTGCAATCCTTTCCCCTCCATGTCTTTTATTCCATCCTTATCATCAAGGCTATGGAGTTGTCAGTCCTCAGCCGAGCCTTTAGATTAAAGAGGCCCTATTATGCTTTTCCCTTTCCTGTATTGTGTTTGTTTGTGTGCATGTAAATGGTCTGCAAAAGGCTAAAATCCCTGTGTTCCCTCCAGAGGGAGTTTCTCTCCCCCCCCCTGCCTGAAACCCCTCCATTGGACTCCTTTGTTTACTTCTGCAGCAAAATGATATCACTATGTAACACTCGCACTTCTATTGGCCAGCGCTCCAACACATTGTTTGTGATATGCTAAGGGTCGGACATCTCTAAGCGGTTGACCAATCACAACAGAGCTGGCCAGCTAACCAATCAGAGCAGACTGGGCTCTGGTTTCAGACAGATGGTGAAAAGAGTATTAAAGCATGTAAACATGTCACAAAATACAACTATAAATCTGAAAATGAGCTTAATATGTCTTCATGAACTGTTTTGTTTAGCGAGTAGTCATTTGTCAAAGCCTGCTCTTGCATTCGGAGGTTTCATGTGTGGAAAGTGAAAATGTCCATCATTGCTACACTGGTAAAGGAAGTTCTCTATCTTACCTGCGTTTACATCTCTTTGGTTGCCTTTTTATAATTATAATTACAACAGATGAAATGTCTTTTAGTTGACACTTTTATAACCATTCCAAACATTCCAACGGCAGCTTTTAATTCAGGTGCACTAGCTTGCCTAAGGACTGTTGAACCACTGACATTCTGATTTGAAGAAGCCCATTTCCCCCTGAGCCACAGCTGCCCCACGAATCATCATCCTGCCACGGTACATGTACCAAAAACAGAGGGACATCGTTTAATAAGAACCACCAATCCTGCACTTTCTACTATCCTCAAATCCAGACGCAATCATCCAAGAGTTTTCATCGTCTTCATTTGGCTCAGGGGATCAATAGCATCTCTGATATAATCTAATCAATATAATGACTCTGTTATATTCATGTGCATTGTATGTTCCTTTCTTGGTAAGATAGATTGTTCAGTGCTTTGAAAAACTCGTCATTATTTGGTTTTACATTCTCTTAAACAACAATCCGAAATAATTGGTACAAAAAAATGTATATGAAATTATTGATACAAACAAAAAAAGGGAGATATTTGTTTTTAAATCACTGCCATTTATCTAACCTTAATATGATTATGTATCTATTCTTCTAATTTCGGAGTGATTAAGTGAATATTATAGGACTTATAAGTCATTTTGTCTAGTTTGAAAAATAACGAAGTTGTCTGCCTGCATGTTAAGGGACAACTTGGAATATTCTGGAACTTTGGTTGGCATTAATCCCAATGATATTTCAGGGATCACATTTTAGTTATATCTTTATCCAGTCTGGTGTAGATCAATGTTCCGTGTAAGGATTTGCCACGTAAACCAATGCATCACATTTCTCAATAAGAGCCTTCCTTTCGCCAAGTACTTCCAGGGAAGCACTGTAGAAATAAACAGCAATTCATTAGTTGGAAAAGAATATGTATTTTCCAGCTAAATGAATAGATCAAGTCACACTGAGTGGAAAACTTGCATTCCATTACTACAAACAATGACTGGGACCAGCCAGAAACACCAGCTTTTGGAACAAATGATCCAGTGTGTGATCGAGAAAGAGCAGCTGTTGTGGAAACCTGGCAAGTACTCACCACTAAAATCGACTTTCTCTTTTTCTCTCTCCACCAGGTTTTTATCCCGATCACCCACATAACATCAAATCAAAGGTGAGTGATTTTCTTCTTTTCTACTTTTTCCATTTCTGTTGCTCCAGTCACTTTTTCTTTCTGTCTTTGTCTTCTACCACAAGTGGCTTCAAAAAGTAGATCCCTTTTGAACAAACCAGCATATCCTCATCAACCACAATAAGCATCATCTAAACGCACGACTGAGCCCACGGTGGCTTAAACTGTAAGGTTTTGGGATGTTGTGATTTTTTAAAAGATGTAAATACAGTAAATCACCACTAGAGGGCGGCAGTGTTTCTTTCAATGGAGCCTCTCTGTATTACACTTCTGGTGGGAGCAGTGGGGAGGCAAATCAAGCACACAACATCTAAATATTCAGGTGAAGAACAAGTCATTTTGTATCATATTAGCTGGGTTTAAAAGTGATATGTGTATGGCTGTATGAAACTGTGGCACATGGACTACCACCAATTGGAGGGTCCGTGGTTCAATCCCCATCCCCTGTAGTCAACATTTCCATGTGTCAGTGGGCAAGATACTTCACATAAAATTGCTCCTCTCTGTATAGAAGTGTGCGTAAGCCACTTTTGGATAAAAGCGTTCAAATGACATGTAATATAGTTTGTATGAATGTGAGTGTGTGTGAGCATATTAGAGATGGTGTACACAGGTGTGTTTTCTCTAGGGAGTATGTGAGCATTGTGTATGCTTGTTGGAGATGTCATTGATTTCGAGAGAGGATTGAGTTTATCTCTGTGTTAATTCACAACCGTTGCAAATGAACACAGAGAAACCGGAGTCTCGATCCTCTTGCCAGTCCCCTCCTTCCTTTTCCCATCGACTCCCTCTCTCTGACTACTGATAGGGCAGACACGGAGTCAACAGAGGAGAGAAACAGCGAGAGGAGGAGTAAAGGGGGGAGGGAGGGAAAGAGTTGGGATACAGGGGAAGGACTAAAGTAGAAACAAAGAAGCGCTGCAGGTGTGTGGACTTGTGAATATCAAGTGGACAGGTCGAGCTCAGCAGCTGTAGTTGTATTTCCTCTTATTAAGTCTAGTGCTGGTTTTCAGTTGAGTTTATACACAGAGTAAGTGCTGACGGAGGCATGGCCCTTCTTACCAACGGAGCGCAGAATCTGGGCTCCTATTACTGCCTGATCCGACGCAGGTTCAAGAGGAGGCGCAAGAAACGCTCCGAGCGCAAAGGTAAACCTCACTTCAGACATGTATTCACAGAGAGTGATGCTGAGCTGACTTTTTGTGCACTTTGTGATGTTTCGTAGCTGGAAAGTGAAGAGAGAAACGCACTTGCTGCTTTTAAATCATTTGTTTGACTTGTGTGTGAAGTTGGAGGTTGTTAACATTACCAACACACACACACCGCTCCGAAATCTGCTCCTAATACTGTCACTTTGAGGATGCCTTATATTTGAAAAGCTTTTCATTCTTTACATTTCTTTCTGGTCAGTGAACCTGTATAACATTTTACAGATGGACTCTAATGATTTTTGTCTTTGTTGTGGTGGTTTGCATGTAGATCATTTCACTGCAGGTTGAAGACGTTTTGATTTGTTTCAAAAGTGTGTCTTATTTATATATAAATGATGATATATTAATATTCATTTAATTAATTTCATTATTTTTTTTTGTTTGAATGGCTATATTCTCGTAAATAATTGAAGAGAAACATAGATATAGATTAAGCCTTTTTTCTGTTATTTAAACCTGATCTAGTTCTGAATAAATAATTGCCTTGTTGACGGCAGACTGCAAATATGGAGAGATGAAAAGGGATGGGGATTGCTACTCTAACCGTGAAAATGTATTGCATATATTTTATTATATTTTATTTATTATTCATATTATTTATTTATACTATATCAAACAGCTATTTGGGCAATTTATTTTTGCCTGTAGACCAAAAATAGACACCATATAAAACATGGAAGCTTGACTAGGGAATGTGTTCAAAGGTTTGAATCAGTAGGGAAGACGGATAATGTCTTATATGTTGTATGTCAGGGACTACGGATGGAAAAGAGCTCAAAGCTAACATCCGGCATATTTACACTTGAAGCATTATTTGTCTAAAGTGTTCATTTATGTGCTTTGTCCCTATTCAATTTAATTTAAATGAAATGAAAATAACAAATGGTTCTCTTATTTCAATAATGGGACTATCCTTTAAATAATTTCAGCAACACGTTTAATTTCTATAGTCAAGCGTCCTTGGGTTTCGTGAAAGGCGCTATATAAATTGAAATTATTATTATTATTCCCAAAAAAACAAATACTGAAATTGAATCCCTGTTTTGATTTAATACGCTTTTCTTTTGTTTCTTTTTTCGGGGGTCAGAATATTGCTCTTTTTTAGTAAATGCAACCTCTCTGAGTGGGACAGGTCCGTCTCTGTGTAAATGCACTCGGATGCCGGAGCCCCTCAGAGGCTCTAAGCTTCTCCCTCCTGAGTGTGCTGCTCTGCTCTGGGGATTAGCCTTCCAGCCGAGGTAGTAATTACTTCGGTGGCCACTGGCAGCATTAGCCATGTCTCAGCCACTTGCTTTGAAACCCACCACCCTACAAACCCCCCCCCCCCCCACCGCCACCATCCATCCACTTAAACCCACCACTGCTGATACAGTATTTCCACCCGCCACCCCCCCCAACCCCCGCCTCACACTAAAGACACTGACTACGTCCATCAGCATTACACCGGTCTGATTCCCACCTTTTCGCTCTCCCCTTATCACCATGGGAATGAAAGTGGCACTTTTTCACCCGTTCTTAGAGAAGCGTTGACTCAGCATGTTGCTCAGCTTTAATGCCCACACGCCGGAAGCCTCCTGATAAGTTGCTTATAGTACTTTAGCTTTAGAGCCCATTGGGTTAGCGGCTAGCTGCGAGGACGAAGTCGCACACTTACTTAAGACAATCGCCGGGAGAATGATGTGACACCCACTCGAGGAAAGTCTCTCTCCGCTTAGTTTCTTTGTCGGGAGGTCACAGTCAGCGCAGCACCGCTGGACCTGGCAGTCCATTCAGCGCAGATTAGTGTCTTCCACAAGGACACTCCAGCATGTCGATACAGGGGTCGAGCAGGGCCAGCTGTTTGAGGTTGAGCTGTCAAACACTGATCCACCCCGCAGAGCACAGTTCCTGATGTGTGTGTGCTTCTAAACGACTAGTTTGGTTCACCTACAGAGCTCAATTTATAAATAACCCTATCAGCTCATTTTGGATGTGTGCAAGAGTCTACTGTTAAATGACACATTTGAACACAAAGAGGACTATTGCATCTGAAGTGTGTCATACATACATGTCATCTAATTTACAGTAATAACATGAATATGTTTAAGTATGAAGTACTTGAATGATAAATCCTTTATTCGTCCAACACTGGGGAAATTGACATTATTACAGCAAAAGGGACAGTGTAGATATAAGGGTTAATAAGTACGCATCTATTGTAAAAAAATACGTTTAAACTAAATAAGTACTTGTGTAGAAACGTGCAGAGGACTTCCGGCATTCTTTACCCAGTTGAGGAACATTGGCCCATCAGCACAGGCGTTTCCAATTGTTTTAATAATGATAGCCAACGAGGTGTTAGAAGCTCTGTTGGG
Organism: Gobionotothen gibberifrons; assembly: GCA_943591055.1. Lineage (NCBI taxonomy): Eukaryota > Metazoa > Chordata > Actinopteri > Perciformes > Nototheniidae > Gobionotothen > Gobionotothen gibberifrons. The sequence continues at coordinate 994,204 of CALSBZ010044843.1, read as the reverse complement.
AATGATATGATGATCCGTGGTTATGTAGGTCAGTGGGGCAAATTGTCATTTATTTTCAAAAGAAATTGCGTCACTTACAATTGCACTTCGATAAGGCTGATTGCCCACTTGTCTCAGTGAACCAATGAGAACTGCTATTTGTCCCGCCCTAGCAGCTGCAACAAAGCCAAATCTTATATTTCTATTTGTTGTAATTTATTGTCTTCTGTTATTTGTGATTTTTAGTAATGTGTTATTTATTATTTGCATGTACAGCACTTTGGTCTCGACCAAAAATCGTTTTAAAATGTGCTTTATAAATAAAACCTGATTTGATTTGATTTATATCCTGACCTTTATATATACAGTCTATGATCCTGACACCTATGACTAATTATCACAAAAGCCTATCTTTTGCTCAGTTTCAAATGTTCATTCAACACCCTAAAGGTTGGCCGTCAATTCTAGCATCTTATCTAGGTTTAAAAGGACATAGAGTTTGGCAGCATGTTATATTACCAACATTTTGGAAAAAGTATTGAGTAAGTATTAGTAGCAATACAACAGTTTGGAACATATGTTGTAAGTAATTCCAATGCGATACAATTGTAGAAAAAAGTTGAAATAACTGTTGCGTAATTCGAGTTAGCAGATTCAGTTACAGGACCCTGTTGTTTTTCTCCATCAGAACCATCCCTTATGTTATCTGTAACACCTGTGCCTTTCTTACTATGAAAAGTCAAATGTCTGCTGTTAATAAAGTCTATTCATGTCTCATTGCATCTTACTGCAATGTGCTGCGTTATTACCATTGGATTCCTTTTGTTGGCTTTTTTTGCCTTCCCCTAATTGTTGTTATATTGTCTTTGGATCAATCATCTACCTTTTTGTAGTCATTTTATGAACCTACACCTATGTAAATCCAATGTGTTATTATTGTTTGAGTGTGACCTGCAACTAAAATGTTTGGCTGTTCGCGTAGTGACAGATGGCGTAACCATGTAGAGTGATCATAATGTACCTCTGCTCTATAAGTGCATCACTATAGAGTGCAGAGTGACTTTCAAAATGCTGAACTTAAGCTTATCTTCCGAGTGATAAGTTCTTCAATGCATCTCTCGTAAATGTGCCAAGCCATGACACCCGTAGACGATGCTCGCCAATGGGCCGTATATGAAATATGGAAAATGGGAAACGGAGGTCTTTTCTGCCGTGCCAGCAAAATCTCCAAAATGAGCTTTTGTAACTTGAAGGAGGGGGCGGGGGGACTGAACTGCCTGACGCTTCCAATTCATCGCTGAGGTGGAAGAGACTTCCTAGAAAACCTCATTATTTTCATCCTTTGTATACATCTTGGTGCTTACATACATCTTCTTTTCCACATTTCCTTCCTTTGCATCCTCCTTAAATTGTTCTCTACTTCTACTATTGACCTAAAATCATTTGCATATGATCATTACCAGCTGTTAACATCTCTGACATAATATTTAACACAGTTTCTTAATTGATTTTACTGTTTTCCTTCGACTTTAGAATAGTCGAAGCTCTGGCATGTAGACACAAAAATGGATTAACATCCTCTGAGAAAAAGCCCAGACAGACCGGTTGACATTTGACAACAGTTGCAACGAAAAACAAATAGAGAACACATCCATTTACCTCACAGCGACAACAAAACTGTTGATTATGAGCACTGCCTTGTTTAGTGGCACAACATTTCCAGGCACAGCGGCACTCTGTCACGATAAGGGATGAGTTGTGTCTGCCTGTCTCGATGTAATTAGCCTTGATTAGCATGCTGCTAATGACCGTAAGAGACAGAGGGGGCGGGGGTAAGCGTTGGAGCGTGAATGCACAAACCGCCGAGGTGTGTTTAGGTGGCGGGGAGAGACGTTTTACGGCCCTGGAGAAGTATGCTGGGGGATTTATGTCGGCTCCCTCCATCACCGCCGCGGAGATAAACCCCATGTGTGTACATTCAAATGGATATGGATATTGAAATGTTTTCTCGCTTATTCCACTGCTTGTGTTGAAGAGCTATTTCTTTCGAGTAATAGAACAGGACATATAGGGATGAATATTTGATTCTCCCAACCAAATATGTTATATAGAAAACCCCTCACCAGCAATACAGAGGAAAGATTAATCTCAATCGTAAGAAATAGCTCGATTACACTTTTTGTGATGGCCCCTACTGTTCTTCTGCCTCCCCACCCTTTGACGTTCATCCTCTTATACTGTATGAACACTTTCTCCCTCCCTCTGTCAGCTGCCAGCACCTCTTTCATCTGGCAGGAGTTGCCCACCCCCGTTCTCCCTGTGCCGTCCATCACCGGTACCTCTGCCTGACAATAGCGGAGGCACAAGGTGTGAAATTCAACTCCTAGATGACAGTGTTTCAGGCTCAGGCCCACACACATCTACATGGATGCATCTATGTCCTGGCACAGCATTTATTTTTAGAGTTCCACCCGGCCCCTGTAAATACACACAAGCACTTTGGAGGATACGCACACGCCGGTGCGCATAACCCGGCCTTGAATGTGACAAACGGTGTCAGCTGTGAGCACCCTGGGAATCCAGGCGAGGAGAGCAGGAGGACTGAGGAGAGGATTGTGTGGGGGAGTTAGATGGACAGAGAATGGCAAAGGGAAAATAAATGACAAAAAAACCTTAAAAGTCCAAAAGCAAACATCTGCATTGAAAAAAAAATTCTAGATGAAATAATTGCGATAGAGGAAAGTGCCCTGTGTTTTCCCTACTATGCTTTGGGACACCGTTATTGGCAATCAAATACAATATATCGGATCTTCATGGTTGATTGCAAGTCGTTTTGGACAAAGGCGTCGGCTAAATAAAGTCTAACATAATAAATATAATATTGCCCCATCCCTTGACAGTTCTATTTACAATGCTGTTTTAATAAATTACCAAACTATAAAGAGTTTGAATGGCACCAAAATATGTAGTTTACTATGTTAATGTCCTATGTTTGGCTTCTAAATTAGCATAGTTCTTTCTAAAATGGACAATGTACTGCACTACTGTATGTCTATTTCTGCTAGTTCTCTTGATGTGATGTGATCACATTGATGTATATGTAGATCTTCGTGAGCACATGCAGGTTTTTAGGAGTTCCCTACCTGTGTGCCCTGCTTGGTGCTTGGACATTGAGCACAGCAGTGGTGGTCCTCTATGTGCCACACACTTCCAAACACACTCACACCTACACTTCTTTCCCTACAGGCGCTCTGTGCCTGTGCTGTGTCATAAATCAGAGCTGTCAAACTGATTTTACAGCTTCTAGTGAAAAAAAGGAGAGGCAGCCACCCAACAACCTTGAAAAGATGGAAGAAAGCAAAAGTAGAGGAGTTGTATTATTATTAAACCTCATGCCTGGACCTGAAGAATCCATAAAGAATGAAGCAACAGTTTTTATTTTCTTGGTGGGGTGAGCATGGTGCGTAACAGCACTGACCAGCCAATCAGTACATTCCTTGGGTAACAATAAGTCCATTTATAGGATGTTTGATGTTTTTTTGTTGCCTTTCCTTCTATTGACACATGGCGTTTTGACCTGACCATCGTTTTGTAAGGTCACTGCAGTGATTGTTGTTAGGCTAAAAGCAAAACAGTCGGGAACCAAGGAAATCTAGAAAATGGGAATATAGCAACTAATATGTTTTTGTCAAATGAGCGAAAAAGAAATGTTGGCTTTGTACAGATGCAGTGTAGCTTTGTTGCTGTCAGATATAGTACGAGATTAAGCAGAGTATGCAAGACAATTGAGCCAGATCAAGTGCAATTTCATTCATGTACTTCTGTGTTTTAGGAACAAATTGGTGTAGATGTTAGTCTTCCTATATGTGTATTGGCTCTGATTGCAAATGTGATGCTGAATCAGACAAAATACTTTCCTTCAGTTGTCGAGAAAGGGCATGCTTCCTCACAACATGTCATGATTCTACTCAACAACTTGTTGTTTCTAGCCTTTTTAACGATTAAGCTCATTGTAATACTACTTATAAACAAATTAGTGCGATTCGTATTGAATAATGCAAAAATTAGTAAATTGTGATATAATTAAATCTTAGATGCACAATCCGAGTGACAGGAATGGTAAAACTGTGATGGTGTATCATGGAGTTTGTGGCTATATTGTCATTAATTAAATTAAAAGGTAATTAGCCTTGTTGAAATAATTAATGTTGGACGTTTGTTCGATCTAATATGCCCATGTTTTTACTGACTGATCGAAAAACATAAATATCATACAGGTGTCTAGATTTGCCTTATCAATGACTTAAAAACAGTGTTGACCATTCGTTTCTGACAAGGGTGAACGTTTTACTTTCCATTTATGGTTAGGGCAATGTAGTTTAAACTGTTTAGGCCCATTGGCGTTCCGTCAGTTATACCACAGAGATTGACAGAGGGGGAAACATTTGACTATAACTAAAGATGTCTCAGTCATTATACTTTACAATCGTTCCCGTTTTTTTATCAAGTGCCTATTGACTCCAATGTATTCCTCATCGGGCTAAAGTCACAGATTGGATGTCAGTGTCCGAATGGCTGCCTCTTAATATTCAGAGTGGAGAAAGCATGTACGTCCAGCGGTAGTGCTCAGAAGGCAAATCGCTTCTGGCAGCCTAATTCACTGGTCATTAGAAGGGCCAAATTGAATAATGGACTCCCGAGGTAAAGTTGATGAGACAGATAGGGCCATGTTGGGTGGCCGCTACTTCTTGGCCCCCTTTACTTTGGCCCATCAGTTTCAATCAAGTTGCACGATAGGCACTCCCAATCGCCGCCAAGACCCCTTCTCCATTAGGCCACGAGCACCCACACGTGTACCCCATTACGGAGCATTACCTGGTCAGGTCCTGGAGACGTCAACTGAGGAAGTAATGGATAGGAAGAGTGAAATGAGGACGGTTCTTCACAGAAAACCTCTGATCCCATTTCTATTAAGATTCTTCCTCTCTCTGTCCCGCACTTTCTTCAGGTAATCACTGGACTGCCAGAGCTTTATTGGGAAAAGTAATGGGATTTTGGGATGGCGACAGTAGCACTCACTTAACTTACCGCATATAAAGACAGTTAATAATGATCAGAGTATTCCACATTGTATCCCTTTGTTTCCTATTTTCCAATCTCCCACTTCTCAACTCTTCGATCTCATATTACTCCTTATGTGTATAACTATAGATCAAATAGATAGTCATTAACATCTGGAAATGACGTCCGATGTGAACATACAGGATAATCTAATGCATACTTTGAAGTATTTGAGGAAATAGTCAATCATTTGTTCTTCTTAGATTGTCTTTTCTTTGTCTTTTTCTTTAAGCCACAGAACCGCCATAACAAAAAATACATTGAAAGCAAAAAATCATTTTGGTTCCGTGTCATTACACAATGATATGGGGAAACATATTTTTGAAGGAGTCTGCAATTCCTTAAATTGTATTAAATAACAAATAGGGTTCCTGCTTACAGTAGCGAAAATGATCTAATACCACATTCTGGTCGGATAAGTAGGCCTGATATGGTTTGAAATGTTATTTTTGTTTTCTAAAATAAGGGAAGAATCAGACAGGATGGAACGTATTGGAGTGGTATTGGAGTGGTATTGCAGCGTGGTGGGCCTATCAGTCTGTGTTAGTGCTGCGGCGAGGGCTGTCTCTTAGGCCGCCTCCTGCACCGGCCATTTCCCATGGCCATTTGTCTCTGTCCACTTCCTTCCCCTTTCCTTGCCCCCTCTTTTTCTCCTTTCATCTCCTCCTCCACCTCATCTTCGATTCCTCATCTCGGACCCTCTGTCTTGTTCGATCTGTTTCTCCTCTCTTTACTCTGGCTCTCCGTTTCTTTTGTTGGCACCCATTCCTTCTGGCAAACACGTTGTTTTTAATCTGGCAAGTGAAATTAGTCGTTTACCTAATTAAACGTAATACATTTAGTTTTTTAAAGGAAACATTTGAACTAATTTGTTTGTCTGTGTTTGTTTACCGCCTTAATTTGATGAATACTCGACTGTGATTGGTTTTCTGCCACTTTTGACTTGCTGCAAATATTTTCATTCATCATATAACTATTCAGATAGCTGTAGTTCTTTTTGTCTCTAGTTTTGTTTTGTATCAATAGTGAGTGACAGATCCATCAAGTTGACGGTTAGCGTTAGTGCTTCCTTGGGGCACTTAGTGCCTATTACGAGGTAAACCCAGAAATGTGTTATTTATGAGGCTTATAGATGTTAATGAGGTTACTCTAAATTAACTATCTACAGTCTTAACAGCTGCGTCAATCTTATCTGAAATTGGTGCCCTTTTTTGGCAATTTTCAGTCACCATATTTTGTTCTTGTTTTATTCACCTTATGCTTTGCCGGCATTGCCGTATTATGTCTTAGCAAAGTGTAATTGCAATTACTTTGCATAGTGTTGTCTGCTTTATCAACCTTTAGAGATTGTTTTTAAGCTTTTTAATAATAATAATAAATTATATTTCTATAGGGCTTTTCTTGAACCCAAAGACGCTTTACATTTGGGAGGGAGGGGTGACAAACAAAACAAAAAACAGAAAAGCAGTCAGGAGGAAGTTGGTGGGGGGGGGGGCTTATGGATACAGAGTTGAAGAGGTGGGTTTTGAGGCGGGACTTTTAATGAACTATTTATTTACTTATTGAAGACATAACTGTTTCAACCGTAAGTGGGACAAGGGCATGCTACATAAGGTGAATAGTCACATAAAGGTGCCCATCCGATTTACCATTGCTCTTCTTCCACATTCCAACAGAGAAACGTTTAAAAGAACAGCTTTTTGTCTAATTCAACAAACATTCATGCTTCTTTTACCTTATAGCTCAGAACTCACAGTAGAAATACTGTATTACTTATCGGATCTGCACAAAAAAGATATCAAATTAAAGCTGATATTCCACAGATTCCAGAGGTCATCATCATCACTGTGCGACCAAAACTCAGGGCAGCAAAGGCAAACCCAGACAACACACCACGTAGCTTTATGGAGCCAAAACGGCAAATACGTCTCACCTTTGCTGTGTTCTGATCAAAAGTTGTGTTCAATGGCATTAAAACGATAAAAATGCTGCTGAAGGTTAATCCAATGTGTCTGTGTCTCTTTGAAATGATTACTGATAATCCATCATTCCATTTTTGTCAAAAACGGAGATTTCATATAGTGTGTGAGACCCTACAACCCAGCTTCTGGTTTTGGGCATGCTGCGCTCTTTCACCAATGGTAATGTTTAGATGGATTTTAGGAACCTCCCCTCGATTCTACTGGCTCTAACTGTTCAAAACAGGTGTCAATCATCAAAATCGACCCAGGGGGGCCAGAGATACTATGTTCAATCTGACTTTACTTTAAAATAAAAACATCTATATTGATTCTGACTGTTCTACATCCAACTCACAGGTTTATCATTGCTTTGAGAAAAAAGATTATTAATTTATCCCTTTTAGAAGTGAAGTTATAGTCATTTGTTCTGGGAATGTCATTTTCGAGCCTGAGACCTGAAAAACAGGCTTGGGGTTTAACAGATTAAACCATCTTAAAAAATGGTGATTGGTCATTTGTTTGTCTGACTAATGGGCAACAGATGCAGAAGTCTTAAACCAGGTTATTGTTAACTGCCAAATAATCCTTATAACATTAAAACAAGGCTAGAGAAGGCCAAACCATTATTACAAAATCTGAAATCTAATAAAACTTTTTTTCCATTTTGTTTCATTCCCTTTTTTATCACCTGGGGCCAGATCCCCGGTGCAAAAAGTTACACAGGAACTCTCCAGTCAATACATAAAACAAATCAAACGTTAGAATCTGCTCAGTAAATCAATATCTTCACACCACCAAGGAGTACAGAGTAAGTCCTCTTCTGATAAATAAACCATTGTTGCTAGAAAGTCTTCCTGAAGGGCAGAAATGTTACCTCAATATCAGAACCAAGGATGAAAATATCAGGGTTCAGGCGTGATAAAACATTGCTAAACAATGTATACCATTGTTGGCACACACCTTGAATACCATACAGAATAAATAGGTGACTAGTTTCTACATATTTTCCTGCAACGGTATTACAGTATGTCAGATAATAACACAGTTATCTAATCTTTCTGATATTTACTTTACCATGTGTCAAATTCCACACCAGTTGGAGTTGTACAGCTTAGAACAGACCTTATAAAGCCATTACAACAAGATATTTAGTTCTGGTTTCCTTGGAGAGAGAATTTGTGATTCCTTACCTCATTTTCCGTATCAAAGGATGTCTGTCATACTGCGTTTCTCATTTTAAATAGAGTGGAATAAAGTTGATGATGAATGCATTACACGTGAGAGGTCCTGTACATGTATATGCGTGTGGTTGGTGAGTTAGGGAGCAGTTAAAAGGAGCTCTGATTTTATAAGTGTTGTTGTATAAGGTACTTATTCAAAGTCAGTGTATTTCCTACAATCAATGGCAGTCAGCACACAAACAGTTTGGAGAAACTGACTTCTGAATCCCAGAACGGAAGGTAAGAGACGTACAGCAGCAACACATATGTTAGCCACCCAGCTACGCAACAGCAACAAGGACAAATACCAAGACAAAATACAAAGAAACAGACATTTATCATACCATTACAATCACTGAAGACAACATGCTCAAGACACTCTAAAGTATATTTGACCTGGGATTTACCTATGCATTTAATTTCAGGGCTGACTGGTGCACAAAAGAGTGCTTCAGTCTTACCTTATTGAGACATGTACAGCAGCAAACTTATTTTAGCCACCTTGGAAGTAATAGTCAACAACTGATGTTCAGAGTTGTCAAATTTAGTTTTTTCCGAAGGACAAAACGTTGGGTTACGTATTGTAACCCTTGTTATATTAACACAGGCGGAGCCCTCTACTGGACTCTATGGGTACTACCTTATCATGCGAGCATTCTCCCACTGAAACTCTTATAGACGTGGCCGGCCATAGGCGGGCCTACCTGAATGCGTGCGCATCACACCGTATAAAAGGAGGCCTCGCCTCCTGACTGTCATCCTACACCTCTCTTCAGTGAGCGGAATAGGACAGACAGTGCCCTGAGTAGAGGGCTCCGCCTGTGTTAATATAACGTTGGGTTACAATACGTAACCCGACGTTATATCTCTCACAGAGCCACGACAAATGTACGCACTGTCGTCCAATAACAACATTCCACCCTACTGTCCCTGACCGGCCTTTCTGGTCAGCAGCTGCTGCCCCACATTCTCCTTTAACCCGGTCGTGACCGTGGAGAAGTCTGGGCTGCGGCTGACAGAGCACATTCTGCCGCGCTTACCTCGCAGAAGGTGTGCCCAACAAACAGTGATGGGGGTCCATCACTTCCCTGTCCCCACCATGGGGGGGAAGACTAAAACCCCCTAACTGAATAGCCCTCGACCTGAACGCACTCCTTAGGCTCTTGGGCCCAAAGGAGGAGTGTCGCGCCGCTCCGGTCACCCCGAATCAATAAACAACTCGGGTGCACCGACAGAGCAGTTAACTCGGACACCCTATTGGCTGACGTTAAGGCAAGAAGCAAAGCTGTTTTCCACGACAATGCTTTCAGAGAGGAGAGCTCCAGAGGCTCAAAACGGCCCCGAAGCCAGAGCCTCGAGCACTAAGGGCAGGTCCCACTGCGGGGCGGAGGCGTGCACTACTGGGCGCAGCCTCCTGACCCCCTGTAAAAACCGTGACATCAGTGGTTGACTAAAGGCTGACCTGCCGCCAAATCCCTCCTGGCAGGACGAGATGGCTGCTGCATACACCTTCACTGTTGAATGCGCAAGCCCTCTGTCCACCAGTAACCGTAAGAAGGAAAAAATAGAGCCTAACTCACAAGATAGGAGCTCTATTTTCCGCTCCTCACACCATCGCTGGAATCCTAGCCACTTTGGCCTGTAACAGGCTGTGGTGGATCCAGCTCTAGCTGCCTGGATAGACTGAATAACACTGTCAGACAATCCACCCTGTCTCAGCCTGTCCCTCTCAGGAGCCAAGCCCGAAGAGGCTGGCCGAGTGTGGGTAACGCCCCGATTGCACCTGTCTCTTGAGACATCGCCCCCCAGAACTGGGGGACCGCCCAGGGCTGGCCCACCTTCATCTGTGTCATCTCTGAGTACCACGGCGCCCCGACGCGGTCCGGAGCCACTAGCATGACTGACAGACGTTCTCGCCTCACTCTCCCCAGGAGAGGGAGAATGAGACGCAGCGGTGGAAAGGCGTAGAGCAGCTTTCTTGGCCATGGCTCGTGTGCAAACGCGTCCACCCCCAAGGGCGGGTCGTCGCTCAGGGCCATGGAGAACCACAGGGCACAGTGATTGTTGCGCCGGCTGGCGAACAGAACCACCTCCGCTCTCCCGAACTGGGCCCAGATCTGCTTCACCACCTCCGGGTGAAGCATCCCTTTGCCTGGCAGGGGGCCGCCCCTCGAATGAGGTCGGCCCTCCTGTTGTCCAGTCCCGGGATATGGAGGGCTCTCGGAGATAATACCACCTCTGAAGCCCATAACCACAGCCTCTCCGCTGTGGTCAACAAGGCGGCGGAGCGGACTCCGCCCTGCCTGTTGATATAAGCCACTGTGGTGCTGTTGTCGCTCCTGACCATTACATGTCTCCCTTGAATTAGGGGCATGAAATGCTGGAGGACTAACACTACCACCCGTAGCTCTAGGAGGTTGCTGTGTCGAGACTCTGTTAGAGCCCAGCGCCCACCTATAGCCCTCTTCAGGCAGGTCCCTCCCCATCCTGTTCTGGACGCGTCCATGAACACTGTGATGTAGGAGGTCATCCGTCCCAGTGGAGACCCCCTCCGGAGGTGATCCGGGGACCCCCAAAACCAGAGGTTGCCCTCCACTGAGGGGGGGATGTCACCAGCCGCTGTTTGTGCTCTTGGGATCCAAACGCAGGCTGGAGAACCACCTCTGCAGGCGACGCATATGCAGCAACCAAAATGTGGCCACATTGTGAGCAGCCGCCATGAGACTCAAAGTCTGCCTGACAGTTAAAGCTGTCACTGATGCCCCCTGTTGCAGCCTGTGAACCGCCCGGAGAAGGGACGCACTTCTGCTCTCTGACAGGGTGGCGCGTAGCGCGCCTGCATCGAGCACCACTCCCAAATACAACGCCTGTTGGTGAGGTATGGGGGTGCTCCTTTTTTCAATTGAACGCAAAGCCTAATTTGGTTAGGTGTGTGATCAATTGTGCTGTGCAAAACATTGCCTTTTCCCGGGACCCAGCCATGACTATGAGGTCGTCTAGTAAAAGAAAACTCTCATGCCGTGGGCGCGCAGCGGTTGAAGCGCTGTGGCCACACATTTGCTGAATGTGCGTGGGGATAGGGAAATAGCCGAACGGCAGCCTGTTGTACTCGTAGGCTATCCCCTGGAAGGCAAAACGCAGACACTTTCTGTGCTCTGGAGCAATTTCTACATGAAAGTACGCGTCTTTCAGGTCGATGGTGGTGAAATCGCCTGGCTGCACAAACCCCAGTAACTATTTCATAGTTAACATGCGGAATTTCCTGCAGGAAATGTGGCGATTCAGGCCGTGGAGATCTAGAATAGGTCTGAATTCCCCTGTCTTCCTGAGAACCAGGAAGTACATGGAAATACCCTTTTCTCTGTGCTGAGGGTGCACAACAGACACAGCCTGTTTCTGCCCCAGAGCCTGAATCCCTGCTAAGAGGAAACACATCTCCCTCCGGGAGGCCAGATGTACCTCTTGCATGCCCATAACAAAAGGTGGGTGTGGGACACCCACATGTGATACAGTAGTACAGTGCATAGACATGTGGTACAGTGGGACGCTGCAAAACTGGGGTGAAAAGCCCCGTTTCAGCCTCCTGTCCATCCACCTTGTTAGCACACGGCTGAGCTTTCATTCCCCAGAACATTGTGTTAATGGACAAGCACTCAGCTGTGGGGCCGCAGCTATGAAGCTGTGATACTCTCTGATGACCCATTCCGCCGCAAAACTCCCCGCGAGGGGAAGATTTGCCCCTGGAGGGTCGACACAGGAAGGGCCGATTATTTACTGAGGACCCTGAACGCACCGCCGCGCGCTGTTGCGCGTGCTCCACCATAATGCTGTTCTCACCACTACGGTAAACAGCATTAATCAGAGTCTTTATAGGCGTGGTGTGTTTTACTATGGTCCCTGAACGCACCGCCACGCGCTCCTGCGTGAGTGCGGGCTCCGCCATAATGCAGCCTATACCACTACGGTAAACTGCATTAATTGGAGTCTTTGCTCTAGGCGTATGTGTGTCCTCTGACAGTAATACGCCGGCCATAATGTCCCTGTACCAGCATAGCGCTCTCCTTAGATAGCACTCCTGCAGTTCATCCCTATCATCTGCGCATGCCCACTAGCCACCTCCTTTACAGGAGCTACAGCTGGGGCAGCGAATGGGGAATTTGTACGGTTAACATTGTGTGTAAGTGTAGCATTTGTGGAACCAAAAGACACTTATATTTGGATACAGATCACCTCATTCTTATTAGAAAACGTAGTGATCTGCTGCATTATACAGGGAGGAGGCGGGATTCGCCCTCTCGTCCCGGGCGGAGAGATTTTCTCCCCCCGTCATCAGATCCGTGAAGACGGGCAGCCCGTCCCCGTGAGTGCCGGGATGCCGGTTCCACGGGGTGGACCGGAGAGGTGGAGGGCGCAGCGGGCATGGAATCTCCGTGCCGGCGCCTCTCCCTTCGTCTCACCATCGCGCCGCGCTCCCTCCTCTGCAGGAAAGCCTGTGGAGGAGTAGCGCGCGCTGCGATGACTCTACTGAGGTCCTGTTAGCACACAGCTGAGTCTCCATTCCCCAGAACATTGTGTTAATGGACAAGCACTCAGCTGTGGGGCCGCAGCTAAGAAGCTGTGATACTCTCTGGTGACTCGTTCCGCCGCAAAACTCCCCGCGAAGGGAAGATTTTGCCCCTGGAGGGTCGACACAGGAAGGGCCGATTATTTACTGAGGACCCTGAACGCACCGCGCGGCTCGTCCTCGGGGGAGGGCCGCGCGCGCCTTCACAATGCCGTCTCTTTGAAACGAACATTATGGGGAAAAGTGGAATTGTGGAAAGAGATAACTCTTACTCTGGGAAAAATGCAATCGTTTTTACTGAATGCATTTTTCCCCACACACACCACTCTAGAACTAGAGTTTACAGACGTAAACCACCGTTCTCCTGCGGAGGTCCCTGAACGCCCCGCGGCCACTCTCACGAGGGCCGCGCGCCCACGTATTAATGCTGCATTTCCCATTCAACTGCGAAATGCAACAACAGTACGCCGGCAATAGCGTCTCTTGAACCTGCACAGTGCTTGACAGCACTCTGTTTATTCCACTCACACGCCCACCTGCTGGCTCCCTTTACTGGGATTTACAGCAGGGGCGGGGAGTGTAGGACAGTGTAGGACAGTTCCCCGGGGGAACCGGGCCTGGGGCAAGGCCCGTGGACCAAGCTACTTATTCGGCCTTGCGGCCCAATAATCGCTCTGACCTGGTGAGGCGGGGGCATCTCTAGCAATGAGTGAGTAGCCCACACACCCGCCGCCATGATCATCATCCAGAGAGAAACCAGCCCTGCGGCACCGCCGGGCCATATCCTGGTCCCCCAACACTCGAAGCAAGGTGGTGGGGATCGGCGCCCGCTATTTCAGCTAGGGCACGAAGGACAGGCCCGGATCTCTAGCAGTGGTGACTCCCTGGAGGTAAGATAACTCTATCTTCTTCAAACGTCTTTCGGTCTCTCGTGGAATCACTTCCGCTGGCTGAAGAGAAAGGGATGACAGTCAGGAGGCGAGGCCTCCTTTTATACGGTGTGATGTGCACGCATTCAGGTAGGCCCGCCTATGGCCGGCCACGTCTATAAGAGTTTCAGTGGGAGAATGCTCGCATGATAAGGTGGCACCCAAAATAACACATTACGATAAAACACCATCAGTTTTACTGTCAGAAAGGGCTGCCTGACCCTAAAGTGAAGCGGTGAAAATATTCCAAACATTGCATACACTTTTAAGGTGGCTGAAATATATTTTTCAGCAGTACATTGCTTAGTTTCCTTGCAGGTACTTTTGTCTATGCCCCAAATTACATTACATTGCATTTAGCTGACGCTTTTATCCAAAGCGACTTACAATAAGTGCATTCGACCAACAAGATACAAACTTGAAGAAAACAGAATCATATAAGTACATCAGGATTCATAGAGCCAAAACATTTCAAGTGCTACTCAACTGGCTTTAGATAAGCCAGTGCTTTGTTAGCAATTCTTTGTTAGTAATTCTGTCGCTCGAAGTGGAGTCGAAAGAGATGAGTTTTCAGTCTGCGCCCAAATGGGCATGAGGTAGGGTTAGGGTCACTGTAATACATAGACAAGGCATACATTCTTCATACAACCCAAAAGAAAATACTATTTTGCATGTCGGATGTAAAGTCACAATATGTAAGATAAGATTTATTGATCCTAAATTGGGGAGTAAAAATGTGTTGTGAGCTTTGTTGTCACTCTACTGATACTTGCTGCCATCATCATAGCAATTTTTTATTTGTGTCTGGTTATCTCTGTACTATTTCACGTGTGTGTGTGTGTCCATGTAAAAGTGTTATTCACAACGATAAGTGTGTTTGTGCCTCTGATGTCACACGTCTGTGAGCTCCGCGCCCAGAGGCTGAGCAGTCGGTCGTTTGTTCTAGCCTTGATGGACACAGGAAGCGAGGGGCAGCCATTTAGCTGCAGCCTGCTCTCTTCCCTCAAACCCCCCCGGCCTTGCTGGTGCTGGGGGAATCATAGCCACTCACTACTATGATTTATGACCACACCTGAAGGCAAGCTAAGAAGTTTGGGTTTGTATGTGTGTGAAAAAGGAAAGTAAAAAACACTCTACTGTATGTGGGATGCGAATAATTGTAAAAAAGTGTGTGGGTTTAAAGAATCAAAAGATTGAAAATGAATCAGGGAGCATTCAGCCTCAAGCAGAATGATCACATTTAATCTACAGCTTTTTATGCACACATAGTAGGGAGAAGCATACAGTATGTTGCAAACAAAAGTGCTGGTGTGTGTTTCTCACGTGCACCAGCAGCATTATTTCTCGCCTGGCCTTTAAGACTTGGCCTCTCACTCTCCGTCCTCTCACTCTTCCACGAACCTTGACTCTGCCAGCCTTCTGAAATGCAATCTCCCATAAAAACCCATCAAATAAAAAATTCATATTGATACTCTCTGCCTCTGCTTTCTCCACCTTTTCCCTTCTCTCACCATCAGCGGTCCATGATGATAAATGACCCACTGTCAGATATTAAAGTCTGGAACACAATAAAAGACCCGTTCTCTCTCCACTCTTTCCACCTTGCAGTTCTCTTTTTTCCATTTTGGGCTAATGTTTTGGGCAATGTTACATTTGCATGCAGGTGCTCGCAGAGCTTCTCATCAATAATGAGACACATAATATCTTAATTAATAAGATATTACACTTAACATCCTTCATATTGAAAATCTAAACTGTGATTCTAAGTAAGTAGAGTTGAAACCATTTGTATTCTGTTAATCAAGCAAATTATTTTCTGAGCAAAACATTCTCCAATTCCTTCCAAAATGTGAAGATACGCTATTTTCTATTTCATATATGATATTAAATTATATTAATATTTTTTTGTGGCTTGTTGGCCAGACAAAACATATAATTTGAAGACCTCACCCGGGGCTCCAGAAAAATATAATTATGCATTGTGTTACTCTTATTTTACTCTTTTATTGTTTTATTCATTAAAATAAGCGTGAAAGTGCAAGTCCATATAGAAATCAATATGTAAACATATAATCAACATATTTACTAAAATGTATTATAATCTTTATTTGCATCAACTTCCAATTATTTCCGTTTTTAGTTGTAAAACACCCTTTGTAAGACACAACAAGAATAAATGTTAGCTGTGCACCTCAGAATTAGCCATGCCGTAGGGGCTCAAGTGAGTGTGTGTGGGCAGTGTCTGTGTTTCCCTCTTAACCCCCGGCTGAGCCTCTGTACTGCTCCATTACCCAGCAAGTCCTACAAACACACCAAACCAGAGATCCTGTCAGAGCCAGACGTCAGTTAAGCACGCGCAGGTCGTGTGCTGCAAATAATCAAGGACTTAATGCTGTGGATGTGACAATGACTGACACACCTACATTTTTTAGGTTGAGCTTTTTAACCTTTAATATTATTAATTGAATAGACTAGTATTCATTCTGATAGTTCTAAGTGTACCTTTAACATGATAGTTTAAAGAGAGCCTTTTCTGCTTTTTTGGGGTTTCCCTTTCCTGTAGTGTGTTCTAGGTATTTGTGCATGTAAATGGTCTGCAAAGGCTAAAATCCCAAAGTTCCCTGCAGAGGGAGTTTCTCTCCTACATCCATCCATCCCTTGCCAGAAACACCTCTATTGGACTCCTGTAACATAGTGACATCAATATGAAACCCTTGCGCTTCTATTGGCTAGCGCTTCAAAACATTGTACGTGATAGGCTAAGGGGCAGGACATTTCTTCTTTTTCCACACTCGTCCTCTCAGCCTTACTATATATTGATTAAAATGCTTTAAAACAACCTGTTAATATTAATACGAAAAGTGGTGATACTGGCTCTGTTCAAGGACTCTCTGTGGTTTAGACAATGACTCAACAGACTGCATTTAGCAAATGGGAAAACGATTACTCCTACTTGCTTTTAAAGGTAAATGCCAAAAGCAATTTAGCTTTAACTACTTAAAAAACTCTTGTTTTTACATTTGTATTGTATTTGAGATTTTTCCTTGGAATCGTATTCATTCACAAGCCCTCCAACAACTCCCTTTTCAAGATAAAAAAGTGGGTAAAAAGGTTAGCTGTGCTGAATATGCTTAAAACATTTTTGACAACGTTCAAAAGCTTTATTGTTTAATTTTTCAAAAGTGTGTTGACACAAAACTTGTAACATTACACTTATTCAGAGCAAGCAACACGTGATTGAACACAACTAGCTTTGATACCAAATTAAAAATTCCAATATAAAATAGATTTTAAATGTTTCCAACACACATTTATCAAATAAATGTGGTCAATTAAGGGACATTTCTTTTTAAATGTTTGGCCTTTCGCAATGTGAGGATAAAAGAATAACCTCAGTTAAAGGGTCCATGCATAAAAAACTGCAAAGACCTATATAATAGCTGATTTACAAAGCAAATAGTTCAAAGATTATTAAGACAAAACAATACCATTTCTAGAAAAGAGTAGCATTGTTTGGATTCCCTTCAGCAGCATGAAGAGGGACATTAAGATCTCAGAGATAAGTATGTACATGGATGTGTTTGTGCAACGATGCATGCCCTGATTTTTTTTCGGTGTCTGTTTTTGACAGGAGCTAAGCGGGAGCTGCTTTTAGAGCCTGTCTCCGTCCTGCCAGCCCAGCAGCATGTCAGCCTGCTGAAAGTTTCAAAAGGATGAGGCTGTTGTCTTCTAACACGCTGTTAATGTATTCTCGGTAGTAGATTCCCTCGCTGGGCCCAAGCGTAAAGTAGTGTCACTGACGATCTATCCCAGAGACAAATGGTCCCATTATACCATCATCAGGCATGCAGTGTATTTCCTGTGACCTCTTAAACTATATATTGTTATCAATATCAATACAGACAATTCATGAAACAGACACATTTAGTAGAAGCGGAAGGACAAAAAGCATAGCTTATAAAAAAGCACTCCCGTTTTTTCATCCAGGTCAGGGGAAAAAAAGTGAATGTCTGAAGTGAAAGTAAAGATAAGTGTTTTTCAAAATGGCTTCACCAGTGTCCCTATAATAGCACCAAAGAGCAAACATTTCACATCAGATGACACTTGAAACTTGAGTTAACAGTCAGACCAATCAGAGGCTATCAACTTGTCCAGGGACCAATTAGACGCCATCATTCCATCAGTGGGCAAAATGCCCTGTTACCACTGATATAAATTACAACTGTGTTGACTTGTGTCCCTTTTGGTGGCAGAGCCTGGTATTTTTCCACTTCAGAGTGGCATCAGACCTGTTTCTTATTATTTGCTGTATTCTTCGTAGTAGCATATGCAAACCACAATTTTGGTGAGAATAGGATTGCTTCCTAGGAAGTATAGACAAGTCTAAATCTTCTTTTCTTAGCAAAGAAAACCTGCTATGATACTGAAAGTGGTCAAAGTCCTGAAGAGTGGGGACTCTTTACATATGTGCTGAAAACATTGCACTTACCAATGGACATTTGGTGCAGGACTCAACAATTATCTTTGTACAGTAGTTGTTTTGTTCTCGGGATAGATGTGATAAATGCTTTGGTTGCAGTATAAATAGGCACTAATATTTTGCTTCAGTCAAAAATAGCGCATAATATACAATGTAATGAGTAACATGAGCCAGAATTAAGTATGTTCAGAGTACCCAGCATGTGATCAGTAAGTGGAATACAGCACTTAAAACAAGTATGTTGACAATGAAATGGAAAAAGAAAAATGTATCATATTGGATAACGTCTACAACACAATATACTTACTTTCTTAAAAAGGAAGTTAACTAGAAGGGCACTCAGAGAACCCAAACGTCCACCAAGTCTGTTTCCATAAGTGAAAATGATCCAATGTTTGTATCTTCCCGTGTTTCTGGTTGCCTCTGGCCTCTCAAAGCTGACTGGCCACCAAATCAAATGGCTAAATGTTGAGTGAAACCTAGAATCTAAGGCAATATTGGAGACTGAAAAGAGATTCTGTGTTATTCCATCTCCATCTCATTTTAAGAACCTGTCCCTTACCATTTGCAGTGAAAAGTCAGATGCGACAAAGAGTACAAAAGCAGGCATTACAGTATGGGTAAAGCACCGGGACCATTCCAATAGTTCCATTGTGCCAGATAGAGTGCAGAAGGTATATAACCTTCAATTACAATGCTAGTTTGAGTATGTTTCTTAAGATCTTTGTGGTGTACGACACGTGGACAATTTGCCGGACAAAGATGGGAGTTTTCATTTAAAAATAACACTTGCACAAATTGAAGAGAGTTGCTCAAAGAATGTGTTTCGGCAAAACCATGGATCCGTGTGCAACTCAAGGGGAAATGTTTCCTTTATGTTTCTCATGCGTTGCTACCATGCTAATGCACTTAGAGACTTTCTCAAATGGACCTTTCAACTCCATGTCATTTTTGTCCCTTGTGCTTCCTTTGCATGGCAGGTTACCTTTCAAGGTTTTGCTTATAACTCGTGACAACCCGGTTGCAGAGGCAGTTACTAATGTGGTGAAATAGATTTTTACCTTTTCAGTTTTTTCTGAATTATTGAAGGTCAGCCTTTCATGCAAGTAGAAATCTTAAATTATTTATAACTCTGGCTTTCAGTGTTTTTCTTAAGGTCTAAAGTTGAAATGATTTTGATGGATCATACACTAGACTTCATAGGGAGTTTGTTATATACAGTTTGAGGCCCACAGCCTGCCAAGGGCAGACTTTTCCATCGCCTTCTGTTTTAGAGCAGATAATGATTCTCTTTTACTTGGAATAAGATTGCATTTTCTATCTCTCTCATCCTCCATTCTCCCATCACCTTTACCTTTCCATGCCGCACTCCACCCCGCCAACCCCCCACCTCCTCCTGACAGTTGGCCGCGGCTGGCGCTCCCTCCACGGTGGCGATACTCTATCGCTCCGTCACAGCGCAAGCGAGGGATGAGAGAGAAATCAAAACCACCTTATTTCCCCTCAGTCCCTTTCCCCGTGCCAGATTGAATTTGAGGTTTTTCATCTTCTTCCTCATCTTTCTCTTTTCCCTGCCTCCCTTGGCGTCCACTCAGAATTACCCGCTGGAACCAAGCCGTCTCACTACTTGATGACGCGGTATCATTTATGCGTGTGGAGGAAGATAGTCGCCAGCCTTCACCATTGATTCCTTTGACTCACTTTAAATCCACTGCTGCACATTTGTGGGTTCAAAAATTGTCAATATCAAAATCTATCTGTCTCCTGAATCTCCATGCATGCAAATGTCTAAATTAGTGTTGCGGTATTGATGTCCAACATTGGCTGATTTTATAGAAAAAGGCTTCAGAAAACCTTTGATGTTCCGCTTTGCTTGTGTCCCTTTGTTTTGCTCATAGTTTAAATGGGTAAGATATCCTCTAATTGCCAATGGGAGACTGTGAAATGCATCCAAATCATATTTGTTTGATAGCACAACATATTCTCATCAGTGCTGCTCAACATCAGGTTGCTGTCAGTTCTTCATATTCAAAGCATTTTTGCTAATACTGGAGAAATGTACTTTCAACGTTTGAGACAACTTCTGTAGCAGAATACGTTAATTCCAAAAAGTATATGCTTACTTGGACTCAATCATAATTTGATTGCTTTTGAAATCATTTAGCAGTCATTTTAACAAAGCAGCTTATACCCCTTTGAAAATGTTTCATGGTCATATTAAAATAATGCCTAGGGGTAAATCAGACAATGGACCATATTAAAGAATATGTTACTGCCTTTTTAGCCTCAGGTATTCCTTTAGGCAATGTATAATATCTTTCCCTTTATTAACGATCAGTCATTTTGATATATAGTCTGGTTGTAGATTACTCTAATTTGTCACTTTAGTTCAGCATTTGGATTGGATGACCTTTGAGGTACACTCACAGTGGATCTATTTGAAGAAATATATTGGATATTTTAATAGTTGACATTTATCGAACTTAATACAAAAATATGAGCATTTATTTGAGTTCACTGAATGCACAAACCATTTCTTTTTGTAGTGCTTTGCCCTTTAGAATTGCAAAGCCATTTACCTTCAGATTTACTTTTCAAGACACGCACACTCATACACTCGTTTTATGAATTCTTTGTGAGACTCTCCTTGCTGATTGGACCTGATTTCAGGAATAGTTACAGATTTATGACCGAGGCGGTCTCATCTAAAAAATCAAAACTGACAGACACATTTGCATTGCGTGCTGATTAAACTACACAGCAGTGTGTGTTGGAGGAGGATATCTGAAGGAGGAAGTATAAGTATAAGAGGGAAATAACAGCCTTTTTGTTTTACACTCAGGCCACATTATAACCATGAAGAGACAAATACATTGCAAGAACATTTGTGAATATGGACAATATTACTTTTTATGATTTATTGAACAATACACAAAGAAGAAATTGATGAATAAATAAAACTCACCACCCAACATTATTCCCCAAAGGAAGAAATCCCCCAAGGATCCTACATAGTTACAAACAAATGTAAATAGCATAAACTCAGTTTGATTCCCATTGTGCTGGATGGCATCAAATACGTTTACCGGATCATGTCTATTATATTTAATCCTTTTCACATCAAGAGTAATGTCTGAATCATAAGTCCCATCACAAAAGGGTGTTTTTGATAGAAAAATATTAACTTAAGATGTTTCAACTATTTATAGCCAACAAGGGACAGGGTGTTAGATTTGGCGCCACCTAGGGATGTAGTTGTAGATTGCGACCAAATTAATACCTTTCTGCTCCCCGTTCCCTTTTTAAAACGTCACCAATGACTTGAAAATGCAAAACCGTGGTAACGATCAGAGACCATTCTTGACCCAACACTACTGTGGTAGCAATGAAATCAGGAGGTAGCTTGTGTTACAGCAGTTTTTCAAGCGGAAGCACAACGTGATTGTACACTAATGAGATGTAGTTATGACTATTAGATTCCAATGCTTCTAACATGTTCCCCTACATACATCACACTGGCCATTTAAACTAAATAATGTACCATACAATCAAAGAGAACTTTGCACTGCAGAAGTAACAACCTGTAAGTAATGCTACTTGTCATGTGTTCACTGAAAGAGATTCTGAGTTACTGAATGAGTGTGTTGGGGGCCAAGGCACCTGGCTCCAGCTACCTGAGAGAAATGACTCTCATCTTCCACTCTGTTGGACCTACTCCCACCCATCCTCCGATCACCCCACCTTTTCATTTTCAATTACGGGATGGAATATGAATCTGTAATAGGGTGATAATTGTGCTAGCATATTTGCTGTCACCCACCATTAGCCCAGATTAATTAGCCCATTTAGTTTAGCTTAAGAAAGTGTCTGGCTGAGGAATGGGGCCACTGATGGAAGACGGGTGGAGGGAGAGTAGAATCAGCACAATCTGTTCTATATCATAATGCCATCTTTCTCCTGCTTTCTCTCTCGTTTTTTCGCCGCTCTTCGTCTTCCTCTCTTTGCTACTCTCTTCCTCTTCTAACTTTTTTGGTTAGTCTGTTTCATCACTCCGCACTCATCTGCCCTGCTCTCAGCAATATTTTTTTGTCGCGCCATGACTTTTCAAGTGGTTTGTACGGAGGCTGATTATTTACAACTTTTACTTCTGTAACTAGCGTACTGCTAGTATCAGCCAGTGGTGTAAACTCCTCTTCTGAAATTATTCTTTTGGAGATCATTAAATCGATGAACAGCGGCTGATATTAGGTTATGTACTGTAGCTGCCTGGTTTTGATAAGGAACAAGAATGAGAGGAATAAAAAAGGGTGATGACTATATCGCTGCATCGATTTTGATCTTTTATTTTTCTACTTTCCATTCTGGGTCTAACAGCAACAATGTAATACTAAAGTGGAATACACCTTTGAGTGGTTCTTAAGTAGTTTTCGAAATATAGAAAGTATGCTTTTGGAAATTTGGAAGTATGGATGTTTTTTCTTTTTAAATAATGGCCAAATGGTTTCAGTTTAAAACGTGCCTAAACAGCCTTAGGTGTTCATCATCAGTGTAGTCGGCAGAATGAACGTCAGATTGCAGAAAATCATTTGATTTTTGGTTTGTTTGAAAAATATTGCTTAATGGAGCTTTAATCGCACTCTCCACCTTGGGATAAGTTGTGTGTGTATGTGTGTGCGGTAATGGAGTAACTTGGCCATGTCACTCGCTGTATATCTCTCAGCAGGCAGTGGGAAACGAGGTCTAATCGGAGGGATATTAAAGTCACAATAGACTGCTCCTGCTATTAAGGCCTGTCAGCCCTGGCCTCCTCTCTCACCTTGATATCTCTCAGTATCTGAATATTTATATGCCTACATTACGGGCTGCTTGCACACTGCAATATGTGCATTTTGCTCTGTGTGTGTGCGTGCTGGAGCTTCAAGTAATGTATCATCTCTGTAGCCACTCAGGGTCTTCGAATGTGTTTATGTGTGTCACTATGTCCTTGCTAATGCAGTCCACCTTTATGTCCTCTGATCTTCAGGTGCAGTGGGTGCAAGGCTGCTCTCAGGTCAGATCAAACCCGTGGCCATGGATGTGGATGAGGAGGAGAATATGAGTGAGTAGACTGTGATTTTCCTAATTTTTCAGTCAGTGTCTTCCTGTCTGGTCCCTTCTTTCTAAATGTCAGCATGTATATTTTTGTTTCTCATCTTTCTGTCTGCCCGCATGTCTTCCCTCATATTTTGCCTGATGTGTAATCAGATGTAGCTTATTACAAAAGGTCCTAGCCCATTTGTATAATATAACATGCAACACTTCCAAAACACTTCCATTGATGCAATTTCAAAAACGATGCACATTCAAATGTAGCTATATTCACCAACTTGGCAACACATGCTTAGCATTTAGAAAAATATTCACCAACTTGAGCGTTTATTAAAAGCGCTGCAGAAACAAAACACTGAAAAAACAAAACACTGTATTTAAAAAAAAAAAAAACGCTGCAATAACCTCAAAACCCACCGGCACACATTCTTGTTTTTATATTCACACTGTTTTTGAAAGCACAGCGTGTTTCTCCTAAGTTAAGTGTTTTGGGCAGTAGTTGGGCGTTTGCACCTGTCGGCCACCGTACAATACGCCAAATGCGTCACACTAATGTATTCAAATTTTAAATCTAACAGAAACTTTGTTGCTGAATACATTTGAATTGGTTCACCTCCATAATAGCAGTGGTAACTTGTCCTTACCTGAACCAAGACACAGACACACACAAATACACACACAGCCAGGAAACTTAAAGGGAAGAACTAATCATTACATCTGAGAGGCTTCATGTCGTATTACAGATTCCCTCTACCTCCGTTTCTCTCTTCAGAAAACTGCAGCTTATTGAACTTTAATTAGACATTTCGGTGTGAACTCAGTAACTGAGCTTCAAAAGACACGGAAAGACATGATTGAATATGTTTCCCCAACACCTTAGAGATTCTGAGCTCACATTCAAAGAGACCTGTCATCCCAGCGGTGCACTAACCTGCAATACAAACGAACAGCTCCTATTGTAGTGACATACTGCGTGTTTTTGCTCTGTTGTTACGTGATAAATCAAAAAAAGCAGATTAACAAAATGGTCTTTGTTGTCTCTCAAAGTCCCTGAAGCCTCCTTTTACTGCCAGTCAAAATATACATTTGAAGATAAAATACAGCCCAAGTTCACTCAAGCGTATGTGCTTAATACCAAGGGAACACCAAAGGAGAACATGAAAGAATCTTTATCTTTTATGTGACAACCTTTGCATTTCGTGACATTCTTTAATCACATGAATCATCCCTGAATCAAACAAGTTCAAATAAAGCTGTGATAAAATATTTCTCTTGTTTTTTTAAGATCGTGCAAGGGAATTTAAACTTCAGCAGATCCAACCATATGGGATGATTTGTGTTTTGCATAAATAATAGAAACTGATTACACAGACGCTGGTATGATAATGGCCCCGACTGCATGTGTGTGCCATAATTAATGCATGGTGTCATGGCTGTTTTCCTCTGATCTGATATTAGCAATATCCCTCACACTTCAAGAAAATATATACGATATAACTAAATGTACCAATTTAACTCTGCAGAGAAAGTGTTGAATGATGCATTGTCTAACAGAAAAAAGGAACTCCAGTTTATTTTTCATTCGTGTGGCATTATATTTACTGTTTTTCTTTCTGTGCAGCATGTTACAGTTTTTCAGTGTGTGATTGCATTTTTCTCAATTGACCTATTGGTCTCTATACTCCCACAAATATAACTGTTTTATTGGAGGTATTGATTGCTTGATAAACAATTGAACAATATGCATTAAATGTAATGGATTTCCCACATTTGCAGTAGCCGAAAAGTCTATGCACTCATAATGAAACATGAGCTGCAGTGCTACGTGCTGAATATTATAAAACAATTCATTTAGAAAGTCCTCATTTGACTTGCCTAAATTACTCAACTATTGCTGCAGCATATGTGGTGGTTAAAGGTCCTTGGCTGAGATCGAGTCCCTGTCCGACACACATTTCACCTTTCACCATTCTTTTCCGCTACTGTTGTGCACAGTCCCTCTTTTCCTACATTTATTAGCAAAAATCATATTTGCATAAAAGCAATTTTCAGAATGCACGCACACCAAAAGAAATATTGCATGCTTAAAGTGCAGATATTGCTTGTGAGTTGAAGTATATGCAGTTTGTGTTCTTTACTTTAGGCCTTTTTTTTTTGTATTAGACTGTCTTTATGTCAACTGTTGTATGCAGATGGTAACGGCATGTCAGTACATTTGGCAACCTAAAACACTGTGTTCTCTGACAAGCTCCATGGGGGGGATCTCAGAGGCGCAGGGTCTTATGAATGGCACCTCATTAGATACAGATCTCTAATTCCTCATTCTGAATACGACAGTCATTCCTTTCAAAATCTTATGTAAAACGGGTATAAGGCATTTTAACCTCCCACCGTGTCACCAGCCAAGACTTTAGGATCCTGCAGTAGGTGGAGTCTTCTCCTCCCGCCTCTTTGATGTATCCTCCTGTTTGCCTAGTCCTCAGTTCCTCCCCCTGCACTCCTCCCCTGCACTCCCTGAACCCAACCTACAATCCCACTCATGCACACTGCGGCCTCTCTTTCTCCTGAGTACCGCAAGGAGTAACCTATCAAGCCTTTGCTGAAGGATGTTATAAATGAAAATTTTTGCCAATATTCCATCCACTTTGCTAACTGAATTCAGTGATATGTGTTCCCCAGTAGAGTGTATTTCAGGAGCCGCAGTTTCAAACTGAACATTTAAAATGTACCTAATTTCTCTGTAGGCACTCAAGTGATTACAAAATTGACAGAGTGGATGAAGAACAGCTTTGTGTGCGTCCATATTGAGCGTGGATATGTGTGTATTTGTGTGCATTATTGTTTGAGATCAACACTTACCTGAGAAGTACAAGAATTGTTTCATTGCAAATATAATTCTCCCAATTTACCCTGACCTTCAGAATAACAACTTTTTTGTTATGAAGATATATAAACAAGTTCATTTAAAAATCTAAAAACTAAATATAGTCAAACATAGTGACATATAGTCCCTATCCTGTTTTGAATGATGACCGTTTTTAAGAACTTGGGATATCATAAACAACAATAGATGTACTGATTGTCTCTGACTCTTCGTAGTCATAACAACGTACTATAGGTTAAATGCTCAATCCAATTAAAGCTTCTCTTGCTTTTATAAAGGAACACAAATCATTGGTTCAGTTCCAAAGAGTGATAAAGGAATCTATAAATTTTGCATTTACAAGATCCTGCAACGAAGGCGTTGTAAGTTACTCTTTCTGGGCACCGCAGGTTCGAGCAGCACAGATGTTAAGGAAAACCGAAACCTGGACAACGTGTCCTGCAAAGACGGGGTGGGAGTGGCTGAACAGCTCCCCAATGGAAGCGGCCTTGGCAGTCGCAAACGTCCCCTGGAAGAGGGGAACAATGGGCACACACACTCCAAGTTCCGGGCCAAGAAGCGCAAGAAAACACCGGGGCCGATCCTGCCCAAGAATGCTCTGATGCAGTTGAACGAAATCAAACCGGGTCTACAGTACAAACTGCTGTCTCAGACGGGACCAGTACATGCACCAGTTTTTGTCATGACTGTTGAGGTCAATGGACAGATGTTTGAGGGCATGGGCCCCACTAAAAAGAAGGCCAAATTAAATGCAGCAGAGAAAGCCCTGCGTTCCTTCGTCCAGTTCCCCAATGCCTCGGAGGCGCACCTGGCCATGGGTCGAACACTGACAGTGAACACAGACTTTACATCTGACCAAGCCGACTTCCCTGACATGCTCTTCAATGGCTTTGAAACGCCGGCCGCACCTGAAGAGGCCTTCTTTCTAGGCTCCAATGGTAACAGCTCCTTAAACTCATTAGGGGAGTACCCACTTCCCACACCTCCTGGCAGCAACCTTGTCCAGGCCCCATTGCCCCCTCTGTCGATATTCAGCTCCCCTTCCAGTGGTAAAAACCCAGTCATGATCCTCAATGAGCTCAGGCCAGGCCTCAAGTATGATTTTGTCTCAGAGAGCGGGGAAAGTCATGCCAAGAATTTTGTGATGTCAGTAACGGTGGATACACAGACGTTTGAAGGCTCAGGGCGCAACAAGAAGCTGGCTAAAGCCCGGGCAGCGCAGGCCGCCCTCTCTACTCTCTTCAACATGCAGCTAGACCAGACACCATCCCGGCAACCCATTCCGAGTGAGGGATTGCAGCTTCATCTACCCCAGGTAAGATGTTTATTTTCTATATAGTTTGCTATTGCCATTAAACAGAAATGCAACTATGTAATGTCTCAAAGGCCATAGAGGTATGAATTATTTTTTAGTGCACATTGGTTTGTGAACTTAACTAGCCAAAGACACCCATTATAGGGGTTGTTATCTTGAGTTACTGCTGTATTATGTTTGTAATGTTATGTTTTTAGAGTTCAGAAAGGGGTTAGAAAGTGACATTTTTAAGATATCTGATTTTTCCCCAATATTTATCCCACTTCTCCTTTTGGGCTTGGATAGTAAAAGTGGTTTTTTCCATTGAGCGAATAGAGTTCATTATCTTAATATGAAGAGCAATGTGCGGGGAGTTCTTCTTAAACCAGCATTTTGTAATGGATTTATTTTACTTGCGGCCACGATAACCCTCAAAATCTATATATCGCTTTTAGGACTTTTCGGGATACTTCCAAGGTTTGAAAAGGCGGAAGACAGATAAAATAAGGATATCAGGTGTAGAATCTCTTAGATTAAAAGGCCCCCTTATTTCAAAAAATGGTTTACATGGACAAGACCAAAAAATATGAGCATGGTCCATAAAGCCGATCCAAACTTCTTCCAGTGGGATTTCTGAGACTTAATTTGGATTTCTGGTAAGCGTTAAGAAAGAAGCAGTTACGGTTTTTCCAGAATAAATCTTCCAAAACAAGCAGTTATCATGTTTTATAGGATGTGTCATGCCTGTAAGTCATTCATTATACAGTACCGTTGAAAAAGAGCTTGTAAGAATACCATGATTAAAAGCCAACATAAGGAATGCAAGGCTTTATAGTTACCTTGTAGTTTTTAAGAAGTTCTACACTTCAAAGTCATAATTACTGGAATGAACTCTTAAAGTTGCGGGCTATTGTTCTAATTTGTCGATTTACAGCAGATCCCTAATCAACGTGTTATCTGCCTTTCAACTTAATAACGTAATAACATGATTGAAGATTTCATTTGAGAATTCACTTAACCTTGTCAATCATCAGTATACTTGAAAAGCTAATTAGAATTTAAGAAGGGGGTCGAAAAAAAGAAAAAGTTGAAATCCCAAATGCTAAAATGGGTTAGACTATAAAAAGTCATCAGTTTTTAACACCATGCATTAGATCCAGATGAGATACAAATTTTAATCCGATTATCAAGATTTCAGTGCTTGGTTCATATCTTCGGTCTTCCTAGGTAAATCACTTGTTCTCAAATGAATTACACCCTTCTTCCGAACGAGTGTATTCCAAAATGGATGGCTTTTAACATAATGTCAAAATAGTATCATAAGGTCAGTTACAACTCAAGTATTTGACAGAACTATACAACCCTAACCCTAAACCTGTCAAGCAATGTGTTTCTAGAAGGATACCACTACAAAAGTATTCCCATCAGGTATGCAGGGACTAAGGATTGGGGGCCGCTTTTGATGCCAATGTAGAGGTGACTGTCAGAGCCGTGGCAGTGTGCTCAAAGAGATAACACAGTTGGCAAAGCTAATCAGCACAGCACACTGTCAACAGTCCCCCCCCATCCAACCCCCTTTTTTCTCTTTACTCACTCTCTCCACTTGTCAGCTGATTTATTCGACAAGAAGCCCATTTGAATGATAGCGCCCCCACTAATTGCTCTATTAATTCTCTGTCGCTTGGTCTTTTATTTCTGCCGCCTGGTTCCATCT
Source organism: Gobionotothen gibberifrons (assembly GCA_943591055.1). Lineage (NCBI taxonomy): Eukaryota > Metazoa > Chordata > Actinopteri > Perciformes > Nototheniidae > Gobionotothen > Gobionotothen gibberifrons. The sequence continues at coordinate 964,970 of CALSBZ010044843.1, read as the reverse complement.
GGCAGAGAACTAATGGGAACACTGTCCATTGCAGTTGCAAAAAAATGATAACTTAAGTTCAATAGATGGTTTTTGTTGGAGCCCGAACTGTAAAATACATCAAAGACTTATTTAGGGATGCAACAAGGACAATTGGTGTTATTTTCCCCCTAAAATGACACATTTTCTGACATGTAGTCCGCTATTTTGTAACCCTAGAGATGAACAGTCATTCCTACACCATAGCCGACCTTGGTACATTCGAAAGTCAAATGATCCCGCTACGAGTGGGTGACTCCAAAGTAGCAGGGAAGTAATATTGGGCTAATCTCTTTAATTTGTGGTCATCCAGCCGTCATCTCCCCTCTTGGTTGTCTTCATTTTCCATCACATTAGCAATGGATAAAGAGCCTGCAAGAGGAGGCGGCTATCTAAGAACAAAAGAGGTGTGAAGTTCACTTGAGGTTCCCCCAGAGTTAAGACGCGAGTTTCAAATCTTACGGAATGTCAACAAAACTCTATTGTTCATATGTGTAGCTCGGGTTTACTTGTTTTCTTTTTGTTTCGCTGACAGAAGGGAGGTGGGAATTTTTCACTGTCATGCGGAACTCAAACTGTGTTGCTTGAAAGAGGGTTAGGTATACCTCAGGGGGTAAACCCAGTTTCACTTGTTGCCGTTTCAACGCTCTGACGCTTGTTTGGAGCTCAATGCGATCACTGTGACGGGTACACGGTGCTCTAGGGGAGGATAACATCAGATGCGCTTTTGTAAACTGACATAACTGACACAAGCTCGTGTTTGTGTGGCTGTGTGTATGTATGTGTGTGATTCTAGGTTCTGGCTGATGCAGTCTCTCGTCTGGTGGTGGATAAGTTCAGCGAGCTGACAGAAAACTTCACCTCTCCACATGCACGGCGGAAAGTCCTAGCAGGGGTCGTCATGACTACAGGTAGATTTGAGGGGGAAATATGGTCTGTTATATTTACAAAATCTGGCACTGACAGAAAATTCTTAAGGTTTACCAAAATGAGTAATTTAAGTTGCAAAACTCATAGAAAAAAGTTGACAATATTTACAACTACATATATATTTGCCGTGTTTGGTCAGAATCGAATGGCCTTTTTTTAAGCATATGCTACAACATTTATCATCACCCAGTTTTCTCACCAGTGGTATAACTGTACTGAAGTATTTTATATGTTTGTATTTCACTTTTTTCTTGACACTCACAACATTTTACACGCAAATAAACATCATGAACTTAAACAGCTCTCACTGTTATAGTAATGGTACATATTATATTTATCGATCTTTTCAATGGTTTATGACATAACATACTCTGTTTGGAGGTTTAAAAAAAAATCCCCAAAAAGTTGTATTTTAAAGTTAGAACCAATAACTTTTAGTAATTCTCCCTCAGTGAAAAATCCTAAAACATTCATTAATATGCAAATTGCTTTCCAAAATGTAAGTGCTGTACACAACATGTCCCCTACTTTGCTGACAAGTCAAATCTCAATGTCCTTGAGGCGTCAAGTTCTCACCTTGAAGTTTTCATGCTTGTATACAGTACTGTATGAACTTAAGGTAAGACTCAAGCTGAGCACAGAAAGACTTTCCACCTTCAGCAGATGGATGTGAAAACAGTCACTGCAGTGTTAGACAAGGACAGTAGTTGGCCTTTAAAACTAAATCCAAATATAACTATATGACAGTTTGCAGATGATCTCTCTTTGTCCTATTAAGGGCATTGCAACTTAATATAGATCAGTAGCACATGTACAGTATGTTCTTGAAGATGAGTTTCAAATACTCATATGTCTTTGTTCCCTTTACCCCCAACAGGGACCGATGTGAAGGAAGCACAGGTAATTTGTGTTTCCACGGGAACAAAATGCATCAACGGTGAGTACATGAGCGACCGCGGCCTGGCCCTCAACGACTGCCACGCTGAGATAATCGCCCGACGCTCGCTCATCAGGTACCTCTACACCCAGCTGGAGTTATTCCTCAGGTCAGTGGACGGCACCTCATTTTCTGAGTTAGTGAATGACCTACAATGCTGATTGTGAGGGTGGTGTTAATTTGTCTCTTATATCTTTGTCACAACCACAGCAAAGACGACAACAACAAGTCGATATTCGTGTCGTGCGAAAAGGGAGGCTACAGGTTAAAGGACAACGTTCAGTTCCACCTCTACATCAGCACCTCGCCCTGCGGAGACGCCAGGATCTTCTCTCCACATGAGGCCGGAGTAGAAGGTACTGAATGTAAAGAAGTACATTTAATCAAGTATTGTACTTAAGTACAATTTTGAGATACTTGTATTTTACTGTACGTAACTTTAATGAACATGTTATACTTCTATTCCACTACATTTTGGATGCCTATATATTTGTTTTTACTCCATCAGGTTAAGTTACAAATTACACTAAAAATCAAAACACAAACATCAATGAATAAATAAACACGGACATATTATTAAAGGTTAAAATATCCCATTGCATTATACGAAGTAGTTAATATTAGCTCCATCTTTACCAGCTGTGAAACATTAATGCATCAATAATCATTATGTAGTCTTGCAAACAGATGTAATCTTAATATAACTCTAAATATGTAGTTGCTTTTTATTTAATTATGTATTTTTAATATTAATGTTATTATGAATTTGTTTGATAATGATTTGATTTTTTTATTCGATTTTTCAATTAATAATATTTCTTTCTTTCTTTCACGTAAGATCAATCAATCAATCAATGTTTATTTATATAGCCCAATATCACAAATGTTACATTTGTCTCAGTGGTCTTCACAGTTTGTACAGAATATCAGTATGACAACACGACACCCTCTGTCCTTAGACCCTCACATCGTACAAGGAAAAACTTCCAGAGAAAACCCACAGTTTAAAGGGGAACATGGGAGAAACCTCAGGGAGAGCAACAGAGGAGGGATCCCTCTCCCAGGACAGACAGACGTGCAATAGATGCCGTGTGTAAATTAAAAAGATAATACATTTACAACATAGGTAGTCCAAATGTTTGGAAATGCATGTGTCTATAATAAGAAGTTGAATCCACGAGGATATCAACAATCCTGTGGGAGCCATCAGGGAAGTCGTATGATGAGAGTCAGGCAGGACCGCAGAGACAGGTTCAGCCACGACTCGAAGTCCAGGACTCAAATCCAGAACTCAGGATAGAGGATCCAGGACACACGACCACAGCAACAGGATCAGGCACGACTCAGGATCCCGGCGTAGATAGACACAAAAACGAAATGTGGGGGAAGCTGGGTTATTCGGAACATGAGAGTACACAGGTACAGACAGACAGAAGGAAGAAGTAAGGTGTCCCCCGACAGTCCAAGCCTATAGCAGCTAAACTAACGTGTCTACGTACATGCACTCCCTTAGGATAGGTTGAGGGTTCTGTCGGGAGCCAGTGTAAGGCAGCCAAAACTGGAGTAATGTGGTCCCTTTTCCGAACTCTGGTTAGTACACGAGCTGCAGCATTTTGAATCAGCTGACTTCTTGGTACACCCTGATAATAAAGAGTTACAATAATCCAGCCTTGAAGTAACAAATGCATGGACTAGTTTCTCTGCATCGTTTTGAGGCAAGATATGCCAGATTTTTGCAATGTTACGTAGATGAAAGAAGGCGGTCCTTGAGATAGATTTTATGTGGGCGTTAAAGGATAAATCCTGATCAAATATAACACCAAGATTCCTTACAGTCTCACTGGAGGCCAAATGAATGCCATCCATATATATCTTTAGATAGTTTGTTTCGTAGATTCTTTGGGCCGAGTACAATAACTTCAGAATACTGTTCAGACAGATAGGACCTAAACCAAGCAGTTCTCTTTATGCCAACTAAGAACTCTAGTCTTTGCAATAGGATATCATGGTCGATAGTATCAAATGCAGCACTGAAATCGAGCAAGACAAGAATAGAGACACGTCCTTTGTCTGAGGATATTATCACTGCTACTTTAAATGAGTGTGGAACATAGCCTGATAATAAAGACATATTCATAATATTTAATAAAGAAGTGTTAATTAATGGAAAAACTTCCTTTAACAGCTTAGTTGGAATCGGGTCTAAGATACACATTGATGGTTTAGAAGAAAGAATCATTGAATTCAATTGTTCAAGGTTTATGGCTGAAAAGCATTCTAGTTTACTATCTGATTTTACATGTTTTGCTTTATTTGTACTGTATAAACAATTTTTTTTGTATTTTGAACAAAGGATGTGTATTAACCAACTCATTTATACAAATAATCAAATAAAGTACAAATAGTAATATTCATTGTCAAGTCATTTTCTATAAACCGTATGATTCTAAAATAGGCCACTAGCATAAATAGTTGATGTACTTTTGGTACTTTCAGTATAATTTGATTCCTCAACCTGTGTTATTATACTGAATAAAGATTTTGAATACAGGACGTTTAGTGTTAACAGAGTTTTAACCATTTTGCATTACTCATTTTGCTAAGGTATATCACTTCTTCTTCTTCCACCACTGGATAGCAGATTGTCCGTTTGCTGCCTCACAACAACCCCTGCCTCTCTTCAGCTCGTGTTTTTAATTTCATCCGAGTTTAGAATACAGATTCAACAGTTTATTTTATTTAATTAAATTTGTAGGTTTTCCTCTTATGCTTGGTTTCATTTAATTATAATTGTGCTCCCGAAATCCGAATACGCATCACAGACACATTTAAACAAGGCTCTAGTAATTAGAGCTTTTTGTCATTCGCTGTCTGTCTCTATCAGCCTCCCCCCGCCCGGCCCCCCCACACTGTCTGTGTGATTAACCTCCCTCTTACTCCTGTCATAGTGTTTCCCGTTGCACATGCCAGACTGAATAGAAAACAGCCACATTCAATTAGTCACTGAATAGATGGCGCCCGCTGGTGGAACACCAGAAAACATTGATAACATAATAATAAATAATAGGTCATGCTTTTGTGGAATTCATTTTTCCATGTTTAGTTATTTTTTTAAAGATTGTCTTTTATTGAGGATTTTTTGCACATTGATAGGAATGCCTTATTTCTATCTAGTTCGTAACTCTAGAGTTTAATACTTTTGTGGATGTATTTTTTTTAAATATCTTTCAACTTGTGTTTTTCCACTCAGACCTAGGGGACAGGCATCCCAACAGGAAAGCACGGGGCCAGTTAAGGACCAAAATTGAGTCGGGGGAGGGCACCATCCCTGTGAGGTCCAGCAACACCATCCAGACGTGGGACGGGGTGCTGCAGGGGGAGAGGTTACTCACCATGTCCTGCAGTGACAAGATCGCAAGGTACTGTGCCTCAAACTCAGCACACCTTTAACACTGTTGGACAGTGAATGTGAATTTAAAATGTATTTTATTTCATTGTATTACTCAGTTCTAACAAGCAGCTAGTTTATTGCATTTTTGTAATTATTGTGTACAAATCATTGGGCAAAGATGAACATTTTGGGACATTTAAAGGGGCCCTATTGTGCTTCTTAGGTTTTCCCTTTACTTGAAGTGTCCCAAAGTTCCCTCTAGAGCGAGTTTCTCAAAAATCTACAAAAATATCAGAAGATGTCTATTTCTTCAAGCAGAGTGTACATTTTGCTACATATACTTAAAGTAGATATGTCTCCGTCAGTCCAAAACCCAAAAATATATTTGAATTGTATTTTGCTCAACATAAAACAGACAAAATAAAAATAATGGATGGTTTAATTAGCCTTTACTGCTATTTCTGCATGAAATATTACATAAACGATTATCAAAATCATTTTTCTTCTGATCAACTAATCATTGCAAAAGTACTCAATACTTAGAACTATGTGTCCACATATAGTTTATGATACTCTTTTTATGTGTTTTATTTACTCATACTGCAATAAATTGCATTTGTATCCTCGCTCTGTCATTCCAAGTCTATCGTCTTTTCTTTCAGTAGAGTCAGGGGCAGCTACAGTGATGGATGCTCTGTCCCCGGGGCATTGTTTCCTTGCAGATCATGGCGTCTTTAGTCTCTGTCCATGTTCAAGGCAACACTGTGCCTGGCTTGTGATGGACGATAAAACTTCTCCATAACTCTTCTCCAGAGCCCTTTTTTTCTTCCTCTCCTTCCGCCTCAGTCCGGGATGGTTTTACCTCGCCTGAACGCAGGGAGTGATTGAAAGCTGAGGAACTATTTGATGAGGGAGATGTGGTCAGGGATGCGTTTTGCACTGTGTTGAAATCTTTTGCAGTGTCAGTGCTGCTGCTAGTGACTCCGATAGTGTGCGGTTGTCCGAAAGTCCTGGGATCCAAGTCAGTAGGGAAAATAAGTTAGATGCCAGAAATGTAATCTTCAAGGGTTTTTCTGTTTCTCAAACTTGACTAGATAACAAGAAAAAACATGACATATTTTATAGTTGCATCTATGCATATATTGCATTTTATTACACTACATGTCATTTAGCTGAGCCTTTTATCCAAAGCTTACACTTCAATTCCCTAGACATGATGACAGTAGCCATTTAGGGTTAAGGACGCTTCAATATGTTGACTGTAGGGAAAGGGATCAAATTATTAACCCTCTGATTGGTAGACACTCAAATATCCAAATAAGTGCATATAGTAATATAATTAACAGAAAGTGTAGTAAGTGCTGCAGCATAAGTAATGTTACAAGTTACAATATACAGGTATAGAGAATGAATGGAGTGAGAAACAACATTACAAAAGTACTAATACAATATTTTAATAGTCCCTTTCAAAGAAAGTTAAAAAGTGTGTTCTCATAACAACAGAATATAGGTAATTCGCACAGAGAAGGAACAAAAAACCTTTCATTTTGCTTTCAATAAGTCCAATAAACCCATCAGACACAAATTCAGAACAGCAAGAAAAATGCAGACACTTCGCTTCAAGTGAACCAAACCATTATAAGTGCTGGTGCATTCATTTCAAATAGACTTAAATCTGTGTCTAAAGTGCTCATTTTTTTTACAAGTTTTTTCAGTGCAACACATTGTAAAGACAAAATACTGTATGTCCAAATGTAATTCTCAATGAAGTGATGATGCTTGGTCCTAGGACTTAATAGAAAATTCTTGTTTTGTCAGAACACATTTTAAAACACATTTTTCAATAATTATGTAAATGTTTTTTAAAATGGCAATTCCCTCTAATATCGCTAATCCTATCGTAATTGCATTATAGTGGTGAAAATAATCGCATTAGCTAATTTCCTAAAAAAGCTGCAGCCTAGACAGTAACATTATGTATTACATGGTTTAGTTGAATACTCGATTCTGATTGGTTAATTCAGAACACCTGACACCTTGTCAATCCAGACAGACAGACCGTTGTCAAGGACTTATTGACCATTGTTAAGGACGCTCACATCTGCAGAAAGAAGTCCAGTCGATTTTACAGTTTGGCTGAAAAGCAAACTGCAAGCAAACTGCATGCATCAAGATCCCTCCGCTTCGCGAGGGCTCCTCGCGCGCACAACAGGACACCAGAAAATGATACAGAGAAAATCAACTGTTAACAGTTAAGACAAGGGATTATGAGTATATCTCTTCTCTTGTTATCACTGTGAGGAGCAGGCATCCCACTCTCTGCCCTCCCGTGACACAGCTGTTATTCAGGAAGGAAATCTGCTGCCCACCTGCACCTGTCCCAGTGTGAGCGATTGTTAGCCGCGGGGCTGCTATTTCATACAGCTAGAGACTGGCACTCGTTGACCGGGCCCATAACGTCCCCCTCCTTACACAACGCTTTCTCCCCTCTCATTTTCCTTTGATTACATGCCCAGCCCCACGGCTCCTTCCAGAACAAGCAGCTCTCTGCCCTTAGTGCTATTAGAGTGAGCTCTTATGCAGCATTATGGGTTATTTCTCCGTGTTTGCCCTGTTCCTGTCTGTTGTTATATCTTTAACAGCTGATTATTTCACTTGCTCTGACCCCGCGTGTGTGTACTGTGTGTGTGTTTAGATTCACAGAGCATGATCTTGGATAAGATAAGTGAACAAAGGAACACAGGGATGTTTGACGGGAATGAAATTGAATGCCTCCGAAAACATAACTCAAAATGTGTGTGTGTGCTTGTTTGAGGGACTTTTTACATACTGTGTGTGTGTGTGTGTGTGTGTGTGTGTGTGTGTGTGTGTGTGTGTGTATGAATGTGTGATATTGTGGGAGAAAATGAGGGAGGGCAAAATGAAATCTCGGAATTCATAGCTATGAGC
>CALSBZ010044843.1:932093-956645 GCA_943591055.1 Gobionotothen gibberifrons | reverse complement strand
CAGAGAATATTGCATATGTAGGCAATTGTATCTCTGAGTAGCCTGGGGTCTTATGCTTGCATATTTCTCATTGTTCCAGGTCCATGTTGGTAATTTCACACAAGCTCAGTCTGCCTGAAGTGAAAGAGAGTGACAACAACTCATCATCACAATGTCTTGTTTTTGTGAATTTAAATGCAGCCTCAAAGGATGAGGGCTTATGTCTCTTAATTTTAACAGACGGACAATACAGATCTCACTTTAACTTTGTACTTTGTTTGTATAAATATTTCTATTATATATTTTTTATTTCATTCTTAAAGGGGCCCTATTATGCCAATTGTCAGTTCATATTTGTATTTAGTGCCTCTACTGTGACATGTTTACATGCTTTAATGTTCAAAAAGGTCTTTATTTTTCTCATACTGTCTGTGCTGCAGCACCTCTACTGTATTCACCCTCTGTCTGAAACCAACACACCGTGGCTGTGATTGGTCAACGGCTTAGAGAGGTGCCGGAAAGGTCCTGTCTCTTAGCATATCACGTACAATGTGTTGGAGTGCTAGCCAATAGAAGCGTGAGTGTTAGATAGTGATGTTATTATGTTCCAGAAGTAAACAAAGGAGTCCAATGGATGCATTTCAGGCAGGGGGGGGGGGAGTGTGTGGGGGAGACACCCCCTCTTGATTAGCCTTTGCAGACCGTTTAATGGGAAAACCCCCAAAAGCATAATAGGGCCACTTTAAATGGACCAACTGCCAAATACCCAAAACCCAATAACCCCCAAAATGAATACTACATTCTTATGAACTAACATCTAGTGTTACCCATGTAGCCGTAGCTGCATATCGATTGTTCTTCCCTGCATTTGAGTTTTTTTGTTTTCCAAAAGATATTAGAAAGACATAATTAAGCCACGCTATTGCGCTGGGCCAAAAATAAATCCCCCATACATGATCCAATTGCCATTAATGTGTACTTATACACCAAATGAATTAAAAATAGTCCCTAATAAATGCAACATTTATTCCTTTATGAGTAACATTTTCAAAAAAGCTGCAGTTGTGTGTTGTAAGTGAATCTTTTGACTGTTCTTTTATTTATTTTGTAATAGTCCATCTATGTATGACTAAGAAGAGGTACATTCACTTTACCCTTAAAGGAATACTTGCCCTACAAAATGATCATTTGTAAACTATGACTTCAACCATTGTTACCTTGAATGCTTGAAGGCCATTAACTTTTTCTCTCATGCCTCTCTGAATGAAGAATTAAAAACAGAGAAAAGTCTTGACGAATTAAAATTGGAGAAGCATTTAACAACAGCAAAACTATATCAATACCTGTAGGCATTGTGCCTATGAAGGCATAGGAGAAGTGTACTTCAGGAGTTCAAGTTAACACAGGGTGAGTTATTGACATACGAATGATCATTTCGGGGGGGGAAGTATTCCTATAAGTCTTTCATTTCTATGTAGCTCTCTTCTTGTTTACTCCCTCTCTCTGTGTGATGCTTCATGGAGCATGTCAATGGGAAAATGACTGTGGAGAGATGGCTAATGACAGAGCGTAGAAATACACAGAAGTCTGTAGAAAATGAAATTGGATACCTCGGAGTGTACACAGCTGCAGGATTATGGGTGATTGTGTGTGCTGGATTGCATTGGCTGGTTATGTACTAATATATTTTGTCTTGTGTGGCTGTGCATTTGTGCACGTACAACACTATTATACTGTACAGTGTTTCTTTCTATATTCAACATCCAAACTTTTTAAATGCTGAAGAAACTTTCTCTCCTTTTCATGTTGTCACCAGTCTCCAGGCACTTCATTGGTTGATTACACTCATTTCTACAAGTCATGATGACGCATATTTTTATCGTTGGACAATAAGGAGTTTCTGATAACTAATAGAAGGAAAATGGAGAAAACGTTGGTAGAAAATATGATGTTTGAGCTCACACATGCATTATGTTTATGTTATCAAACTCTTTTTGCTGATATTGGAAGCGTATTGGTCTGCTATGTGAGGATACGATCTAAATTGCAATATGGACTAGCCAATATCATATTACAGGAAGCACAAATTAACAAAGAAGTTTCCCTAATGATTTGTATGAAATAAAAAAAATGCAATGAAAAACAGATGCAAGTTATAACTGAGTATGACCATAAAGTTATATATAATAACATTTAAAGAAAGTAGACAAATTATATTCTACAGGCTTAACAAAACATTTTGTTTGGTACAGATCCTCTTAAAAAATCACACCATAATAAATGTTGTAATCACCAGAAGGGCAGCATATTTCCAGCCAATTATCTTACATGTTTGTTTTCCCTCTGCAGGTGGAACGTGGTGGGCATCCAGGGCTCTTTGATGAGCTACTTCACAGAGCCTATCTACTTCTCCAGCATCATCCTTGGCAGCCTTTACCACGCTGACCACCTCTCCAGAGCCATGTACCAGCGCATCGCAGATATCGAGGACCTGCCGCAGCAGTTCAACCTCAACAGGCCTCTGCTCAGCGGTGAGGGCCTGCTTTCATGTGGCAGAACAAGACAAATCTGATTCCTGCAAAAGCGATTAATCGAAACAAGACCTCAGGCTGAGGCAAAGCACAAACATATTGTCATGTTTTGAGGAGATCTCCTTGTTAGTGTTTGCCGATCAAACACCCGCTGTTTAAATATCAAAGAGTGAGACGTTAATGTTAGGCAGTAAACACATTTATCCTCCTCACCGGTCATTTCTCAGCAGGAAGACAGGTTTTGCTTTCCTCCACTGTTTGATCTGAGCTGACATTTACCTAGTTCCTGTGGAATTTAAATAGATTCATCATTTGGTGTGAATTGACCTTTTCATAAGGCCAAATAGAGAAAAGCTCCCTCAGTTTCTTTTGTTGTTTTTTTGTTTCCATTTTTAGAAAAAGCAATCAGTCTTTGCCTACTGATTTTGTAAAACAATAGTATTTAACATTTTCATGAAGGCTCTTTTTCCGTACATCACATTTGTTTATCACATCTCATTTAGTGGGAATGCTGATACAGCATTCCAACTATTTGTTCTTCTACGCACAAATTCTTTGTTCTTATTCCGCCGGGTTATTTTGCTGCTCTTCTTCTCCCACATTCCACATCGCAGAAACTCTGTTCAAACATCAAAACGTTCAGCTCGATCGGGAATCAATGGCTATTACTTTTCTCATTCATAACTTTCATAATTCCAGAGATATATCCCATAATTCATCACATTTCTAACATGGAAGTCAATGGAGAAACTCTTCAATCTTCATGCGACTTCAACTGCTAACTGCTCCTTCATACTTTCACTCAGAACCCTCATTCTAACTTAAACATGTTACACATCTTTCTGATATTATTCGTGTTACACAACTTTTAAATCAGATTCATACTTTTAGAAATATTAAACATTGTTCAGACCTTGGTAAAGAGGCCTTCTTCAGATTTTAACATTAGTGTGTATTGCACAGCTCGTTAAGGCTTAGAGTGCGTGATGTCACAGCTAGAGTGGAGGAGAGCTGGAAATGTGCCTTCATATTTTTTTTAAACCTGCCATAATTCCCAAACCCTACATTACTTGGACATAATTTTTCAAATTAAACAAAATGCCTCTTGAGGGCATGAAGTGACAAAAACTTTCAACATGTCTCAATAGAGAACCGCAGTGACGCGTCCTAAAACCCGGAAGTAAGTTAGCATTTTTACCACTTCCGGTTCCTTCGATAAAAAGCAATGCAATTTCTCCATAGGGTTTTGGAAAATAGCTCCAAATAAGGTCTGTGGTTGAGACACATTGAAGAGACAGATCACGTTTTGTTCCACGACATTAAATACATCAGCAGTGACCCCGCTGGTGATTTTTTAAGAGTTTACGTGTGTGAAAAACGATGGTTGTTAACATGTGGCTGAATAGGACTACAGAAGTTGTCCAGGCCGTTTTACGTCATTACACCGAACACGTAAAACACTCCCGCTAAGTTTGTTTGCCCTGTTATGCTTGAAAGCAAGTACCTGGCTCCTGCAAACTGTTCAAACAAACGTTCAACTTGTACCATTTAGAATCTGTATGTTTGAATATGGATCTTAAGTTGCCGTGACGTTGAAGCAGCGACCCTGCTGTAGTTCGTTTATAGCATAACGTTAGCATTTTGCTTCTGGCGATTCGATTTATGATTCTAAAAGTAGGGTAGACATGTGGATATTATCCGGCTGAACAAAACGTACAGAGCCTACAGTATCTACATCTCCAGCATCATCCTTGGCAGCCTTTACCAGGCTGACCACCTCTCCAGAGCCTTGTACCAGCGCATCGCAGATATCGAGGACCTGCCGCAGCAGTTCAACCTCAACAGGCCTCTGCTCAGCGGTGAGGCCTGCTTTCATGTGGCAGAACAAGAAAAATCAGATTCCTGCAAAAGCGATTAATCGAAACAAGACCTCAGGCTGAGGCAAAGCACAAACATATTGTCATGTTTTGAGGAGATCTCCTTGTTAGAATAGCATTAGTTAGCATTTTGCTTCTGGCGATTAGATTTATGATTCTAAAAGTAGGGTAGACATTTGGATATTATCCAGCTGAACAAAACGTGATCCGTCTCTTAAATGTGTGTCAACCACAGATCTTATTTCCAGCTATTTTCCAAAATCCTATGGAGAAATTGCATTGCGTTTTTGACGAAGGAACCGGAAGGAGTTTACATTTTTTAGGGTTTTAGGACACGTCACTGCGGTTCTCTATTAAGGCCCATTGTAAATTCAGCTTGATCTTTCCTCACAGCAGCAGCCGCACACCTTTAGTTAATCTGCCAAAAAGGCCACATTATTGACCCAAAAGTACACACAAAGCAGACTCATACCTCATTCACACCAACGCAACTCCGGTTCAAGCTACGTGCTAGAGCTTTTCAGGTTCAGAACCGGTTCTTCGGTTTAGCTCCGGCTCTTTTCACACCGCCCAGAGTCCGACTGGTGCTGCGTCCTTGCATCATCGTTTGCGTCATGACGTAACCGTTTGCGTGCCTGCTTCATAAAGCCAAACCGCGCGGAAACCCCTCACAGCTGAGCTCACACCGACAACAACAACAATGGCCGATTGTGCTCCAGCTTCCTCTGTACCTCTTCGGAAGACCAGATTCCCAGTAGGTAGCTGGTCTCTTCAGTGGACCACTGCTGCTTGTTAAGTTTCTCCATCGTTGTGTACAAACTGGATAAAACGCGGGCTTCTTGTGGTTGTTCAGGAGTTGATCCCGCCCCTGCCCCCGCCTCGACGTAAGCGTGATGTATGCGGTGCTTTTGCTCTAGCCTGACACATTTTTTTTTTTTGGTGCTTGAAACGAACCGGATTCCGGAGCTAAGAGGCTGCTCCGCTGCGGTGTGAACAGGAAAACCCGGTGCTTTTCAAGCTCCAGCTCCGAACCGGCCCTGACCTCACCCGGTTGGTGTGAATGAGGTATCAGACGCTCGTCAGGGTCCTGACAAGCTGCACACTTTGAAATGTCACCGATAGCTGCTACTGTTCTTTAACAAAACATTCACATGTAAGAGGTTTATCTCTCATTCAGAACGATGGAAAGGCTTTCCTCTCACTGATTACTGCGCATCACCATAGAAACCTTTGATCTCTGGGCTCAAGCACAGGTGTTTGATGACGTTGTCACCTCAAACACAAACACCTGTGTGATGATGTCATAACTCGAACTGACCAGTGCTCAGAACGCCACCAAACATCACATGATGGTTGACACTGTGGCCCTGAACAGCTCTACTTCAAATCTGATGTTACATAATGTGGTATTACCATAGCAACGCATCCCTCGCCATAAAACACGATGTCACAGTACCTCCAATGGACACCGTCCGATCGTCCCCCGATCTTCACCTATACATCACCGGTCCATGCCTCAACAGCTCTACGTTAAATCTGACATCTCACCATATGCCGTTTCCATGGAAACACATCCCTCGCCAAAAATACGATGTTGTCGTAACTGCTATGCAAATGGTCAAAACAGCAGCAGACTTCAGATAATGGTTAATGGTCTGGCACTTAACAGCTCTATGTGAATTATGGGGTGTCATCATATGCCGTTTCCATGGAAACACATCCCTCGCCATAAAACACGATGTTGTCGTAACTCCTATGAAAATGGACAAAAAGTGCTCAAACTTCACATGGGTGCTAACAGTCCAGCCGTGAAGACATATATGTGTCAGTTTTGAGATTTCTTAAAATGCCGTTGCCTTGGCAACATAATGCTCGCTATGAAACACGGTTTTCTCATAACTTCAGTGAAAAGGCTCCAAACAGCCCAAAACTTCAGAGGTTTGGTAGCGATGCAGCCATCAACACATATAAGCGTATTATGGGGTTTCATCAAATACCGTTGCCATGGCGACAGATCATTCGCCATCAAGTTATTTCAAAAGTTTGCAGTTCAAATATTCTGCTGCCTTTCCAAGCCTTTTTACTTTCTTTAATTCTCTTATCACACATTACAAGCCCCCAGTGTTCATGTATCATTTCAATCTAAATTCTTCAATTTCTTCTTACACATTACATTTCAGCATAGCTGTTCAGCGTCAGCTTTTCAGCATAAAGCATTCCCACTAGCAATTTCTTCAGGAATTGCATTCTCTAGTTAAGTCATTTTGTCCTCTTTCTTTTGTCTAATTTGAAGAGAAATCCTCTTAAACTCTCTCTGACTTTTTTCCCCTCATTTTCATATAAAATATTACCATTTAAAAACCAACCAAGAAAATTCCACAATTTTTAACTGACTTAATTTAAATTGAAAATCTCTGCAAAGCATCTAAATATGCAATTGTATGGCCGAAAACATGTATGATGCTTTATCGTCTATTTAATTCTAAATGGGACCAAAATTAGGGGTGACCTAAAACTAGAGATTTTGAACATACAGGAAAATATTTACTGAGTTAATAAATCAAATATAACAGAGGGTAATTTTCTCATAGAGTTCTATACAATCAGACAGTGGAGTTGCTGCCTGTTGACCCTTAGAAATAAAGCAGTTTTTTCCCCGATGCTTGATCCTGTTACAAATCATACACTAAGCAGCCTATAGCAAACTAGAAGTAATCCGGTTTACTTCCTTGAAAAGGTTGATTGAGTAAAAGCATATTTTCGCAACTGTACCGTATTCATGAGGGATTTTTAAAGTCAGTTAGTCATTGGACAATACACCATTGGGGGAGCAAGAGTTACGGAAATAACAAATAGGAATAAAAAAAACCTAATCCATGACAACAACAGAACAAAACGTTTAAAAAAATGCTATATCAATTTTCAAAATCATACCAAGTGGAGTGAGGCCTGGGTCATATTTGTTGAATATCTTAGAACATGACCAGGAGCCATCCAATCACAGGGCCTCAAGCTACAGTATATACAGCCCCCTCCCCCTCCCTAGTCGCTCTCTAAATGTCGGGTAAAGGAGATAATGGGGGGGGGGGGGGGGGTTATTAACCTTTTCCGCTTTAGAGAGTTTTTAGCGGTGAAGGGCTATGGCGTTAGTGCACTGAGGATTTCATCCCCTTTAAATCATCTTCTGCCACAAGGGCTGCCAAATGGAACCAAAGAGCTTAATACACACACACACACACACACACACACACACACACACACACACACACACACACACACATACACACACAAAGCAGCACACCGGGATTTATGGCATCCATATATCTCCCATTTATGCTTCAGATACAGTGGAGGCTGATCCCCAGTAGTGTGCTGGAGGAAAGCAGGCTCTGACCTCATAGTCCCCAGGGTGGATGGTATTTTTTGTAGCACAAAAAAAAGAAACGCAAGGAAAAAAGAGTTGCTGTTATAGCTGTGGGAGTCATTTGAAGGAATGGGTTGCCAGGTATGGTACCTCATCCATTGTTTAATACATCCATGCAGGGGGGCAGCAGGAGGTTAAGTTGCTGAGGGTCTCCCACAGAAGCTTTGGAGGATGGAGAGAGAAAATAATTATCTTATCGCAGTGCCTTTCCGCTTGAGGGCTTGAAGACATTTTATGTGTTGAGGGGCTTAATACAGTGTTGGGCAATGGTTCTTAGAATGTGCTTCTGCAACAGGAAAATATTCAATTTGGTATTCCAGTCTGGTATATCATATCACTGCTGTCCTATGAAATCCTCCAAAGTGTCAAGTTTTCATGAGTGAAGAAACCTTATTTTCTTGCTGTCGGGCAAAGCATTGTTCTGGAGTTTTTACATGATTTATTTAGCTCAAGAAGTGGGAGAATTTTCACAACCAAGACAATAGTTCATAAGCCTATCCGAAGATTATTAAAATTATTCGAGCATATATATTAGATCATACGGTTTTTCGAAGTGGGATGCAGGCCAAGGGCATTTGTTATCAGAATAGATCAGATAGAATAGCCTCAATGTGTGTGCATTTTTAGAGATAGTTCTGAGATACAGTTGTATTTGGGGGTTTTCCCCACTTTTCTATCAGCCGAAACCAATAAATTATAAGTTATGTTTCTGGTAGAGTCTGAATGTATATGAAACATCTTTGTCTATGGTATAAAATAACATTATCATGATCCTATACAGTAGGAAAACATAAATTGAGGGAAACTAAGCAAGTATAGTAAGGTGAGAGTAAGCCTTTGCTGCTCGCAGTCTCAGAGTTTGCTGATTTATCATCTAATTCAGTCTAAAAGGGACCATTATTTACAAAATAAACATCATGCTGTGTTGGAGAAGACTTGAAATGACGATAATGATTGAAAACTGAGGGGAATAATCAAGTGAGATCAAGGGACATTTTCTCATAGACCTTTTTTGCAACCAGACGCTTGTCTAAAGGGATGCTCGCAGTCTAACAGTTTGAAAACCCCTGCTTAAACATGGTTTTCTTTGGATAGCAAAGCCTGGTGAGCTGCTCAGTCTTTTACCCTCTTTGTTTTTGATTCCAGGTATAAGTAATGCAGAGGCCAGGCAACCAGGCAAGGCACCCAACTTCAGCGTGAACTGGACGGTGGGTGACCAGACGATGGAGGTGATCAACGCGACCACAGGCAAGGACGACATGGGCCGCGCTTCACGTCTCTGCAAGCATGCGCTATACAGCCGCTGGATGCGCCTGCACTCCAAGGTAAAAGTACTGTACTCTAAAATATACCGATTTTAAGCATTTCATTCCATATCATGAAACTGTTTTATACCCTGCCATATTCATCTGTAGTTCTGGCTGGTGTTGCTTTGGTCACATTTCTCTGATTCATCATCTGGTCAGGTTTTATTGAATCAATCATATGTTTGTTTAACAAGCATATGTGCAAGTGTTACTGTGTGATTGGGTTGTAAAACTATAAGAATTAGATGATATCACAACTACTTCACCCATTGGTTTATTGTCTACAGTTCTGAAGCCTAGAGTTGAGTCGCCATCTTGTTTTTTTGGTACCAGGAGTGACAAGAGAGAGTTCTAAGTACAACTGAACACATTTTTAGGCAACTGAAATAACTATTAACTTTAATGAACTGAAAAGGGTTGGAGTTCTAAGACAAACACAAAGACAACACCATGTGATAGCTACTTGTTATTCAAAAGTAACCATGTTGCTTTATCATCAAATTACTTATTTTTATTAGATCAAATTATCTAAAATGAAAATCCTGCTATATTGAAGAATACATCAAACTAGCAATCGAGACAATAAAATCATTAGGAAAATGTTCACTGAGGTGATAAATCGAGTGAAAAGTAGGATAATTAGTTCATAGACTTCTATACATTAGACTTTGTTGCGGTTTGGGCCAGTTGTAAACCTGAGCTTGATGTACTTTTTAAAACTCATCCAGATCTTCACCTCTGTTCCTCTCTTTCTTCCAGCTCTCCTCCGTCTTGTGGGCGAAGGTGCTGAGGCCCATCTCATACCATGATGCCAAGCAGGCAGCAACAGAGTACCACTCTGCAAAGTTGGCGCTCCTCAAGGCCTTCCACAAGTCGGGTCTGGGGGCCTGGGTTAAAAAGCCCATCGAGCAAGACCAGTTCGGCCTGAGCTCTTGAGGGAGTCAAGGGACCAACGGATTCCTAAACCCTCCACTCCTTCCCCCCCCCCCCCCCCCCCGACCCAGGCCTGAAAGCAAGAGAGCCCCCCTAATACCAACCAGAGACACTTACCTCCGTCCCATGTGTCGGCACGCACGTGCACTTTGTAATCGTGGAAACAAACGTGCGTAGTTTCACAAACCATCCATCGCTCATTATTATTCTCATTCCTCAGAGGAACTCGGCCTCGCCATGTCTTTTCTCATAATATTGTTTGTTGTCCTTTTTTATTTTTATTTTAATTTTTAACAGATGGTTCCAGCTCCTTGTTTTTAAAACTGGAAATTATGTTTTTATGTGGTTGATGTGGAAGTTGAAATTATGCAGTTTTGTCTACTTTTTGCAGTGTAGCCAGTTCAGGGTAGCCTAAGAAAACGGGATCTTTTCTTAACTAAAAGACCAACGTGTATGGACCACGGGAACAAACGTGCTAAAATGAATGACAAACTTTAATTTAAGGATGCATAAAATCTTCAGGATGTAAATGTAGTGCTGAAAAGAAAGAGAGCATAGTTATATAACGTTTAATGTGTGTTATTTGCTTCCGTTCCTTTAGATGATGTTCTTAGACCCTGTATTAAAAATGTTCCAAAATATTGTGACCCCTGTTTGATTCACTGACTGGAACACACAGGCTAGCAGTTTAGCACTCTTTTTTTTTGTATTCCTTTTTTGTCTTGCAGAATTTGTGCATAAGTTATTTTCTGTCACACTCATCTCATACTTGAACAGTGGTGGGGGTCTCCACTCCTCCCCTGGCCTGGGTCTTTGGGACGAGCTTTGGGAAGCGCTGCACGTTGTATTTTGTCCATGATCTAAGCCATGGCTTTGCATGGGAACTGAACTGGGAGGCCTACGGAGCAGAAACCCCCGCGGCAGAGAGCCTGTGCACCCCAGCAGTGAATGATTTCTGAATGAATGCCAGCATCTTCCTCCACAGGCAGCTTTGAATCTCTATCGTCTCTATTTTCTAGATTTCCTGTGATTGTTTGTCTGTTTTCGGAAGGACGGGGACCTTTTTGTTTTTGTTTCTTAAAATTGGGCATTTGAGGATTGGGGATGATACTGCAGTGAAAACAGTGAAAAGCAGACCTTGTGGCAGGGTAGGTAAACTCTTAAAAGATGATCTTTGTGCTGTAGTGCCACATACGGGACGCCACATTATACCAGTCTGTAGTGAAAGGCTGAAATGCAAACATGTGTCAGGATTGGAGAGATTATGCTTCTATCTGCTCGATTTACAACCAAATGTGTCACAGTGTGATGTCATTCTTCTCTTCTACATCTACGGGACGGGAGCACGTTAGTAGTTCAAAGAAGACCTTCGCCCTGAGTGCATAAATGTATTTTAAACTCTGTGGACATACTTACCAAGTAACTGTGGTCAATTCCTATTCCCAGCTGTAGGAAATGTATGTATGTACGTGTGTGCAATCTACAGTATGTGTGACGTCTTCAAGCATACTCTGTGGAATGAATCTTCACCAAAGATGATGTCCATTTGTGTTTCCTGCCCCTCCTATCTTTTTTTTAAATCACTGTTTTTGTATATCTGCTGAAAAATGTACCTTTTGCGAGAAAAATTGTGTATAACATTCGATATTTTGGGGGGGAAATGAAATTGCCCGGCTTCTTTAGTGCATCTGTCGCGTGTATAGTGTGACCTGCGATCATTATTGCTGCAGTGTAGTAATCTCTGTATATAAGGAGCAACACAAATGGTTCCCTGTACAATCAGCTCATCCTGAAAAAAAATGCCCCTGTTGCTGCGGGGGGGTTGTGAAGATGTTAAAAGTATTCGTGGTTGTGTGTGTCACCGGGCACCGTAACAGCATGGCACTAACACTGCCGGGGTTAACAGGCTTCATCCCCATTGTAGCCACCGGAAAAAAAATATATGCACTGTAAGGTGTCTCAGCTACAAGTGGCATCCACAAGCTGGCACGTGTGATGTCATAAGTGTTTTTTACTTGGATTTCAGTCAGTATTAGGAAAGCAGGAAGTAGAAAAAACTGGATTGTAGAATTTTTTTTTTTGTTATCCAAAGCCCCGCCCCCTCCCCTTTTAGGACATATAGTCCCAAACCAAAGTCACAAGCAATACTCCTGATGTCTCCTTTAATGTCACCGCATCACAAACAGGAGTTCCCCCTTTTCCCACTCACTTTTTCTTTCTGCCTCCCCTCCCCCAAAGACTGCCTGCTTTTAGATTCTTTTTTTTTTTACTGCACTAAAAGATGTCAAATGATGATGTCATGATAAAAACCCATCCCCGTTTCTGGATTATGGATGGCAACTATCACACAACGAAAACTGCTTCTGCTTAATAACCCCTTTGTGAACCCCCGATGTTGGTCAGTGCCCTACACCCCCCACCCCTCTTTGGCCCTGCAGCTGCGTCTGTAGTTGGGATTTTTTTCTTGTTTTTTATTTTTTATTTGGTGGTGACTCCGGAGTGGTCGGTGTTTGTCCGCTCAGTGTTTCCTGAAGTCGCCGCTCTCCAGTTGTCCGCTGTGTGAAAAAGTCCACCAACAAGAAAAACCCACGACCTTGCATGTTACTGACACTGAAGCTGCACCTAGCATGATGACAAACTTTTAAAGGACTCCAGTAGGAAAAAAAACGTAAAAAAAAAAGCTAAACATAGATATATAAAATGAACAAAAAATAATAAAAGAGTTCTTAGTTTACTTTTGCACATGGTTGGGATTTTTTCTTATCGAGTGTGTTTCTGTGTGTGTTAACGTTGTTAAGAATGGAGAAAAAACATTTACTGAATGCTTTCTGATAAATTTCCTTTTTCTGTGTACTGCATGAAAAGACTGAAATGATTTGCAGCCTCAACTTAATGCCTTAGGGGTGCTTTATCACACAAACCTTTAATGTACAGTAGCTAAATATTTTATGAGCGTCATCAGGATAGTGAGTGAATGCATCCTCTTCCTTAAGATTGATGAACTAGCTTTTGCTTTGATTGATTATGAAGATATCGATGTGTGTATTCTGATACTTAACTCAAGTACAAGCACCTATACAGTACAAGAATGTAAAAGTATTAGCAAAATGTACTTTGAAATGATGTTGGATATGGCTGAAGTAGAGCTAGTTTGAATTGATTTTATATACGCAAATGTAATTGAACCCAAGTGCTTTCTAACATTAGGGTCAGGCCCCATCCACAAGATTAATTTGAAAGGAAGGGGATAATTAATGTTGCAGAGAACAGGATATAGTCTTTATTCGCTTCTTTCTTTTCTCAACAAACATTGAAAAGAGTTTTTCATTAAAGGTAATGCAAGTAGAAAAATAGCATAAACAGCGATTCATTTTATTTGGACCTCAAAAAGTTTAGAGGGTAAATTGTCTCTCTGGTGTTCCTGCTAACATCTCAAGATATCTAAAATGTGACAAGAGGCCCAACTACACTACTGTTGGTAAAGACATTGGGATCCGATGGTTCAATCTTGAATTGTATGTAGTTTTGTTAATTTCCATTTAAAATGTAAGTGGTTAGAAGTACTTTTAGTATAAAATGAAAAGTGCCAGTAACTCTAGAGTGTACTGTATCTTTTGGTCATCATAAACATCCAGACTCAGATACTCAAAGTTCACACTTGCCCCGTCTGTGATGGTCGACGATGACACCATGGTGGTAAAGGTAAGAATCCAATGCAACAGTATATTCATGCATGTATGTTGTCAAAAGGCCCCTTCTGTGCATACCTGAGTATTTCAATGAAACCATAGATTATTAAAAATGTTCTAAATGTGTATAATACATTTTTACTAAAGCATCTTTTAAATATATATAAACATTTTTGAATTAATCAATAACACAAGTGGTTATCGTGAAATAGAGATGTTAAGTAGTCACGTTGTTTTGTAGGTCGACCCGGAAGTTAGCATTGCATAGGCTTCCTCAACAAAAAGCGATGGGATTTTTCCATTGGATTTTGGAATATGGAAAAGAAAAGAAGATCAGTTGCAAACATACATTTATGATACTTACATGTTTTGTTCAGCAGGATAATCTCCACATATTAACACCACCACAAGTGCCAGAAATAAATAGCTAGCGTTAGGCTAAAAACAAACATCACAGTCGCAAGGCTTCATGTCACCACCGCTAAGCTAAATGTGGCTAATTGGAGTCAGGACTCAGAGAGACACGAGGAGAGCTGAAGCTTTGATGGCAAACACTGACGGTTTATTTGCAGCTTCGGCCGGAGAATTCACAAGACATGTCACGGGCCACGGTTTGACCACACGGTTGAGATGCCACAATCAATTCTCAAGAACTCTACCCCAGACCTATGTATTTAGCTAGTTCAGAGAGAATAATCAACATGCTGCATAACAAGATAGAAGCATAACACCTCTATCAGCTGACGCCAACAGGCAGGAACAGGGAGACAAAACACTGAGAGCACAGCAGCCAAGGCTACAGGTGCGTGTGCTAAGTCAGGACAGTTTGAACTGATAAACTGGGTCAAAGTTAAGGGCCTTGGAAATTATTTCCCCAACAGTTCAGTGTGTTGACGTTAGTCTCATTTAGTCACTTGTTAGCGACAGCTGTTTTTAAGAAGCGTAAAAGCTTCAGACGTTCACAGGTAATGTGTTTACTGACCTATTTTATGTCAAACAAAACGTAAAAACTTGCAAGCTCATTCGGAGATCTAACCAAAAACAAACCAAAAGAGCTCAAATGTTAACTCATTTCCAGGTTTATTTCCTGCACGACTCTTATATTCCACGTTCGGTAGTGAAGCTTGGTATGCTTGCTGAGAGGAATATTTTAGCAGATACAAATTACAAAAGTGTTTGGTGTCAATCAGACTCAAGGTGAGGCTGCAGTGAGACAGAAGCGTCTCATGCATTTTCCTGCTGCTTCCTTTAATCCAACTCACACAGGGAGTGAAGTCGGGTCATCGAGAGTTTGGGTGTGGTTACAGTACTTTTATAATGGAAAGTTAACGAGTAAAAGAAGGAAAACTAAATGTGATCTGAGAGACATCGGAGAGAAAATGCATGAACATGACCTCACACTTTAATAATGCTGACTCACTATAATGCTACTTAGGATGCTATCCGCGTTTAGCATACTGAACACCAACCTTCAAACGATTCTCAAATTGAATCAATTAAATGGGAAAAAGTCTTCAATATTAAAAGATAGAAATTATGACGAGTATCCAGTCAATAAAGAACATTTTCCAAAATGCAGAGTGTTTTCAGCAGATGCCCAAAATATCAATAATAAATCAGGTTTTGCTTCTAACACCAAGCCCCCTTGCTCATTACTCCATTGACATGATGAAAACTCATGAAAAGCAGATTCAAACATGTCATAACAGAAAATGTTGGAAACTCTCGTCAATAATTCAACACGCATCACTTCTAGATCTAGGAGAGACAACTCGAGCAAACCGTAATCCCAACACAGCTCACAGACCCTCGCAATTCGTTATCTGTCGACTATGTCTCAAAACACAGATTTGTAACGTCTAACTGCTTTATTCTGCGTTTGTACTTACTTTTATCAACAGGTTTAATTTGTTATGAGAAAGGAAAAGACCTCTGCAGGAAATTCGGCTCATGGTAAAAACTTCCTGACAATGAAAATGAAGTAACTTAAACCAGGAGAAGTTGACTTCAATGACAGGAATATTGGTGAAGACTACAACTCCCATGACCCCACCCTCCTTCACAACGACAATTGTTTTATATCAGGCGAGTGGGTTTTACAGCAGGTTTAGCAAACTTATGAAAGTGGCAGAAAACTATTGAAGTAATTTCACCTCTTTCTTTATCAGATTTATTTTCTGATGATGCAATAAAGCCACCAAAGAAATATTGAATTCTGCTCTAACTATGATTAGGGCCTGGTCAGAAGATCTTGATGAATTCATTCAACTTCTGTGGATTATCTGCTACTGTCTGATGTTAACTGTGAAACATATTTGAATGACCACATTCCAATATATACTTTTGACTGGCAACCACAGACAGATTTTTATATTAATATTTTTAATTTGACTATATTTAATTAGATCATTATCAGACATTTTACTTTCACTTCTTAGGTTTATATAAATATTTTTGATATATATATTCATTTCATTTTAAAATGAAGCAATTGTCATGAAACCCCATTTTGTTGCCAGGATATAATATAACAATATTCTGAACTGGTTTTAATAATTGAACAACCAGACTCCAGCTTCAGTTCACAATATTGCCATGCTGCAGTTTGAGTGAAACAGAAACCCCATACAGCATTACTGCATTCAAAACAAATGTAAATACAGAGTACAGTAGATGATGGGGGGGTGGGGGGGCTGTGAGTGTGAGCGCGAAGGCAGCAGCCGGTGCCCCTGAGAGAAATGACAAATCATTAGCTCTGGTCCAGGGGGGAAATGGGGGCCACACTCTTTCAAGGCCAACATTTCCATTTCAATTTTGTGCTCAGCAGAGTTGATGTATGTGTCGGACCCCCTGTTGGCCCCCGCTGAAGTGTCTCTGTGACCTTGTGTCTCTGAGAGTCCTGAACACTGATAGCATCAAACCCACAGAGACACAGGAGGGGGTCTCCGGGTGAGTGTGATATACAGAAACATAAAAGATGTTTCCAGTGAGGGGTACTACTATATATATTACTAAAATATAAGATGATTATAATGCTTTATCATTTTGTTAATTGTGCATTATAGACAAAGGCAACATATAAAGTCGCCTAAACCCACTTTCCATAATTATTGTTGAAAACAAAAAAATAAGCACTATGTAAAGACAAAAAAAGACAAACTAGAAGTAAAAACATGTGTATAAAGATGGAAAAACGAAATAATACACAACACTGGCAAAACAGTTACCAACATATCATGATGGGCATCTCCAAATCTGAGGCCATGGTTCTCAGAAAATGGACTGTCCACTCCAAGTAGGGATTGAGTCCTTAACCCAAGTGAAGGAGTTCAAGTATCTCGGGGTCTTGTTCTCCACTGAGGGAACAATGGAGCGTGAGATGGGCCGGAAAATCGGAGCAACTGGAGCGGTATTGCTGTTGCTTTACCGCACCGTGACGAAAACAGAGCTGAGCCAGAAGGCAATGCTCTCTGTCTACCGGGCCATCTTCGTTCCTACCCTCACCGATGGTCACAAAGGATGGTTCATGACCAAAAGTACCAGATCACGGATACAAGCGGCTGAAAAGTGTTTTCTCCGGAGGGTGGCTGGCACCGATAAGGTGAGTATAGTTCCGTCATCCGGGAGGGACTCAGAGTTGAACCGCTGGCCTTAGCGTTGAAAGGAAACAGTTGAAGTCGTTCGGGCACCTATAAGGATGCCACCTGGGAGCCTCCCTAGGGAGGTGTTCCAGGCACGTCCAACTGGGAGGAGACCGAGGGGCAGACCTAGGACCAGCCGCAGGGATTATATCTATACGCTGGCCTGGGAGCGCCTCGGAATCCCCCAGTCAGAACTTGTTGATGTGTAGGCCTACATATGGGGGGGGCAGGTCAGCCTTTAGTCAGGCCCCTTCATAAGGTTTTATGTCTTGCACATGTCTGGCTCCTTTCCATCGTCTGTGCTTGCTGGGGCAACACAGGACTGGTGAGGGGGGGGGGGCTGTGCGTCAGTAGGTATCTGCCCCCCCCCCCCCCCCTTGACATAATGCACTTATGTTTTCCCAAGCTCCTTAGGGACCCAGGAAACATGGTGTGCAGTAAGCCCCATACAGAGCTGGAGGACTGGAGAGTCCTTTATACAAACTCAGTGTGTGAACGCTCGCATAGCATGGTTGACAGTAGTACCCATAGAGTCCAGTAGGGGGCTCCGCCTGTGCTTATATAACTAGGGTTACAATACGTAACCCCCCGTTTTGGACCCTACTTAAAGTGCTACCTCCACGACCCGACTCGGATATGGATGGATGGATGGACCATGATGGGTAAACTCGTTGAAAATCTGAAGGAAGTTGTAGTCCAGCCTGTTTTGACCACTGTCAAATTCTAAATCAGTTAATTAAATGGGGAAATGAATACCAAATCATAAATTCATAACAGATGTATGAGAGAGGAATGTTCAGTAATGAGCTGCAGTGGACAGATTGAGGCCTGAGGTGCTGAGGAAACAGCTGAAACATGTTTTCGCCTTTAGTTCACAGACGGGCACACTTTAATAAATTGTGATTTTTAAACATTTCATCATCACGAGAAAAATTAAAGTTGAAATGTTAAGATAATTTATGGAATGAAGGAACAATTTCCATTGAATATTTTATAAAGAATGTTCAGACACAGTTGACGTTTTTTTTAAAGAATAATAATACAAAATAAATGTACTTCTTAATATTGAAAAACTAATTATAAACTGAGTGCAGTGCTTTATTTTGTCGTTATTTTAATTAAATGTTTAATTTAATTGAGGATTTCAGTGTTTACATGTTTTCTTCTTTATGGACTTATTTGAAAATGTCTTAAATTGTTTCTTTATAAAAAAAGAAAAAAAGATATAATTATCGTGCATTTTATCGTGCCACGGATCATCATGCTCACATTCATTTTGACATTTAAGATTTTCAGTCCCAAAGGAGATATGAAAATATCCACTTATTCTATTCATGCTGTGGCCTTCATGTTGGCGCATGAAATTAAAACGTCTTAATAGCTGCAAAACTAATGAGAAAATATTTAAAATGCCACCAAAGGTCTTTCCCGTAGGTTAATCATTCAGAGACCAATGTCTTTGTTTGTAGAAAAGCACAGATAAACCTGCCTTTGCAGAATAAAAGTGTCTCTTTTCTGTATAATCTGAACCAACAGCACTTTAATCTGGTATTCCTGAGTTTCAAAACCCCCCGAAGTGTAGACGAATTGACTCCTCAGCCAGCTGGTAATTGCTAAAAGTGTTTAACGGATACATTGTCATTTACTTTGAGGTGATGCTAAGTGTGTGAGAGGAGAGGAAGATAGCTAAGTATAGAGAGGGAGGTGTCAAGAGGAGACGCTTATCTGTGAGCTCAGGCCTTCCATTGTCAGGTGCCTCCTTTCTGATGAAGACTCTTTGAACCTGACAGAATAATTAAAACGCACAGGAGGAAAAAGATGACATTTGCATTTTGACCTTTTTGATTTACGTGGCGAAAATTGCTCCGCAGTTTCCTCCAGAACGCATTATAATATCAATGTGCCCTGGTGTATGTGTGTGTGAAGCCTTTAAGTTTGTGTTTAAAAGTGCATAGGTTGTGTATGCATACAGGCGAGGGGAAATATGAGCGTGTGGGAAGGAATAAAAGAATAGATTCATGGCAAATTACCCGGGCCATCTCTTCATTAAGGAGCTGTTTTCCTGTAAGTGGACTCTATTTGAATAGCTAGATTGTCCAAGCAGTGTGCAAACGAGGACTAATAGCTCTGTGCCCTTGTCACCAAAGTCAAACTGAAGAATCTTAGGCCCCTTGCCACACGAGGACGATAACGGTTGTTCACTATCAGATAGATAGACGGTTCGGCCACACGAGGCCGACATGGAAACGCAGAAAACGATAACGATAACGATAACGGGTCCCAAGGTGTGTAGATCTGCAAACGAAACGCTCTGGGGGGCAAACGGCTCTGTGTTTACGCCTATACGATCATTTCCTGATAATGTTGAAGCAATAGCCCCGCCTCTCCCCACTTCTCCTGCTCATAGATCAGCTGCTGGGCTGTCAGAAGAGGGGGAGGAAAAGAGAGGCTCCGTTTTTGTATTATTATATAGAGTTGTTATTCATTTGTTTAAAAGCTCATTAAATATCAAAGAAGACCTCTGACCGGCACTTTTCTAATTTTGTCCGGAAGATTTAAACTTTAACGGACATGTTGACCGGCGAAAGAAAATCTAACTGAAACTCTGCCGCACGGTCCCCTCGTCCCTTGGAAGAGGCGGAGAGGTAGGTGTCTGTCATCTGCTGGTGGACTACCGGAGAGCATTACAGCAGGAGCAAACGCTAGCCTCTGGGAGGGAGAACAAGAGCCAGAGCGTCCACAGCGGAGAATAAACAGAAGGGCAACCATGGCAACCATGCGCGGGAAGTCTTCTTCGCTGCTTTTGTGGCAGGAGTACATCGCCACTTACAGGCCCGGCATATGTACTACAGCGTCTGCAGCGCTTTCGAGCGGTCTTGTGTGAACGGACACGTTTCTGGTGCCAATTGCGTGTGGACGGAATACTTTTTTGATATCGATTTCGGTCCGTTTGCGTTATCGTCCTCGTGTGGCTCCAGCCTTAACGTAACGGCCCGTCCACACATCAGCGTTACAAAAATCTTCCAACGCTTCTGCCCATTGACTTTGAATGGGGTGTTGTCACTGTCGTGTCGTGAAGATTTGTCGTGAAGATTTACAGGATTTTCAGGATTCAAAAGTTGAGCAATGTTCAACTTTTTAAGCTTCTGAAGCTTTCGGTGGAAGCGTCAGCCAATCAAATCATATGCCAGTACAAGCTCTAGCCAATCAAACCGCTGCTTGTGTGTCAGGGGCGGGAGATTCATGTGATTGGTTGTTGGTCGAGCTTCAGACATGCCCGCCGGCAAGCTTTTTCCAAAGCCGCTGTGTGGACGGGCTGTAATGGCTTCGCAGACTTATGGGTCCATTTGGGTATGGGCACGTCACTGTACCCAGGAAGAAAAAGAGAAATCTCCAACGAGGCGTTCTGGGGCAGCATAGACAGGTATTTTCTGTGTTAGAGTTTTACTCGCTACAGGGTGTACTTTGAGGGTTTGTGACTTTGCAGACCGTTTACATGCAGAAAAAGCTACATAACACACAAGGGGACAGGTAATAACCGGAAAAGCATGACATGGGACCTTTAATAGTTTGTATTCCCCATCCCTTCTTGTTTTTGTATTTAATGTTCTCAAATTACAAAATGCCTGATTGTTTGGAGCAGAACACATTATTTATATACAGTATTGTGGTAGCAATTGTTAAAATGTATCCTCTTCATCATAATCATCAGTCATATAATACATATGTTATTATAGAGTTTGACAGTCATAAACACACATTATATATACAGGTAATTGGACATAAAGATATGCGATAACAACGATTTGTGATCCTTTGTGAAATATTAACATTGCGTCACATGAATTTTGGAGTGTTCAAGGAAGTATTTCAGTCAGGTTTCTAGCAATTTAAGCTGTGCATTCTGAATTTAAACTTCTTATTTTATGGAGAGTCTTAATCAAAAAGCCTGCAGATGCTACAAAAACATGTACCCTTAAAATGTACATAAATATTTCTTAAAATATCTGCTGAAATGAAAATAGACTTTCAAGAGTGCATTTAAATGCTGAAATGCTCAATAAAAGAGGTGAGCTTTATCCTCAATTTTCACTGCTTTCAGTCCTGAGCTGGTGAAGGAGAATAATTGGTGATTTATATAACATTTGTGGCAAAGATTTCATTTCATTTTTCATTTAATCGTTTATTTGAACCGGGACAGTGCACATCGATGAACACTTTAAAACAAAACAATGCTTACAAGCGTAAATGAGCCGGATTTTAGCTTTAAGCTAATTTCCATCTGTAGTCCCCTCACATACAACATACAAGAACATGACATTTATATACGTAGCGAAAATAAATACATGACATACAGAAAGACCATGAGCAGCATAAAAGCAGTTACCACATAGTACAATGTAGCAGCTATGGTGTATAAAGTGCAAGATAAGATAAAAGTGCTGAAGAGGATGATGAGGACAACGATGATCAGCACAATCACCCTGATTATAGCCATAATTGTAATGTTTTTCCACCAGTATTTCCGGGCAGCTCGTCTGGATTTTCTTTGGAACAAGCCAGCCTGAAAGAAACCAAGCGACAACCTTTTTAAAACACCAGTGATGGAAGAACTACCCACATCCACATCACATCCAACTCCAACGATTTCCCAAAGCTAGGTCTGAATAATCAACACGTTCTCACTCCCAACCCGTCACATGTTGACGGTCGGTCAGGGCCGATTATTAAGGGCCACATAATTAAGAAAAAGGCATTTTAAACAGTCATTAAAAAGCAACACAATCTACCTGCATTGCATTACTCTAAACGTGTAATAACGTGTGTTAACCAGTAGGTGGTTTGGGTTAAAAAGCTGTCAAGTTTACAGTGTTAACAAAATAAAATATACTGCTGTTTCTGGTTCAATTTACGACGGATATATTTAGTTATTGTTTTGATATTTGTAACACAAAAGCGATGGAAAAAACCCACAGCAACACAGAAAAGATGGTCTTAACATGACCCGGCGGTCTAGTAGTTAATAAAAAACAATAATATCAAAACAAAATATTACTACTAACTTTATTGTGAAATTAAAACTGAACGATAAAAGAATAGTTTCCGGTCTATTCTGAGCCCGATCTCTGTAGATAAATAAAGAACTACGACAGATGTGTAATATTTAATGCAGCCGAACCATTTATTACAATGCATTCATGTGATGACTTTCAAAGAGTAAAGCAAGCACTGCTGAATAAAGTATGATTTTATCTTTTACGAAAGTTTTTTTTTATATGGAATGCAGTTGGAGGTCAACCAATCACAGAGCTTGAGAACTAATCACGGGGTTTGTCCAGAGTCATAGAGATAGTAGGCTTGTTTGAGACAAGCGAGACCTGCGCAGTTGCGATCAACGTCTTGCTAGTGCGCTGCATGATGGTTAGTCATTTTGTCCGACTTGCTCTGGAGGCTCGCCTACATGAGACGTTGAAATCTCGCGGGACAAAGACCCCCGCAGCCTTGAGAGCGAGGCACGGCGAGGTGGCGCAGTTCCTCTCCACGGGCTGCGGAAGCGAAATGCTTGATGGGAAACGTCTCGCTGGTATCTCGAGCTGAGCGCTCATTGGTGGTTTTTACCACGTGCTGGTGATGAAACTGTCCAATTGGCTCGGCAAAAGTTTGTTGTTGTTTTGTGTCAGTTTTACGTCGCCCCTTCCATTAACATTTTTCATCATCGTTCCACAATGTTTATCATCATGAAATTAATATCTATATATTTTATACTATACTTGCACTGCTTACCGTTTTCATACTTTATATATCTTAGCATATTCATACACACTGTTCATACTGCTCACAGGCTGCTGTGTATATCTAGTGTATTCCAGTAGCGTGGCGTGGGGAAAAAATGAGGGGAAGCCAATAATACGTCCTTTCTTTTGGGTCGGGGGTGTGGTGGTCAATGTAATAACGTAACCAGATGAGTGATTACAGCACCCGGTATCATTTTACACACATTTGTATCATACAGATGCAGGACTTACACACGCCTGTTATCTAACCGACAGGTTACGCACTCTCCAGCCGAAACTCTAATAAGCATTAATTCACAAACTAAATCAGGAGACCTTTAACGTTTAACGTTTTACGTCCGATTCGCTCATTTTTTCCTCGCTGTACACAGCTCCAGTTTGGGCATTGGCCTGTCATCAGATTGTATTTGTTGTTGCTGCTGTAGCGGAAGTTTAGTACAATTATTTGTGATTAAATACTCCAAATCTCCACCCTCCATAATTGCACTTGCTTCAGTTGCTTGCTACTTTCTAACGGCGGTGAGAGTGGTGCAGTGGCGCTATCTATCTTCTATCGATTAGATTTATGATTAGAAAATTATAAAAGTAGGGTAGACATGTGGATATTATCCGACTGAACAAAACGTGCATTTATCTAACAGGTTCGTTTTCCACTGACCTTATTTCGAGCTATTTTCCAAAATACTATGGAGAAATCACATTCCTTTTTTGTCGAGGGAAACCCATGGATGTATAATAAGAACTGGATACAGCGTGGGAGGCGGGGCCTCATTCATTCCTATGAGAGTTGCTCATTAGCGCATGATGATAAAATGGCCCAACTTTTGAGAGAGTGAAACATCACAGATTTCCCGGCATGCCTGAGAAGTACCCGTATGCGCGCTCATAGCGCATGCGCAACTTTAACTTCACATCAAGCACGTCAATTTGCGTACACGTAACAGCACCACGCGTTCATGACAGCATGGTAATGGGTTGTTATTATGATGGCTTTGATATTAACGAGGCGGCAGTTAGCAGCTAGCGGCTAGCTAGTAATTATGCTAATGTACACATCAATCGTTATGTACTTATATTACGCTGTAACAGGATCTAGTGATATCCAAGCAACAGAGCTTCATTTAGCATGAAATAATTATGAATGAATACTACACTACACGTCTACTATAGTAAACTAGGTGCTTACTATCACCTCATTTGTGATTTGTCATCGCTGACTTTCTCAATGGCAGAAGTGCAATGGCCAGATGGCCAGTCCACCCCTGGTTCCAGTGTACATTTCCCCTCGTCGATGCAGGGGACCACTTCCTTTGCTCTGGTTGATACGTCCCCCTCTATTGCAACAGTGAAGGGGTCTCTGGCAAAGCCCATCACCT
>CALSBZ010044843.1:853586-911366 GCA_943591055.1 Gobionotothen gibberifrons | reverse complement strand
GACGTTAACGTAATCATCTTGAAATATGACATTAATAATTGTAATATTTTGATTTCACATACACTACTTCGACATTAGCTTGTCTACATACTTGAGCATAGCCAATTTAAATTAACCTTAGCGATGCATACAGTTCCTATAATAACATATCTCTCTAAGTTACAAGGATGACCTTATTTTATCAAGCTCAAACAGAAGCCGTTTGTTCTACAGTATTATCCCACTTAACGCTTAACACTTGTCTATTTCGTTTTAACCTTTATATATACAGTCTATGATTTTAACTTGGAGGCTACGATTAGCATCGTTAGCACCGACGTAGCTACCACTCGACACGCTAACCCAAGCCTTAACATCAATTACGTAGCTGATTAAAATCATTAACACATACATAAGTACTCGAATTTTACTTACCGCAGAACCGCATTCATGCACTGTCTGTTTCAACCGCAGAGCGAGTCACAATAGTCCGATATATAAGCATGAAGAACGAACAAACACGGCCGGGGTCAAGTTGTGTTCCCCGGATGAGCCGAGCAGGCAGAGTCCCTGTAGCATCACGGAGCAGCTAGCAGAGAGACACGAAGCTAACAGCAGCAGTCACTTGACAGAGCCGTCACTCTATGTGACCACGCCCTAATTTATGCAAAAACTTTAAGACCTAATATAAATAAAAGGGTCGCGTTAGAAAACAATTCACTCACAGATTCATAATCATGAAGGTGGAATCTAACTATATTCATAATAAAATGTATTGCATCCATGGGTAGAAACATGTTTTTTTCTGCTGTAAAGTTGGGCATTTTAACATGGGGGTCTATGGAAATTGCTCCTTTCTGCAGTCAGTCTCTATCGGCCAATATATGAACTGCAGTGTGTGGCACTTCCGTATTGGCGTCCCGGCTCTTCCCCAGAGTTTGCCGCTTGGTCTGAACACGATAGTACCCCTAACTGACAACCCCGGCCGACACTGCGCATGCGCAAGATGATAGTGCATTGACAAACTCGGTTACCGTCCGCTTGTCGAGAGAGGCGACAGCCCCCCTCAGAAGCGGCACAGTCACCTGACTGTTTATTGTTTTTCTTTTCATTATTTTTGACTGTGCCCTTGGCTTCAAGCCTGGAAACGACAGTGGAATATGCTTTATTGAAAAACGTGGACATGTGCTTGTGTGACTTAAACGGCCAGCAGAACCTGCTGTCTCTAACATAAAGTCCATCTTCCTCACGGTGCAAACTTGGGGATGTCGTTTTGACATCACTCGAGGCGACGGGGAGTCGGGGGCATGGGTGGCCCCCGGAAGCACATTCCAGAGCAGAACAGGTGGGGCTGGAAAACAGGGAACTTCCAGCTCTTCCACCGAGGAGAGGAGGGAAGGCTGTCAGGTCGCTCTCTTCTTCTTCCTCGCTTGATAACCGAAAGTCTGGGCCGGCTGTGCCGGTGCACCTGCTGCCGGGGCTCTGGCCTTCCTTGGCCAGTTCGTCCTCGCCTCATGCCTGGGGGGGGGGGGGGGTGATCGCGGTAATCTCTAGCTTGGCGCGGTAGCCGTCGGCGGAGGCTCTTGACGGGGAAGCGGGCACAGTGTCCGCACGAATCGGGGGCGTCGATAGCTTTCCGGGCATGTTCCAGCCCAAGGCAGGACGAGCAGACCTGGTGTGAGTCGGTGCTCGATATTTTATACCCGCAGCCGCAAAGTCGAGCCCCAGAGCCTCCGTCTCCTCTGGTGTGAGGAAGAGAAGGGTCCATCCTGGATAGCCGGAGTGCCGACTTGGAGGGACAGAACAACAACTGGTATGTTACTGTTCAATAATCAAAACCCTTACCGTTAAAAAACGGCGGGGCAGAATTGAGTATTAACTGGTGTGTTAATATTCGAATCTATGCGAAGCAAGTGTAGCCGGCAAGCGTCCGGCGACCGAAAGTTAGCTTAAGAGTGGTTCAGTCTATGGACAGTTAAGCTAACCAGGCTACTGATAATTTAGAGATGTGCTCCGAAGCGAGAAGAGGTGTTTGAATGACGCTGCGTCGTAGCGCAAGCTACTTAAAGGGTGGGTGGATTCCCTGACGTGGTCGTCAAGATCACCAGCCAATCAGGATTGGCGTAATGAGATTGATGCTTCTGAGGCATTCGCGGGGAGGCGCATCCCATAGTGAGACATCGAACGGAGTGTTATGAATGAGAACTGAAAAGTTGACTTGATTACTTAATTAAATGTATTATGTCAAAACATTTCACATAACTGTATTAGGTTAGTTTAAAGCAATACCTTTACGTTTAAATAAAAATGATTAGGTTCAACTTAATATTATTGCTTTCAACTAACCTAATACAGTTATGTGAAATGTGTAGTAACCTTAGCATTCATAGAGAACCGCAGTGACGCGTCCTAAAATCCGGAAGTAAACTCCTTCTGGTTCCTTCGTCAAAAACGCAATGCAATTTCTCCATAGGATTTTGGAAAATAGCTCGAAATAAGGTCTGTGGTTGAAACACATTTAAGAGACGGATCATAAATCATAAATCATAAATCTAGTCGCTAGAAGCAAAATGCTAACGTTATGCTATAAACGATACAGCAGAGTCGCTGCTTCAACGTCACGCCAACTTAATCAAATCAAATCAATTTTTATTTATAGAGCACATTTTAAAACGATTTTTGGTCGAGCCCAAAGTACTGTACATACAATAAAAATGCTTTACAATAAAAACACTTTACAACAAAAACAACAGCACAAATACAAAATAACACACAGCGAAATGCCAGGAGTCGTGCTCCGCTCTGACTAGAAGGCCAGAGAGAAGAAGTGAGTTTTAAGTGTGGATTTAAAAACCCCTAGGGTCTGGGCCGACCTCACATGGAGGGGCAGAGTGTTCCAGAGCCTGGGGCCAGATCCATAATCAAACATACAGATTGTAAATGGTACAAGTTGAAGCGTTTGTTTGAACAGTTTGCAGGAGGCAGGTACTTGCTTTCAAGCAGAACAGGGCAAACAAACTTAGCGGGAGTGTTTTACGTGTTCGGTGTAATGACGTAAAACGGCCTGAACAACTTCTGTAGTCCTATTCAGCCACATGTTAACAACCATCGTTTTTCACACGTAAACTCTTCAAAAATCACCAGCGGGGTCACTGCTGATGTATTTAATGTTGTAGAACAAAACGTGATCTGTCTCTTCAATTTGTGTCAAACACAGACCTTATTTGGAGCTATTTTCCAAAATCCTATGGAGAAATTGCATTGCTTTTTATCGAAGGAACCGGAAGTGGTAAAAATGCTAACTTACTTCCGGGTTTTAGGACGCGTCACTGCGGTTCTCTATTGTGTACCGTAAAGAAAAGCCTCAAAAAGCATGTCATACAAAATCAAGACCTTCAGGCCTGCATTCACCATATGTTTAACAGGAAATCACAAGAGAAAGTCTAGACATTGTGATACAATAATACATTCACCTTTATTTAAAACATAAATAAGTAATTGATCTGAACATTGCTGTTTATTTGGTCACTAAAAAACTAGTTTGGTTTTTGGTGAATCTTTCCAGATCTTCAAAGACGTTGTAGTCAATGTAGTGGGAAAAGTATCTCATTGACTCCAGTCGGCACGGGCTGTAGGGTCATCTTGACTAGTTTTATGGATGTGGTCTCCATTTGACCATGCTCATAGAAACAAAGCTTGCATTTCTGAGGCAATTCTCATTTTTCATGGCTCCACTTAAAATAAAAACAACAATAAGACATACGTGCTACTCTTGGCCCACAGAGGGCCATGTCTTTCCAGCTCGTCCCTATCTGTCTCTCTGTCTGTATCTGTGCGCTCATGGAGCCTCCTGCATCTTCCCCCCCCCTTCTTCTTGACCCTCTTCTATCCCAGGTGTGAAATCCTCATCTCTCTCGTCATGTGAGAGCTCAACATCTGAATCTCCCTTAACTATCTGGTACAGAAAATGTCTGCTTCAGTTCCGTCTCCTGCAACAATATTGAGTCATTAAGTCCATGAAGATAGTCCTGACGTCCACTAGAATGGACATTTATAAAAGGGCTGTTATTTGAATTACTTTCAGAACTAATTATATAGTTCCTCACATGTTAATAAACAAGAACATATATGATTTTCATGGTAAAAATTACAATTATTCAACAATATTTGACTTCTCCTCCTGCTTCTATAACATTTTGTTTTTGGTATGCCAGCCATTTTGGATGAAAAGAAAGAGGAACTTCCCAGCATGCAATTTTAACCAATGACATATCACTGGAAAGACCAGGATGTCCTCTGTACAGTACATCAGGGATTGATAGAGTAGCTCAAAAGAGTAAAAGGAGATGCATGTTAACAAAATGTCCACTACAGTGGACATTTTCAATGGGCTGGGTCCCAGGAGGATATAGAAGAGTTTTAGTGGAAAACTCAATAGTTATGAGCCCAGGAGTGTAAGCCTCTGAGACCTATTTCTTTAGAAAAGTATTGGCGAGGAAACAGTGCGGAAGTTTCTGACGAATCGTCTTGGGCCCTTCTGATAGACAGAAGCAGAACAACATGACAGAAAAGCAAGAACACAAGGAAAGTTGGGAAAATGCAACCCAACGTGTGAATAATTTAATGATCCCTCAGTGATCAGTTCCTTCAGTAGATGAGAAAGAAAATATATTGAGGAATGAAACTTACTGACCCATTTGAAATGTTTCTGTTTTCTGCTTTTCTCTGAATTCAAATAAATGCAAAAATAAGCAGCTTTCAGACGCATCTTATTAGTTATAATAAGGTTTTGAGTTTGCAGAACAGTTCCTACTGCTGATATATGTCTGTAACATACATTCTATCAAAAGGTGAGGCCAAGAATGCTTAACGTAGTGAAGAAATAACAATTAAAACAGCTCATTAATCCTATCTTTGACAGGAAAAAGCTGCATCTGGGCTATTTGTGGCACTGCAGCACGCTCCCATTCTGTGGCGATGTCTATTCTGCACTTGTCATTAAGGACCATTAAACAAGAGTAAAACGAATACACATATGCAACAACACCATGATGCTTTTCTTGTATGAGATGTTTGGGGAACACGCAGTACAGTAGAATACACTACTCTAAAAGGAGGATAAACTGAAGTCAATGCATGATTACACAGTTGATTGTAAATGGTATGATACACATTGTATTAGTTTTGCTTATGCTCTAAATATAAACACAATTTCACTTATATATTCAAACTTACATAATATGCTTGAATACATTCATAAGAGCTGATGTGAGTTAAATTGAAATGAAGTCATAGGATATTAGACATCTTTATTACACTGACCTCTAGTGTTTAAAACATGCCAGTACTTTTAATAGGTTCAATACATTACAGTTAATTTCAAAATGTGGTTTCCAATGTGTCCTTTTGACATGTTCATTGTGTTATTTATGTTGAAATATAAGTAAAAAAGTAGGAATGATAAAAATATAAAAATAAAAGTCCCAATGTTCTATTGACACAATTACTAT
This sequence comes from Gobionotothen gibberifrons, assembly GCA_943591055.1. Classification (NCBI taxonomy): domain Eukaryota; kingdom Metazoa; phylum Chordata; class Actinopteri; order Perciformes; family Nototheniidae; genus Gobionotothen; species Gobionotothen gibberifrons. Next base: position 905,877 of record CALSBZ010044843.1, on the reverse strand, counting down.
GGGTTAAAAAAAAAGAGACAATATTTGTTGTTACTTTAGTTTTATTGTGCTCTGAAGAGCATGTAAACGTGTCAGTGCTGACCCCTGAGCAGGATGGAGAAGCTGTTAGAGTTCAGTGTGTGGCATCAACTTTTTGGCTTTCCTCATGTTTGCAGCCACTGTTGAAAAAAAAGAGAACAAATGAGAACAAAGAACTTTACTCTTTTTTGTTTCTGACAAATAGCTCACAGCCAAATGAAGTTTTAAACTAAAACAATAAGGACATTCACTTTTATTATAAATGTCTCAACACATTACTGCATTGGAATGTAAGATACATGTACTCATGATCCCCAGAGGATGAATCCACTTGAGTAATCTCCTGAGCTTCCCACTAGTCTTAGCAACAGGTTGAAGTTTCCCTGAGTAAAATATCCCAGCTTCTATGTGGCTTGGGAAATAATTTGGTTTAGATTTTCACATTCCACAGAGGATGAATCTGAATAACTTGAATGTACCTATGCATTTATTTCCAGCACCATCTGTATTTCAAATGTTTAACTTAGTTGTTGGCCACATGCAGGGCCGTCCCTGACCTATTTGCTGTCCTAGGCAATATTTTAGCTCCTATTAAATCATATTTAGAGCCATAACGTTACATATACCTACCAAAAGTATGTGCTGCAAGGTTATTTCTCAGAGCTAGCATCAGTTACCTTTAAGGTGTACAAACTATGACTCACCAATCCAATATTGTAGCCTAATTTTATTTGGAGAAATGTAGCAAATGTAATGTGTGGTGTGGTGACAACATATTTTAAAGGTACCTTTTTGTGTCTGATAAACAGTGACAAGACATGCAACATAAAGCTGTACTGCTATTAGGTTAGCGTGTAACTTGCTCATGGCTTGTAATGCATCAAGGTTAGCTTGAATATCGTTCATAGCGTTAGCTCCTCACCACTCCCTCAATTGGGCCACAGAGCATAGAATGGAGAGCCTATAAATTCACCTACAATTATATGAAATGTTTGCATATTAAATAATAAAGCAATATGAGATCAAATTGACTATGGTATCTGCTACATTTGATTGTAAGTGTATTATGTAGTGTTGGATTCAAACTAGTCTGGTTCCGGTATTGAATCATTCTCTCCCTGCCTTGGTCTTGGTCTTGGTCTTGACTTCACAACCTCCTAAAGTCTCGGTCTTGTCTTGGTCTCAGTACACTCCGGTCTTTGTCATGACTTGGTCTCGGCTAAGGGGTTCTTGTTTAGTACTTTTAATAATAGTTATCACGTTAAATGTCAGCATTGTCACTGTGAGGATGTGCGCTTGCTAACATCAGCCTTAAACTAAAATATACAGCCTCAGGTGTCAGAGCAACTCTGGGTGAAATATTTCCATCACCAGAGGAGGGTTATAGGTCTCAAAATGATGCTTAGATTTATTAACTATATACCTGCATGAGAAACCATATGAAACCCTTATGTAAACAGTTTAACAGATACACTTTTTTTCTCATATTTCAAAAAGGAATTCACTTTTGGTCTCATCTAAAAAAAATCACATATGGCCCTAATCCACCTCAATACAATAAAGATGTTTAGAACATGTAAAAGCAGAAAACTTGGACGGATAATGTTAATAGGGGCTAAGCCTGTCTTCACAGTGACGGGTGAGGTGTGCAGCCTTCCCCCCCACCCCCCAGAAAGAGGGGACAGTAACTCACAGACTTTCATGTCTCCAGGCTCGTAGGCGTAGGCGAGGTTTCTGTACCTTCCTACAATGTTGGTGCGCACTGTCATAGATGGATCTGCAGTGAGAGTGAAAATAACGTGATACAGGTGACACGTGTCAGTTTCAGTGAGATGCCATGTGGTGAAATCTCTGGAGGAAAACTGAATCTAAAACTCCTAGTTTCCCCGACACTTCCCACACGATCATTAGGATACATAACTGCTGAGTCTGTAAGCCCATATCCCGTTCCCTTTCTTTAGTATCTGTTATACCCAAATCCTTTTTCTGCTAGACATGCAATCTACTGTGTAATTTTTTGTGTCTAAAAAATATCAAAATATCCGATACACTGGGACTCTCTTTGGGGTTGAGTTGTGTTGAGCTCATTAGAATGATGCCAGAGAGTTAAGAAAGGGAGAGAATTGTAAGTAAGTGTTGCTATTTGAAGACAGATTTAATTCAAAACCATAGAGAGCATTCGTTATTTAAGATAACGGTCCAATTAGACTTAACATGTATGAATACATTGTATATTATCATGTCAGTTTTTACCAATAAAGAGGATCCTGGGAACATAGTGGCCATCAGGGGCCAAATTCTTGTCCTCAGTCTCTACCTGTAAAATACATATATACGCAATCTAAGTTAACTTAAAGTGCTTTACAAAAAAACATTAAAAGTATCAAGATGTAAAGCAGAAGAAACCAATGTTAAAATAAGATTTAAATACTATGTTTTTTCTTGCAAAGAAAGTGTGCATAAAGTAATCTGCTGATACTTATTTATAGATGCTATTCTTCAGTCATTTGAAGTATTATGTACTTACCAGCAGGTTGAGCATGATGAAATCCTCTTTGGCCATTTTCTGGATGGTCTTATCGGCAGCAAAAGCCTTCTTCAGTGCTGTAAAAAACATTTGGATTGCAAACCTTTTATCTATTTAATTGATTGTATCTTTTCAAACTGCATAGGCTGAAACTGGGTGAATGGGATTCCTAAAGACCCACTTACAGAACATTGGTATTTCTAATAATGTTTTAATTAAGCCATAATCAAGGAAGGAACACTGATAAGGATTCATTAGGAAAACTATTAAAAAATATATCGTTTTAGACCTCAGTTAGAATGAGTATTCAATAAATCTTTATACAAAATTAATTTGCACCCAAGAAATGCATGCCATTGCTATGAAAAGTCAAAAAAGGAGTACATATGCACTCAATGATTGTACATGTGGTCATGTCTGTTATTCAAATGTCAGTTATCATAGTTTGTGTTAATACACTTCTGGCCTTTTGTACTTTTTGACTGTTAGTCAAATCAGGAACAAGTTTTGCAGGTTGGACTTATAGAGCCTCCATGTCTAGTTTTCTTACCAGAGATTACACAATCATTATTTACAAATGTAAGATATGATGAGCACTGGTATGTTCAGGCATTCAAAGGCAGGCTGTAAGATATTTGTACCTCAGACCTGAGGACAGTAAAAGCCAGGTTTTGCCCTGTACTGTAGGTAGTCTTTGTTGTTTATGTGTGAAGAAAACACCAGTGGAGACTTCCATTGAGGCTACACCCAGGAAACCAGCTCTGTGATTAATGGATAGGACTCAAATCTGTGTGCATTGCCTACTTGCCAGATACATAGGAATGCACCCATTGTGTTCCCTGTGAAACCAAGCCCAAACCTGGCATCAAAAAGACAGTTCAGATATGCTTTGTAGTTTTACATCCATATTTTCAGATGTTATGAAGCAGAGTGAGTGAGTGAAGTACCTTGACTGTGCGGGCAGTTCAGAAGATGATGGATGACCATCAGAGGCTTCACACTGCATGGGGGGGGGGGGGGGTAAATCACAGATAAACACATTCCTCAACACAATAAGCACAATGATGGGTGTGATGCAGTGTGACACAACATAATCCCTCTGAAATCAAAGTCCTAATGCCAGATTTAATAAGAAAAATAGCATGTGTTAATAATGCCTATTATCAAGCTTCAGCTTATCGGGGTGTCCCATTTCACATATCTCCATTATGTCTTATGATTGTACTATTTTTTAAACATGTGAATAAATAAAATGATGATGATATGATACAATAATCAGATGTAGTTTTGCATTATACAATATTTTATTTTACTAAAGGTCACCTCTTAATGCTTGTGTGAGCATCAGGATGAAAATAAAGTTCTGTCATTTGGTACAGTATTTACAAAAGTATTAAACAATTGAAACATACAGTACATTTAAGAACATCAAACTCTTCAAAGATATCAAAGAATCTTCAATATATATACAAATATATATATCAGTATTTGTAGGAGCTGTAGGAATACTTTTATGCGTAATTAAGACAATGCACATTAAGAAATTAAAGTGTACACATTGCTCATATATGTTTACATTCTGTTCTAACTGCCAACACTCATATCCAAACAGAGTCAACAGATATGTAAGGATGTTATCAAGGTGCAGAGTCTTACCTTATACCTGCATTGAACAGACCCTCTTCATAATTTTTCACCCAGCGAATATTTACCCCCCATCCTGCAGGTTAAAAACAGTGATGAATGCATGCTGCATACGACTATCATTCATTAAATTATTACAATATGATATTGAATCTCTTTAAAGGGGCCCTGTTATGCCTTTTGGGGGTTTCCCTTCCCTGTTTCTCTCCCGCACAATCCCCCCCTGCCTGAAAGATCTCCATTTGTTTACTTCCGTAATATCACTATGTAACACCTACGCTTATATTGGCTAGCGCTCAAACACATTATTTGTAATAGGCTAAGGGGCGGGACATCTCTAAGCAGTTGACCAATCACAACGAGCCGGCCAGCTAACCAATCAGAGCAGACTGGGCTCTGGTTTCAGAAAGAGGGTGAAAAGAGGTGCTGCAGCACAGGCAGTATGACCTTTTTGAACATTAAAGCATGTAAACATGTAGAGGCTTAAAATACAAATATGAAGCTGAGAATGAGCATAATATAGGGCCCCTTTAATGACAACTACAATTTGAATTCAGGACTTTATGTGCCTTAATACTTAACTAATTTGTTGTATTCATTCAACCATTATTGGAAAGGAAGCAACCACTGTAAAAACAAAGCAGGTTCACCCACCTCTTGCTAAAGACTCAGTCTTCGTTTTCTTGCGTTTCTGTTCTCCAGCACTGGCACAGAGACCAATGAACAAAGCGAATAAGACCAAACGAAGCATCACTTCCTGTCCTTAAGAGAACTGCAATGAAAGAAAGAAAAAAAGTAGATGAAATGTAATTATATGTTCCTTTAAATATTGGCTGTTCGGCTTTGCAATGTCAACTCACTAAACCAGCTTGACAAGACAAAGAGCTGTAGAAGAAGTTGCGAACAGTTCAGAATCAAAACTTAAAATCATATATTTGTACAACCTCTTCACAGTTCACGACCTGTTCTACTGTTGTTTGTGAGCAGCAGATCTTCTCATATTTATCATATTTCTTTATTGTAAATAAAATGGCAAGGTATTTTTACACTGTTGATTTACTGACTGACCAAGCCTTTGTATTTGTTTGAGCTAAAACTGATAGATGTTATCACCCTAACCCTAACCCTAACCCTATCACAATAAATTCAACTCAAAAACACAAGTAGTAGTATTTAACCAGTCACTTAAAAATATACAACCTTTTTTTAGTCAGTATCATGCCTGAGGCCCATTGCTTTTTAAGAAAATACTTTGGTAGTCTAAAGGGAAATGGTCATTCCAGTCTCTCTGTCACCTAAGCCATATATATTCAGAGTATTACCTTGACAGCGTGAAGGAACAAGCACCTGTGAACACCACTTCAATATGCCTTCTCTTTTGTACTGCCTTTTCTCCTTTAACTGAACTCGCCAAACAGGTATTTCAAATCTGTGTACTATAAATAAAGAAGACTAACCACTCACTCAATCAGACACATTATTTGAACTGTGGCTAGAACTTAGATTAATTAATTCATACTGAGGTGGTTATTGTCAAACACCACCTTTTCTGCGGTCAGAAATAAGTAAGTAATACTGGAAATAAGCAAGCTACATTTAATTAAACTAGCAGTGAATTTATGTTACATTTAAAAACTTTAATCTGGGACAATGTATCTTGAGTTTCATTTGATAGAAAAAGGCCATTATTGATGTTTTGTGTTCTATACTTATAGCCTACCGATTTTTTCTCATCTTTCAAGAAAGATATGAACTTGGTTTCTTATTCTCATAGTTATTTTTCCCATTCGACACATTTCATTAACAAGATTCTGTCATTGTGAGTTAATTAGATTTTTATATATTCAATTGTGTTCAACTTCATTGTTCTTGATTTAAGCACATATACATTGCCATTTATTCATGGGATTTCAAAGGACATCCATCTTAAAAAGGCCTTCTCAGCTTTCAAGAAACAGAGATGTTTTCTCATCCTCATCCTATTTTATTTTTGTTTCTGCCATCATGGTCAGTATGAAAGTGAGTTAATAGTGTTCCTTTTTTACCCTTGATTTTCCTTCCTACAGTAAGGAAGCCCCCTTTGTTTATTAAATATTATTTCTCTAATTATCTACCTATCTATCTAACTGTCTATCTATCTATCTATCTATCTATCTATCTATCTGTCTGTCTGTCAGTCAGTCAGTCAGTCAGTCTCTAATGCACTGCAGACTGCAGCTTTGTTGCAGATTGTTAGCTGTTGCTATGGACACAAGCAGTGCTTAGCAACCTGTAACCCTCCGAGCATGCGCAGTCTTCATTAATGATGCACTGCGGGATATTGACATAGCAACCAGGCGACAGAGCCACCAGGTTTCTACACTCCGTACTTATTTTTGCTGTTTCCCCTGCATTCAAGCTTCTCATATGTACTTTCGACCGCTGCCATGAATGCGGCGGTGGTTAAAAAGACCCAGGACACGCTGGGCAAAGTGATAAAGAAGCCGCCTCTCACGGAGAAACTGCTAAGCAAGCCGCCGTTTCGATACCTGCACGACATCTTCAGTGAGGTGAGACTGACATGCTATCGTTACGATAAGGTTAGCGAGGTAACATTTGTTTAACCTGCACCATGAGCCACTTTTGCAGTTAAATATGAAAAGGCTATTGTCAACTGAATGTATGCCATTTCAAAACACATACAAGCTAGCCGGTTAGCAGGCTAATACAGCGTTAGCATGAACTGTGCTAATCAAGAAAGTTAGCTAACATTAACTTCGCAGTCGCTTTACACTTTTTGTGAAGCTACCAATCTCTGTCGTTATACATGAAAGCTTTACCAAGCAGCTTAAACATTAAGGCCCACAATAAACTAAGGAAATAGTTGCTAACGTTCACTAGCAATCAAATGTAAGGTTGCCTACAAAGTTATTAGTGGGTTAGCTAGTTTGCTAACTAGCCATGTCTACGGCATCATCTTGTTGCTAGGCACTATCACGATTAGTTATCTAACCAGATACGACTGTTGGCTAAATGTGTCTGGTTCTTTGAATCCGTCACGTTGAGATCATGGATGCTGAGCAGCTTATTGCAGCTGCGCTGTTTGATAACACAGGGTCACGCAGAGCTATAATTAATCACCGTGTCATTGTATGTCATTATATACATTTAAACTGCTGTTCTTGGATTGTTCCTATCTGCTTGCAAAACGTGTACGTACACATACAGTATATGAGCAAGCTACATCAAGCTTTCTAAGTGCCTTTGTTGAGTGAAGTGATCTCTTTATCAAGCAGCTGTCACTCTCAGGTACAAACACAGGTCAGCTTCTACTAATCCTAAGCATTTGTTTTCATCTACGTAGTGTACACATGAGAGGTGATAACTGCGTACTTTTATAATGCGTGATGAGGCTGTTTAACTGTTTAACAGAGAGGCAAGGCTATGAGAATACATATTGTGCTCAAAGGGTATTTGGTCAACAATAATGATCACAAATCCTTATTTAATTTAGTTTTCTAGGCTTTACCTTAGTTTTCTGTATAATTCTCTAGAAAGTTTTCTTAAAAGCATGAATGCCTTGTTATTATTATTATTTGTTATATTCCATGGAATGCTCTTAACATCCCGATAGCAAGTGCTTTGACAAAAAGTCCATCCACAAAAATGACATCTGTGGAAGCCGTAGCGATGTAAAAAGCACGACCAATCATTTTAGCCGGGCTGGCTAAAATAACTGGATGGCCGACCTGCCTGTCAGCCTTCCATCTGTGCACAAACTTATCTGTGCCCTCATTGGTCATGTGCCCGTTCGTGTGTGTTGGAGGAGGGGCTCTGTAAGGAAGTGGCAGATTTGTTCCGGCTGTGTATTTTCAAATTCTAGCGCACTCAAGCTGGTTTCTCCAAAATTACCTCCCCCACCTTTTAATATTGCAAATTATCTTCAAACTGAATATGACACTTTTCTATCTCACCACTTTCAGGTCATCAAGTCCACTGGTTTTATGAAAGGCCTGTATGGAGAAAATGAAATGAAGTCAGATAATGTTAAGGTAAGTTGACCACACTTCTTCGACCTGTTTTATTGTTCCCATCATTCTTTTCTCTCTGTAAATGTGCTTTCTTGGTACAGACTTTGCATTTATGTCTTGAGCCACAGCCTTATTGTTTATGCCAGGGGTCTCAAACTCAAGGCCCGGGGGCCAAATCCGGCCCGCAACAACATTTTATGCGGCCCCACAAGAGCTTGCAAAGAAAATAATGTTTGTTATACGGTTACATGTAGGGATGCACGATATTGTTTTTTTGAAACCGATACCGATAACTTCCTGTTTCTCAAGACCGATACCGATAACCGATAATAATATTATATATATATATATTAAATGTACCTGTAGTTTTTGCACACCTGGTGGTAAAAAAAAGACTAGTAGTGAGCAAATGACATGAGCATTACTACTATGAACAAAACAAAGCCAAGAACAGTTTTGACTCTTCAAAGTGACCATATTTATTTTCCCAAATAAACATAATTGAGTCAATCAGTCAATGTTTGTAGTCTTTGTCCAGCCACTGCGCCGTCAGACCTAGCATGCTAACGGGGCTAACATCACTGGTCCATATGTCCGTGGTGAAACTTATGTCCCGTATATCGTTATCGATCAGAGTATGAAAGAGTGTGCATTGCATTTGTTAATACAAAGCGAACTATCTAACTCTGAAACTTTGAAATAGTCCCATACTACCGACGACATGTTTGTTTACTGTCCTGGTTTCACAGCTGCACACCATTTACTTCACAGCCAGGCATGAGTTAGGGAGCGCTGGATTTGTGAAAAACTCCCCTCTTCCTAAACCACTAATACCACAGTACTGGCAAACGGGAGGAGCCGAGTGAAAAACAAGCGCCCCTCATCCCAATCCACCCACACCGCAGTATTTTTTCTTTTTTTTTACCCAAAAAATATATTATATATTATCGGGGCTATTAATACTGTTATGGGGTTTATCGGGATGACGTCATAATTCCTAATATCGGACCGATAATTATCGGCACCACTAGTTACATGCTACTTTACAGAAGCATGTTGCCCATAAACTACATATCCCACAATGCATCTCAAATTTGACATTTTTTCTCAGAATTTGACTTATTTTTTCAAAATGTCACTTCTTTTTTGTAGTTCTTCCAGAATGTGGCTTTTCTTTTTAAATCATTTTGTGACATTCTCACTGAAGAGACTTGCAATTATTTGCCGTAGACTTCTGCTTTCAGACGTAGTTAATTATGAAGTTATTACCCTATCCGATAATAATCCAATGCAGAGGCAATAATCTAATATAATACATTATTTTATATATATTAAATATTTCTGTATCTATTTTTGTATAGTCTTCAAGTTACAACTGGCCCTTTGAGTGCAACCATAATGCTGATGTGGCCCGTGATGAAATTGAGTTTGACACCCCTGGTTTATGCGATCACCTGTGTGTTACATGGACAGTCTGAGGGTGTCAGTGTGGGAGTAATTCTACCCGCTCCTTTGTGACTCACTGAGTGAGAGGATCTGGCAGGACATGACTGCAGAGGTGTCAGAAATCAAGTCTGCTTTTAGAGAGCTGCTGACCCAAAACTAATGCTAGATACTGAGGCTCCGTTTACACGTAAACGAACCGAATTCGGTATCAAAAAAGTCTTCCGTCCACACGGAATTGGCTCAAGAAACGCGTCCGTCCTCACGAGTCCGCTCGACCCGCTGGAGACGCTGTATTACATATGCCGGGAAGTACTTCCGCCACAAAATACACCAAAAGCAGCGAATAAGACCTCCCGAGCATGGTTGCCATGGTTGCCTGGTTGCCCTTCTGTTTATTCTCCGCGGTGACTCGGGGGTGAGCAGCAGAGGTGGGGAGAGGCAGGGCTCTGGCTGTTTCCGCGGCCTCTTTTTCTCCCTCCCCGAGGCGAGCGTGTGCTCCTTCTGTAAAAGGCAGTTGCACCGCACCCACTGCCACTAACTCTGAGCCTGGCTCCCGAGCAGGACGTTCTCCCCGGTAGTCCACCAGCAGATGAAAAACACCCACCTCTCCGCCTCTTCCAAGGGACGAGGGAACCGTGCTTACTGCTTCGGATTAAATATAAACACTTTCTTGTCTTGCTACAGTTGGTTTTTCCCACCTGTTGCTAATCGTACATGTACACATATTCTGAACCACCTACTTAAGTTGACCGAGGCTCAAATTGACGAACTGTGCATAAACCGGACCGCTGACGAAAAAGAGCAGATTTGGTGACATACCTCCCTTGTGACTTAAACTCAAATGGTCAGGGTCATTTATCTCAAATCGGGTCAGCTTTATTAACATGCATACAATAAATAAATAATTGAAGCAATAAATAAATAATTGAAGCATTTTGCCTTACAAAATCCAAAATTGCTAGAGTTTATGTTCAGAGCTGATATTGAGTGCAGAGAAACAGTTTGGTAAGGCAAAACAAATTAGTAATTTAATCAAAATTGCAATAAGGGTTGTGTAGCTTGAGAGCAATCCGGGCCTACAACTCATTAGGGATGCCAGAAACTGACCATGATCAAAATCGAAAATCGGACAGCCCTGGCGAATTAATCGCCGCCGCCGCCGCCGCGCACTCCCCCCCCCCCCCCCGCGGGAGAGAAAAAATAATAATTTGTAACGGCTCAATTTTTTTTAATCGTTTCTTTTTTCATTTGCACTTCTCAGTTTGATCCACGAGGAACTCTTCTTTGAACGTACCGCTTTGTTCATCTGGAGTTGTGTTGTTCTCACTGTTCTGTATATCGCCGTGACGGTGAGGGGGGCGGGGTAGGTGTGTTGCAGTCTGCACTCTGCGCAGCCTGCACTGCTGCTGCTGGCTTCCTCCAAGTTTACAGTAAAACAAACTGGTGGTGTGACCAATGGCCATTTACAATTATTAATACTATTACTATTATTAGCATTAGTCTATATTTTGGTTGAAACTAAGGCAGGAAAAATAATAAAAACACAAATAATAATAAAAATTTGTTTTTTTAAAAATCGATTTTTAAAAATAATTTTCGATTATGGAGACTGTAACGATTATTCGAATAATCGCTGGCATCCCTACAACTCATATGCTATAAACTTTAAAAAAAAGTATTTGTTTGGTACAGATCCTCATAAAAAAGATCCCACCATGATCTTTTTAGTATATTTAAGATGAACACATCTCTAGGTAAATTATATCTTTAAAACAAAAAAGTAAAGCTCTGGGGAAGAAAGGGAGAAATCAGAGTGAAGCACATCTTTGAACTCTTTAAGGATAAGCACATCTCAAGGGTTTAATCTTTCCTTTACTTTGACATATCTGTTCATATCCACATCCTTTTTTTCTTTCCAGGATAAGGACTCTAAGATAGATTTCCTCCAGAAAGCGATAGATGTCGTGATGCTGGTGAACGGAGAACCACTGGCGGCAAAGCCAGCGCGCATAGTGGCCGGCCACGAGCCCGAGAAAACCAATGAGTTCCTGCAGGCCTTAGCCAAGTGCTGCACCAACAAGGTCTGTGCACTCAGGAGAATACACATACAAACACACATATACACACTAATGAAGATATAAACGGTGAATTAAAAGGGCTAAAATATCCCATTGTCATTCTGGAGAAACTAACATAGTAATGGCTATCCTGTAAGAGAAGATTCAGAGTGTTATTTTTTACATTAAAAGTATTTTACTCCTGGGAACATTGTCTATCCTCTTCAGGGAGAACTTGGACATATCCTAATTGAACCCTGGAGATAAAAGAGTATAGAGAGGCGAAGTCCCTCCCCTTCCGAGGGAGCTCATGGGACCCCGGAAGCGGAAAAATATACATTCAAGTCAATGGAGAGATAAACGTTATCTTTTGATCCCGTTTGAATTGTGCCACGAATGACACATATGATGTTTGTCAATCTTAAACAATCCTTTCCATGTAAAAAAAGTCACAGTTTGTCGTAAAACTGTTGAAATATAAGACTATGAAAAATACGCAACTAGAAAGACTACAAATCCCAGAGTCGCGTAAGTGATGTCACCATTGTTTTCCTCCACTAAGAGATAGCTAATATAGATATCATCTATCTATATGGCGCTGGCTAAGATAAGATAACTTTAACAAGATGCCTGTGTGCTTAGTACCAGGTTGTTATCATACCAGCAATGGGTCTTGCTCGTTCTTTCGCCTCCCGTCTGATGAAAGGAACAGGAGTGGCTGGATCAAGTTAGCTACCTAGCTAGTAGCTAGCACGTTAGTTAGCATTACAGCCTTGTCATTTTTATTAGCCTTAACAATAAGTAACATCAAGTAACCCAACATGTTAAACAGTAAGAGTAGTAGTACTGTCACAGCGGTGTGATCATAATACACCATTTAAGCCTGGGGGAGAAATGCTAACGCTAACGCTAGCATCGGCGATCTGTTCTACGTCATGCTATCTGCACAAATGGTTGACATTAAACATTAAAAAGACCAGGCAGTTCAGAGAGAATCAAAGGCAGGCAGGCAGCTTTGCATGACATTCTTCTGGACGTGTTTCATTGTGGTGATAGTGAGCGTAGTCAATCCTTTTGTTGACAAGACAGAACAACACATGTCACCAAGATGGCCGTCACTACTGCTAGACCGGAGATGTAGTTCATTCAGCGTTTCACAAAAAGAAAAAGTGTTACTTCACAGTTTTACGACACATTATTATTTTTTTGACTTGTGTTAGGGAAATAATTTGCTTAGGTATTCATCCTTTGACACAGTTCATCATTGTCTCCTCTCACTGTCTCCTTTCCCATGGCATTGGTCTACGGCCTTGGGTATAGCTGCTATCTCTCTTAAAGAGCCTGTGACACGAGTTTCCCCCATCATCCAAACCCATCAATTTGAGTAAACATTGTCCCCTTGAAAACCGTTACTGAACTGATTTTGGATATTTGTACTTTGATAACCATTAATCTGCCCTTCAATGTGACCATTTTCTGGATTTTCTCGGGGATCCTTCAAGTCCCGCCAAATGATGTGTGACGTCATTGCGTGCACAGCGCTCCAGCTGCACCGTTCAGGATCCCAGCATCTGCATGTAAACGCATGATGGCGCACACAGCAGCAAGCTCAGACAGGATGACAGTTACATTTTGAACGTGTCTGAGAGCTCATATGAGGCTGAAGGATCGGTTTATGTTGTATCTGTTAGAAGTTTAGGAATGAGGTTCGTCAATATGGGCGATAATACGGTCATGTAGCCAGTGGTGGACTGGGACTAAAAATCATCCCGGGACTCTCGACCGGCCCACTTCGGTACCGCTAGTAAATTGTCAACGGGGGGAGTGGGGGATGTGCTAGTGACTTATCCGACTGGCCCACTTCGGTACCGGCCCATCGGGATTCGTCCCGATGGGCCGGGACAGCCCACGTAAACTGTCAACGGCCCACAGACACTGACAGCGACAGGCTGACAGCGACAGGCTGACAGCGCGCGACAATTGTTTGGATGTTTTTTCGACCTAGAACGATCAGATTGGATTTAATTGATAGTTTTTGTGGACGACCCCCCCCCCCCAAACAGCTCTGCTGTCTGCCCCCCCCCTGACCGTGTGTATTGACTGGAGTGACGTGGGATTACGAACGTGCATTCAGGTATGCAGCAGCCTGCTGAGGATGCTGAAAGTGGAGGAACAGCGGAGGAAAAAGTGTATAAAGAAACGGGAAAAAAGGGTGATAATACTGAAATAAAGCACGGCCGAGGAAGCAGTAGAACAACTGAAACTATAAATGCTGCGGGGAAACGGTGGACCTAGTGTCCAGATCGGAGTGGGAATAATAATAATAATAATCCGTGCATTTTATCCATTAATTTCCCCAACATTGTGGTAAAAAAACTAAAAATCATCCCGGGACTCTCGACCGGCCCACTTCGGTACCGCTAGTAAATTGTCAACGGGGGGAGTGGGGGATGTGCTAGTGACTTATCCGACCGGCCCACTTCGGTACCGGCCCATCTGGATTCGTCCCGATGGCCAGTCCCCCACTGTACCCAGCCCAGCCCACGTAAACTGTCAACGGGGGGAGCCTCGCTGCGGGGAAACGGTGGACCTAGTGTCCCGATCGGAGTGGGAATAATAATAATAATAATAATAATCCGTGCATTTTATCCATTAATTTCCCCAACATTGTGGTAAAAAAAACACACATTTAATCCATGTTGGTGTGCTACAACTACAAAAAGCATCCGTTTGTTTTCTCATCAGGAAATGCAGACGGCTCAAACAAACGATTTTTAATCATCATCCTCACGATCATTTAATGTAGGCTATCATATGTTCGCCCAATTTACATGAAAGGACTAATAAATGTAGTTTTATCCACTTGAGTTTACAACTACAAAAATAATCCATTTGTTTTTATATCACATCCGACGGGAGGAATTTCAGCAGCTCTCACTACCGATTTTTAATCCTAATTTAATCATCATCTTCACCACGATCATTTATGTTTATGTTCACCGAATTGACATGAAAGCACTGACAAATATGAATATACTGTAGTCTTCAATACAACGTTATTAACGTTATTAACGTGCCTAAACTCAGTAATTCACCATTTCTACGCATGACAACACACTTTGTCCGTGCTTGGATCTCTCGCAGCACAGTGAAGCGTTCCTGCATTGACGTCACTTCCGGCTCCCCCCAAAACCTCAAAATGAGTCGAAGGAATTTCCCCGCGATGTTCGAAATTATTGATATTTATCTAAACGGTATCCCATCTTCTTTTTTAAATCGATGGTTCGAGATTACTAGTAGTCCAATATGTCATTGCACAACAGTTGTTGGGTGGGTGTCACAGGCTCTTTAAGGAGGGGCAGCTTGGGCGCATTGTTGTTGCCAGTCTATGGACGAGAGCTCTAGTTAGATTCAGGGTCCATATTGCTTAGTCTCACTGATAAAGAATGTTGATTATTACACTCCGAACTAGATAAAACATCGAGCTGCAGAAAGAGTTCTTCAGAATTGGTTTGGCAACCGCTGTGTCAACCCGTTACACACCACCTGTCTTGTCAACTCTCCGGCCGAAACTCCAAATAAACCATCAGTGTTTGCCATCAAAGCTCCAGCTCTCCTCGTGTCTCCTTCATGAGTCGGTGACTCCCACTGCATTGCTACACAGAAGTTTCCTCCACAACTTGCAAAATTATCTTTTAAATTGACAAACATCATATGTGTAATTCGTGGCACAATTCAAACGGGATCAAAAGATAACGTTTATCTCTCCATTGACTTCAATGTATATTTTTCCGCTTCCGGGGTCCCAGGAGCTCCCTCGGAAGGGGAGGGACTTCGCCCCTCTATTAACAGATGAGCCGGTGCCTGAGGGATATTTGTTTGTTCATTAAACAATATTTTAATTTCACATCATGTCAAATGTATGTACTACATTTTAAATATTTTGTTTTTATTTCTCTGGTCACAATTGTAGTAAAGAAAGGGTTGCAGGTTTTTCAAATGTTTTTGAATAACAGTTATTACAACCTGAGAAATACACAAGATTGCACATTTAGCTCTTAAAGTAGCTACATTTTTTTTGTTTTTAAATATTCAACCAACTGTAAGTATTGATATGTTCTGTGTTAAAATGAATGGTTTTCCCCACTTGATTGACAGTTGTCCAGTGAAGATGCAGTGAAGCGAGTGCTTGCAGGAGAAAAGGTGGACATAAAGAGCAAAGCCGGCACCTCCAGGTCCCAGGACAAGGAGAACAGGGAGGGACGGGAACGCCATCCAGACAGAGAGGCGAGAGTCCTCTTCAGTCAGAGAATGTCATTTTATTTGGCATTTGATGCTTGTGGTGATGATTTCAGATGAAGCATTAATCACCCGAAACAAATCCTGAACAAAATCCTCAATTTGAATAAAGTGATTAATTAGAAAAAACACATTAATTAATTAACTTTCTTTCCAGTTCCATTAGTTTACAGCCAGGTTAATACATTTGTTTTGAACAAATATGTAATGAAGCAGAATCATTTGTAAGATGAAGACATGTTGTTGCTATTGGCAATATTTATATTTTGTATATATCACACGAGTCAGAAACGACACTTTGCAGCCACCACTTGAATCTAACAAAAACAAGTATAATACTATAATATTAGCTTAGCATAAACTGTCCAGAAATACAGATTCAAACAAAACAAATACACAGGAAACAAATTAATTGTATTGTTAACAAACTGTTTGTTTCTATATTAGGAATTCAACATTGTTATATCTTATATTTGATGTGAAATGTACTGTCTTTGTTAGCGTTTATCCTGTCGTGGTTTCAATTCGATAATTCAATTAAGATTGTTTTTGTTATCACTATGCAGCTGTGGATGGCACTTTGCATTAAATCCTCTAATCAACTACTTGTTGACTTTTGCAATTGCAGGAGAAGAAAACGATCACAGAGCGCAGCGGGAGCCGAGAGCAGAAGGACCCGGACCAGCCCAAAGAGCAGGAGAGACGCAGGGACGGGGACAAAGAGCAGCACCGGGACAGGGAGCGCTCCGACAAACACCAACGCACTGAGCAGGACCAACACGCCAAGGACAAGAGCCGGGACCGGGAGAGAGACAAGGAGAAAGACAAAGGACGAGTCAAAGAAAGGGACAAGGACAAGGAGAAGGAAAGGGATAAGGATAAGGACAGGGAGAGGGACAGAGAAAGAGGGAAAGACAAGGAGAGAGACAAAGGCAGAGAAAAGACGAGAGACAGGGATTCACGCGGGGACCGGGAACGAGACAAGGAGAAACGAAGAGACAGAGACAAAGAGCGGGAAGAGAGGAACAGAAGTGGAGAGAGCGGCAACAGCAAGGTGGGCTTTTAACTGCACTTCTTTATTTTGTATTTATTTATTTACAAAACGACATAGCTTTAAACAAATGGAAAAACAAACAACACATTCATATATAAAATAAATAGTAATAGAGTAAATGCATAAAACGGCGAGTGCTTTTTGTGTAAATCATATTCTTATATTTTACAGATTTATTTTGCCTTCGGATTTTTATCAGCTTTTACAAAAAGTTCAAACTCATTACGAAATACACAACATTTACAAAGAATAACAATATTGTTAACAAAATGTCTGATATGTGTGTAATGTGTATCTGTTAAGCGCTTTGAGCTCTGGAAATGCGCTATGATAAATGTAAGGAATTATTATTATTATTATTATTATTAAAAGTCATTTTTAATAAGTCCATAAATTATGTCCTTTTGAAAAAAGTTTTGCAGTCAAAAATCCTTTGGGTAAATCTGTTCTAATTCTAATTTAGAATATATACCTTTAAGAAAAAGGTGGTGATTTGTTACAGCATCATCAAAGATCTTTTAATGAAGCAATACATAGAGCTTTGGTTATTGAAATATATTACAGCTGATAATAAAATCTCTTCAATTGGATCTTAAATGTTAGCAATTGCATTATTTACATCCTGTGTATTCATGTTGACCTAGGCCAGAGTATCAGAGGAGCCACAGCAGAAACCCGTCCCTGAGCCCAGCAAAACAGCCAAACCTGTGCCACTGGTGAGTTTTCTATTTGGTATACATTTCACACATGATATCAAGTCTATCATTTGATGTTGTCATCTTCAATCATTGTGTGGCAGTCTCGTTTCGTGTATATTAACTCAACCAATGAAAACAAATTAAGAGTTGGTCACTGATAACATCATACGTATGCAGTTTGTAAAAAGTTTAAATATATCCTTTTTCATGTTGTGCCTCTTATTTTTGCAAGGACCCCGAACCAGTTGACGAGGTATTCAATATACAAGCAGTAGAAAAATAGTGCTATGTAGTTTATTGCATTGTGTTGCTAAAATGTAGTGATAATTGCAATGGTTTTTGGGTGGCTGGCTACTTAGCTTAGCGCACATTTTGGCAATAATGTGTAGGAGACATGTGAACTGTTTTTCCTTTCCTTATCTGTGTAATTGATAAATGCAACTGTGCACATTATAATACTGCGTGTTCCCTGTGCAGCCTGCAGAAGCAGTTGAGAACCAGGTGAGAAATATTGCTATATTGCCGACTCTGCTTTGTTGCTATTGTTTTTTAATTACATTTCAATAGTTGTGTATTTTCACTATGACACTTAAGGACATATTTTAAGTAGGTTCTTACTGTTTTTCCATTTCATTTCAATATGTTGTTATTGTACTGTTTATGCAGCATGTTTGGCTTGGATTGGATTCGTATTATTATTTATTTATTTTTCATGGTCTGTCTGTATTCATAGTTTAATTGGTCAATACTGTTAATTAATTAAAAAGCTTACCAAAGAAAATAATGACCACAAAAGAGAGGATAACTTCACCAAATCCTCCAAATGGGTAATGAGTGATGTTTCTTTTCTGTGGTTATGGTCCTAAAGTTATATCTTTCTCCTGCTTGTCTTTTCCTCCTCTTACAGTCTGACAGTCCAGCTAGAATACCTCGGCCTTCATCTGCCAAAGGGCAGAGGAGGAGACCCAAAATTGGAGGTCAAGGTAACCCCCTTCCAACTCTTTACTCCCCCAGCACCCTATTTGAATCACCTGTTCAAAAGGCCACAACAAAGAGGAGACACACCATGTCGACGGTTAACAAAAGATGTTTATTTAAGACAAACAATTCAAATTAACCTAATTAAATGAGATGCAAACATAAGTGAGGCATGAGGTGTGGACGTCAGTGGGATCAGTAGTGTAAATGCAGGGTGAGGGTTGCATGAATGTGTATGTGTGGAAGTGGTGAGGTGCACAAAGTAAAGCAACTAAAGTAACAACAACATATACTCAACAAAAACCAGGTGCCTGCAGGGAGAAGCAGAGAGAGAACAGAGATGAGCAGAGAGGCTTTAAACAGGGCACCAGACCCAGGTGCCCTGAGTTACTGCAATCAGTGCAGCACTGACAGGATAGCCACACCCTCTCCACTGATGGACCCACAGGGGCATCACAATGTCACATTACTCTATAATGATAGTTGTATTAGAAAGAAAACTAACAACGTGCCTTGTGTTTCCCTGCTCTCTGACAGATGAATCTGACAGTGAAGGAGGTAATTGTTCTTTAATCATCTCCCTTGTGCAGCTGCATACACAAAGAATACAAAGGTTTATCAAATTCAAACATCATTTTGTACGTGGAAATGGTGTCATTATGATCGGAGGGTTTGTGCACTTGATCTGAAAGGCATTTTGATGACTGCTGCGGGGTGGGTTTTAATAATGAAGGAGAATATTAAAAGTGATCTCTGGCATAAATGAACTAAATAATCCTCATATTTGTTTGATTATTAACTAAGCAATCTACTAACTCAGTACTGAGTGACTCAGTGATTCAGCAACATTCTTTTGTTCAACTGTTTGAGTAAGTCAGTGAAGTTTATGTGTAAAGCCCAATATGGTAACAACTCCTCAGGGCCTTTACAGGCTTGCAGTTCCAGGCCCAGCCCAAACACTCCAGAAAGACAAGTACAACTTGTCATAGAAACCTTTAGCACAGAAAGGGAAAGGGAAGACATCTTTGGATACAATTCCCCTCCTCACACAGTCAGCTGCCCAAATGAATAGTTGTCGTAGGTGGGCAAAGCACCTGTTTCATTCAACTTAAAGGGGACAGTCTCTCCAAAATACACATGATTCTCTTCCTTGTAGTGCCTGTAGTTTTGGTGTGAGTTGCCACAAGTGTTGGAGATATTGTACGTAGATATGACAGACTTCTCTACCATAGAATAGAACCAGATGGCACTCAGCTTTTTTAAACACATGAGAAACTCAACAGCAATTTTCTTTTTACTGAACTCCCCCTGCCAAAGGTATCCCAGCAAAGAAGGACATGTGCATCTTCTTAGCTAGCTAATGTGAAATCTCAGCCAAGAAGGACACAATTCATCTGTACATCTCAAGAGCATTAGCCTCTGGTCAGAGTAGATGCACGCTTCAGTTGTACTTTGGTAGAAAGAAAATAGTTCCTGCATGAAAGTGCTCGCACTAAGTCTGTTGATTATCTGGAGGAATCTTGATTTCTGGAAAGACGCATTGCTGTTGAGTTTCTTAATTGCATGTTTTTATAACTCTGAGCACCTCAAGTCGAGTCTAATTCTTTGCTACATGAAGCAGATCTAACCACAAGTTATTGGTCTTCTTTTTCACAGATGGAGAGGCTCTGTTAGTCCAGAGAACTGCCCCCCTTGAAAATGGAGACACTACAGTACCATCAGACATGGCCTCCAGGTCTGTACAGACAACGCTGAACTTACACAGACATTACTCATCACTTACTAAAAACACAGCTCCCGTTAACTGTTTGTCACACATCTCACTTCCACTCGTTAAAACGCTCTTTCATTTATGTCAAAGATGTACATAAACCAGGCTAGATCAAATATGAGGAAGCCTTTTTTAAATAATACATTTACCGTACTTTCCGGACTATAAGCCGCTACTTTTTTCCCACGCTTTGAACATCGCGGCTTACACTACAGCTTCAAAAAAAGCTTGGAGCTGGGCGTGTCTGAAGCTTGGGGATTTTATTCGAGCCCCGCAACCAACAACCAATCACATGAATGTCCCGCCACGTTTACGTAGTGTTAACATAGCTAGCAAGCTATGCTTGGATATACTGGATATAAAATCCCCAAACAGGCGAAAGCCTACCAGTTTCACCCACTGTCTCTGCCACCTCCCCCCATGCCTGGTTCCTCCGGTTGTATCCCGGTAAGTTAATAGGGACTGGTCATACAAAACCGGGTGATTTGCTACGGCGATAATTAGTTTATCCTCCATCTGTTTTTGAAATATAGAAATGAACGGCGGGATATCTCTCCCAGCTTAGACGCGGTTTGATTGGCTAGGACTGGAGCTGTCAGATTTTCAGAAACGGGATTTGATTGGCTGGCGCTGGCTTCTCCTGCGAGCCGGAGACGCCGGAGAAGCTCAGCCACGCTACCCACAATTGGTGACCGACCAGTGGCTGCGGCTTATATTCAGGTGCGCTTAATAGTCCGGAATTTACGGTATATAGCACACTTTTTTGAGAATGCTGACATGTTAATTCAGTTATTGGATCATTTCTGATGTTGTGTCTTCAGGTTGTTTTTGCATTGCATTTTATTGCTTTGTTGATTTAAGTTCAAGGGTTGTTTTGAAACTTTTGTTCCTGGGCCCGATCCAGGATCAGTTCCACTAGATCACACATTTGAATATTTTGGATGATTGTAAATGTTCTGTTGTCTAACTGACTAATCAGTGACGAATGATTGCCTGGCAGCAGTTTTACAGTTATTAATGCTGTGATCGTTTATTGTTCCCAGCTGCAATTATCATTCTGGAATCTGAGTCAGTCAGATTAGCCGTCACAGAATAGATATTTGGCAAACAACAGGGAGATGTTAACAGAGGATTTGGCTGGAATAGAAATCAAGAAAAAAAACATAATTGTTTAAACAAAATGAAAGTGACTTGTTTAAGTGCAAACATATTTAACTCCAAAACAGTTAGTTGACCCCGTCATTCCAGTAATGTGTGTAATCCTTTCCATCAACGGCAACAGGAGAATACCTCGGCCCAGCAGCGCCCGCCCCGCCCCGCCCCGAGTCAAGAAACAGGAGAGTTACTCTGAAGTGACCCCAGCTGAGAGGTGACTGCATCACAAATACTTGCTTATGTCACAAGTCTCATTTCAAAATCCTCCTGTTCGATGAGTGTCCACATAGCGCCTTTTCTGGTAGAAAAGCCGTATCACCGCTGTCGTGTGACAGACTACCATTGCCCCCTTGGATTTTATTATCTGTTTTGCTTCTAATATATATCTGTTAAAATTCTTGCTCTCACACTTGTCGGAATAAGCCTCAGCACTCAGTCTGACAGCTGTAGAGCGAGGAGGTTTCCACATACAAAGATAAAAGTAACAACACTCTCCAGCAGCAACATCAAGGGTCCAACCGGTACTTGCTCCAACAAATGAACTTTCCGGTCTGTCTTTTAGTACTCTCTATCTTACAAACAGTCAAAAACAAGCTTCTCCACACATTTAAAACAGTGCAGTCGCTGGCGCTTTTTCTGAAAAAGATGCCACACAATAAAGTATGCTTACTGTTAGAAAAATGTCACTCGTCACCGGCTTGATCTTCAATATCAGGATACATGTATTTATTATCCTTGCAAGAATGGAAGTAGTCATCACACACAGAGCTGCGTGGGACAAATAGTACCCTGAACAGTGTCCTCCACATGCTTATACACAAGAGAAGGAGTTACAGTCTCGAGATGGAGAATACCAGTTCAAAGCAGTATTCAATGTTTAGTTCAGATTAGCTAAGGCCTGCGTAAGCAATAAACATGACAGTCATATGTCTATCTCCATAGAGGCTGAATCATCATGTTAATCGTTGTCACATAGCTATCATATGCCTACAACAGTGTGTCCTGACGCTCTTCTAGGTAGTCATACATCCTGTTACGTACACAGCCACGTAGGGCCTTTGTTATCATGTGCTACTCTGATATTAGAAGAGAACATTCAGTATTTTCCCAACAGTTACTGTGAGCAGCTGTGTGTCAGCTATTAATACATTTAGTTTTAGTCCTGTGTCAAATGCAAATGTAGTCTTGTCTTAGTCAGATAAACTGTTTTAGTCAATAAAAACATTTGATATGCTCACAGTTATGGTTTAAGGACTTGTCATTGTCTCATCTTAGTGAACATATTTATTCAAAGTCTCCCTTAATGAAATGTAAACTGGTAAAACCAGTCTTGTCCAGAATAGCAGGAGACATGTATCACACACTTAATGAAGATGATGTGTGTAACTGTAATGGATGGAGCAGGTAGAACAACATGTCTTTGTCTTCTTCCAGGCTGTCCAGTGCCAAGCCCTCAGCGCCAGTCATCCTGGATGGGAAGAGGGAGTCTGAGGATGAGGAGGATGAAGATGAGCAATTTCTCGTGGAGGAGGCGATCCCCCCGCCTCCAGATGCTTCTGATATGGACGTGGTTAGTGACTTAAACAGTACATTGAATAAAAACACATTGGATTGCAGTAGACCCTCGTTAAACACAAGCTTTTGTCTCATGTTTCTTTTTCTGCGATGTGTTACCTTTGCACTAAGACAGTCACATTTGGTCTGTGTCAGTGTGTTTCTATGGTAACATCGAATTTTGAGATTTTCCAGCTGTTGTCTCTTTGGTTGTTAACTGAGCCCAATTATGCTTCTTGGTGTTTTCTCTTACCTGTAGTTTGTTTTATATAAGTTGTTACTGTATGCATGTAAATGGTCTGCAAAGGCCAAAACCCCCAAAGTTCCCTCCAGAGGGACAGAAAGTCTACGTAACACTCACACTTCTATTGGCTAGTTCTCCAACACATTGTACTTGATATGTTAAGGGGCGGGACTTCTTTAGGCGGTTGACTAATCACAACAGAGCCAACCAGCTAACCAATCAGAGCAGACTGGGCTCTGGTTTCAGACAGAGGGTGAAAGGAGGTGCTGCAGCACAGGCAGTATGAGAACAAAAATAAAACCCTTTCTGAACATTTAAAGGAACAACAAATAAATATGAAACCTGAAAATGAGCACAACAGGGCCCCTTTTATTAAATGACACACGTGTAGTCAAAGATGTTTGTCTGTATTTTCGCAACTTATAAAGGATGGTTACTTACTGAATTCTTCTTTTCTATTTTAGGGGTCTGCACAAGAACTCGACAGTGAAGACAAACATGGTACGAGGCCTTGTTTGTTTTTTTCCTTTTTGTTCAGCTTATGTTAAAAGATTAAAAAAATGCCACATTTTCTCCTGATTTGAAGGAAACACATCTTTCCTTGTTCCTCATGTTGCTTCTCTCACTGTAGGTGGCCTTGTGAAAAAGATCCTTGAGACCAAAAAAGACTATGAAGTGTCCCCATCCTCCCCCAAAGCCAAAGAACAGGTATGTGCAAATGGTGAAGTTGTTTTTTGCTTCTCCACTAGAGGGCGGTATCAGCCTAGTTTTCTTAAACTCCCCCTTATCCATGATTCAAATGTCAACCTCTCCATCTCTTCTATCAGCCATTCTTTATTCAAGCTTTTCTCTCCCGGGCAAATGTTTTCGCCGCAGTGAATGACCCAGCGCAACACTGGTTATTATCAAAGGAAAGATATAAACAAATGGAGCGGAGAGGTGTAATTGCACCCCCTTGCAACCACAAAAATGTCCCCCGTCAGTGAGGCTGAAGGGCTAATAACCAGACAAGCGAGCCTGGCCTCTAACAGACCACACACACCATTTGTACACACATCAAGATGTCTGGAGCTAAATTAGCTTGCTTTCTATGGGTTGCACAATATCTTATCGTTGTTGTGTTTTTATCACAGACTTCTCTGTTGTGCGTACAGATTGAGAGGAAAAGCTTTTAGAGCTATCGTGTTCTGACTAATTACACTCCTTCCCTTGTGTGTGAACTGCGGTTATTCCAGAACATTTTTCTTCTGTATTTTGTCCCTTAAAGTCCTCTATCAAATCTCCAATATTAACTTTAAGTTCCATGTAAAGTTCCGTCTTTCTTCCCTCCATCTCTTTGATTTTGTCTCCATATTAGACACTAGTCACCATCTTCTCCGAGGTGACGAATTCCTGCTGTCTCTCTCGCATTCCCCTCCGTCAGCTTGTTAATCACCCGTAGAGAAACAGGCGTCTTTCTTCGTTATTTGGAGTGTGAATCGGTGTGAAGCTTACAGTTTGGTGTGTAGTCCACGCTGTCTGCTTTGGGTGGTCCTCTTCACTGAAGCATACTCTCCCAGCAATCCCTTTCCTCGCTGACCACCCTGACTCTGATGCATGTTTTTGCTTGCCACTCTTGCAAAAAAAAAAGAAAAAAAAAAAGCCCCCGATCCATCTCATCCCTCGTAACTCACACCTGAAAAACTGCAAAAGCTTGGCAGGAATTTGAACGCCCAGCATTTCTCTACCCACCTCGATACTTGTATCTGTATGAAAATACCAAATGCATACACAGACATGCAAAACTGAGCTCTTTGTGTAACACAAGCTTGTTTCCTAATTTCCCTAATGGAGGGTCCTCAGTATCCTGTATGGTCTGCTTCTTCTAACAGGTATGTCTGCACATAGGGACTGCTCACGCCGCCCCTCCATCATTATTGGCCTTGCCTCGTCAGCTGTATAAAGAACTATAATGACTTCCTTCCTGACATGAAAGGGTGGAGAAGGTCAGCCTAATGGAGTCGTGTTTTCGTCTTTTCTTCTTGTAATCACGGTAAAAACACGCAGGGTTAAAAAATGTAAATATTAAGCTTCCTCATTCTATGTGGTATGACAGGTTTGAAATTTCAGCCGCCGCTATTCGGTTTCTCAAATGTTCAAAACACTGAGTCACCTACCACCCTGATTTAAGATCCGACACCATGGCCTTAAGACCGCTCGGTCTATACTTTAAAAAGCCCATGTTATTACCCTATTGTAATTGATGTTCTTTGTCATATCTGGATTCATGTAGCTATTGTTACAGCCACTGCCGAGCTGCCCCATTGCTGTCCTCATGTAAATAAAGAGGAACTCTTAAACAGTCAAGTGATTGTATTTCGCCATGTCCCACCACAGTGTGTGTGACTGAAGAATCTGCTGTATATTTATGGGGATGCCCTTCCTCATGACCCCTAGCGCTATTGTATATTATTCCAAGATAGTTCTCTTTTTTATTTAGACAGAATCTGCCCCTTGCAGCAGCTGCGTTTTCATAAGAATTTTTGTGTACTCTGTTCCCCCTCCTTTTCTTTACCCCGTCAAATTAGCCTTGATGAAGGTTTGTAATGTATAAATAAACCCTGTGGCATACAAATGGATGGCTGTTGAGTGAGAGTCACGAAGGAGAAGGGCCAGAATACTCTCTGCAGGATTGTCAAGAAAATAAATACTCCTCTCTGCAGACCTCTGTGTCTTTATAAACATCCAGCGGTTTTTGTGGAAACACAAGGAAATGGCCCTGTGGCATTCCATTAGTCATATTACTTTTGTAGAGGTCATATTGACTTGTTAGAGGAATGTATGAGGACCTGAAGCACTCACATGTGTTATCAGACTTTGACTTTCTGATCAGAAGTCATATCTTCCAACTCTTCAAAATGGCTCTCCATGAGAATGTTTAAATGATGAGCCACCTTTTTTTTAAATCACAATGTCCATTTTTAGTTTCAGTTTTTCCACGGACGTTTTCTTTACTTCACCCCCGTAGCCCAGGGTGGTGATCTCAGTTGTCTCCCCAAGGGGCTACGTTGACCTTGCAACAACATCCTGTAACCTCGGTGGCCGTAAGCTTTTCTCCTCACCTCACTGACTCCAAGCTATTTTTATGATCTAGCCAGACTTTTCAATGAGCTTCTATGGAAAAATGGCGAGCAAGCCCATAAGCAATGCTCAGAGGCATTTCTCGCTCTAGGATTCGCTCCCTGGCTCACCTCTCGGATCTTCTACAGAAACGCAAAGTTAAAACCATTGGGATGTTTGTTCAAACTGTCGGCAGTAACCAAAAGGATTGTTCCCAGAAGCTTTAAAGTTGTTGCATGTAGTATTCTATTATCCATGGGTCTTGAAAATATAAATGTTAAAGGTCTTCTGGATTGTGGGTATCTGTCCAATCAGTCCGCTGCTAGTTTGCATGCAACTGGACTCTTTAGTAATTGTGCTTGTGTATAACATGATGCTCAAGGACTTTGCAATGTCAAAGGAACTTAGACCAAGTTGATGCCAACAAATCTGTCCTTCCGGGGTCCATACAAGATGCATTTAGGACACAGTTAACTCCCATTTTATCAGCACATCATGGGGAAGCACCCTATTTATTTTCTGACAAAGCAATATTATGTACAACACATTCGGCAGAAGGAAAGCTTGTTAGCATGAACTGTTTGCAGCTGGTATTTCCATAGAGTTGCTTTAATTCATGCTCTATTCAGTGAACATGGATTGGGCAAAGGTAAACTACAATGTTATTATAGGGTATTCAAACCTTATAATAGAAAATAACAGTATGCAAACGACAGGGTGCATGCTGAAGTGGTATCAAATCAGTATCAAGAATTGGAGATTTTTTAATTGTTACTGACATCAGAATTTCTAGTATCATGACTTCCCTATTTGATATCGTCATTCACTACCAACTCTTCTCTCCTGTTAACCATCAGGTAGTAGATCAGTGAGGCAAAATCAAACTGTACCTGTCTGTTAAAAGCCACATCTTGGTGTTTGTCATGTCTCAGAAACTGAACATCCAAAGAAAAGTGAGATCTCATTTTGAACGTGAATACATCCTGTTTCGGTTATCTTTGTGACCGTCTTGATTGTAAGAAGCTGTGGGGGGGAAATGAAATGATTCTTTATTTGGTAACAACTAAACGTTGAACTTACATTGACTCAACCTGATCGTGGGCAGAGCAGCTCTATCAAGAGGTTTGCACGTTTGTCTCTCGTCCCCCTCTTCTGTCCAGGGTGAAGTTGATTAACGCATGAAATGAAGCTTCTCTCCTTTATGATGGAAGCTAATCTCAACTAGCGTCTAAATGATTGTTTTCTCAGCTAATGATACCCTAGAGGTTTCCCCACTGCTGACAGGCTTTACGCATGCACCCCATTTTTCTTGTCAAAGGAGACTGAAGAATGTCTTCCTCTTGAGTCAGAAAATCTCTAAGCAGTCCATAAATCACATATTCGCACGCATTTTCTAATTAAGCTGATTAGGCATGTGATGACTGGGTGAATTCCACACTGCACTGTACCATGCAATGTTATGATATGAATTTTGTTCTGTCAAGCACAGTTTGTTGCTAAATAAAGATTACACCTCAAGCACTTTAAATGAATCATGTGTATTGAGTCCTAAACCTGGGAAGGAGTAAGCATATAAGCACTTCCGGACTCCTTTGTCTCAAAGTCAAAGGTTATTTTTGGTAAGATGCCTAAAATAAGATCTATGGTTAACACGAACTTACAATATTTTTACACTTTGTTCTACGTCATAAAATATTTCCGTAAATACCTGACTCGTGAATGTTTAAAGCTTTTATGTGTCTTCAGAAGGCAGATGTTAACAAGTGACTACATAAAACCACTAAACATCATTACTAGGGATGCTCCAATTTTGGGGGCGATCGCCGGAATCAGTATCGACCAATACCGATCGCCGATCCGATTGAGTGGGCGGGGCCTATGGGGATCTTCCATTTAAAGTGATGTTTAAAACTCAGTTAATGGGGCTCATTCACTGGAGCTTCTACAAACAACAACCAACATAATTATTACATTCAAATAAAGTACATTATTCAAGTTTACATTAAGTTTGGATAATAACACGGGAGAGATGAGCGGAAGCGCTCTCATTTCCTCTCCCCCTCTCTCCTGACAGCCTGTCAGTATCTCATGCAGCTCTCTGATCCAGTAATGAGTGACCCGAAAGTGAAGAATAACTATATTTATAACTAGTTTAGCTTGTTCCAGAGGTAGATCAAATAGCTAAGTGTGTTAGGTCTAACTCTTAGTGTGTGTTTCGCTCCGCTCACCGGTCCGTCACAGCAGCAGGATTTCTGCTTCACACACGTTGCATACCGCTATTTTATTGTCATTTTCGGACACCTTCAAATACTGCCAGACTGGTGAAGCCATTTCGGCGAGCTTGTTTTGCCGCGCACAGAGAAAAGTGTCATGTATTTTACGTCATCATTTTACGTCATGCGATCGGCTCTCGCGATCGGCATTTTTAGAGAGCACCGATCGATCGGCAGAGAATGAGTATCGGCCGATATCGATCGCCGGCCGAAACAAGAGATGACCGTTAGCTTAACATTGTTGAGGTGAAGTTGTGTGACCGTCATATTTGGAGATTAACCTGATGAACAAAATGTGAAAGTATCATAAACGTCTTTGCCACAGATCTTATTTTCTGCGATAATCCAAAATCCCATTAGCTTATGTCGAGGAGCTCATTTCGATGCTGATTTCTGGACTGGATTACTGCACCACTATCATGTAGACCTCCTACTCATTCCACCTGCTCTTTCTACGTGCAACCAGAGGCTGTGTCTTGGCCGTTGCCTGGGGCTTCATCACTGTCTGAGATAATGGGAAAACCTTCCTCCTCTCTCCCCTCCAACTCCTCCGCGGTCACCCCGTCTAAATATTGTTCTGTGATCCGGGTGAGAAGAAACAAAACTAGGAGCACACGGGTCTCGTAGCCCCCGACAGGGACCTCCATAAAGCTGTGATTTATATCCACCTGGACAGAGTGCACAACGAGCAGGGGTCATGTTTTCACGCCGACATTTTTTATTTTCCAACAGAAGAAAGGAAGGGGGTGAGGGGCGAAGAAGCAAAGGGACGACAAACAGAAAGAAGCCATGGGTCCTGTCTGGACCAAACCGCAGCCAGGCAGGCCGAATGAGCCGTGGAGTGTTTGTCTAGCTGCAGGGTTCACCCCAGTGGAAAGCCACCCACCTTGTTAGGGGACCGCCGGGCCGAGGCGTTTCAACCCTCACACTTTCGAAACCACCGCAAACACGTAACAAAGAGCGCGGCTGTCAGAAATGTTGTTTCGTGTAAAGACATCATGGTAAGCAGTGGCGTTTGATGTCATCCCTACAGTGTGGTCCTTTCTAGTCAAGTTTTCTAAAATTCGAATTACTCACCTTGACTTGTTTTATGAGATGGCTTGATAAGGCCACGGCTGACGTGCTAGCTAAGCACATGTGACAGATGTGTGTGTGTTGACGAGGAAGCTGTCATGTAGTTTGCACACTGTCACAATTTTGATTCCGTGCTACCCCATGAAGGCAGGTGCTCCCATCTGTGTAGCATACATTGGACCGAGAGTTGAACTTGAAAGGGGCCATAAGTGTAGTAGTTGTTACTCAATACTGTAGTAAAATAACCCCGCTGCCAAAGCCTGTTACTAAAATAAACAAGAGCGGAGAGGCTGTGTGTGTGTCCACTGTATACCTCGCGTGTGTGTGTGAGCGTGTGTGTGTGGCTTTGGGGTTGCAATACTGAGTGCTTTTGCAAATACACAAATACACAAATACACACACACACACACACACACACACACACACACACACACACACACTCTCTCGGAGGCCTTGCGAAGCCCAGCTGAGCAAACATCCTTGGATTTGCTCCCTAGCCAAGGGAGGTCCTTCCCTGATACCTTCCCCTCCTTTACGCCATTGAGTGTAATTTGGATATGGTGAACCCCCTCCAACCACACACCATACACAGGAGGCCTTCATCAACCAGCTCCCCCCTCACCCCAAACTTTGGCCAACACAATTCAGCCGTACGTTTGATCTTTATATATACAGCTAGGTTGGTAGAATTCCTGCCTAACATTTTTAGCCTTGAAATCCTAAACCACTAAATGCCGCCTTGCTCTGGTTCTGGCCATTTGAGACCTTTTGCTGGCAAAGGTAGAATTCCTAAAGAGGGTTTATTATGTTTTGGTCTAGGGACACACAAGTGATTTTTGTGTATGTTCATACAGCTGTTTGATTCAGCGTCTAGTTTAAACCATGCCCATTTAATGAAAACATTTGTTTCTATGCCTGCTGGTAAATGTTTGCTTATTTTTTTTTTCGTTACTTATTTGGATTCACATAATATCTATATAGCAGTTTGCACAATTAACTGTTCAGTATATACAGGGACCCAAAAACACAAAACAGACAATAAAATGTAATAATAGAATAAATAAAAAAACTGGGTGTTTTCGGAGACAGAAAATATATTGCTTTCACTTTTTCAAAGCTTCCTCAATTTGGTTTTCCTGAAGCCTCAACTATTTAGTTTCTAAACTGAATTTTTATTTCAGTTGCATGAACTTGTTGATTAAATATTCACTTTGCCTTCATTTTTTTCCCACTTTTCCACAAGCTGTATCTACATGGTTTAGACATAAAACGAAAATATGAAAGGACAACAAAAAAAAAAATTACAATTATTAATAAAAGTTATAACAAAAGTTATAATGCTCCCTGAGATTTATTTAATGCCCATATATTTCCTTAGCTGACCGCCCCAGAAATCTCTTCCCCTAATCCTCACCTATTGTTTTTCTATCATCTCCTCTTCCAGAACGTGGTGTCTGAAGCAGCGCGGATGAAAGAGCGGGACATTGTGTCGCGTGAGATCGAGCGGCTGCGCACCTCCATCCAGACGGTGTGCCGCAGCACTCTGCCTCTGGGGAAGATCATGGACTACATACAGGAGGACATGGACGCCATGCAGGCCGAGCTGCACACCTGGAGGCGGGAGAACAAAGAGCACGCACAGGCCCTGCTGCAGGAGCAGAGGTGGGGGTGGCACAAAACACTGGAAATATAATCTCAAACACAGCTGTATACTCACTTTATCATGCAAGGTGCTATCTTCATATTCATATAACTGATTTAAGTAATCAGTCAAGTTTAAACTTGCATATTCTCTAAGATTATAAAGTCATACATTTGTGAGAACATTCTGAAATCCTCTGTGATTGAATTCACAAATTTAGGAGAAAATAAAGTTTTTGTCAATAAAGCTCATCGCTTGACTTCAAATTCATTATCTTATTTTCTTGTGATTTTGAAACTTTAATTCAAAGCATTCCTGATATTGTTAATTTCTTGATTTTAAAACCTCAGAGAATATTCAAGGTTTTAATTTTTTGAATATTTCACGTCCTAATCATGCATATTGTTGTACCTACACTGGCTCAGTCAAATAACACTGTATCTGCTAGTCTCTGTGGACAATTTCACTTTTTTTATAACATTGATGTAATTAATCATCCCTCCTATGTTTGTGTGTGTTTATGTCTGCTACAGAGCGACAGACAGAGCTGTGGAGCCCCTTAAGTCAGAACTAGTAGAGCTGGATCAGCTGATCAGAGAACAGCAGGACAAGATCTGTGCTGTGAGATCCAACATACTGAAGAATGAAGATAAGATTCAGAAGATGGTGACTGGAATCAACTTCTCCTCCAGAGCCTGAAGTGAGAAACAAGGTCCACGGAGTATAAACTCTCCTAAAAACGCACTGAAGATTAGGGACCAGCAGTGTCTCGTTCAGAATAATGGTAAGACCATTTTTCTCAGAGACGATGTGGAATGGGACCAAACACTGCACTTTTAAAGTTTTGTCAGAGATGGACCCGAGAAAATCAGACACCATATGTCAGATGTTAGACAATAAAAGCTACGTATGATGGCATGGTGATCTGACTATCCTCACACGTGCGGTGACAGATCAAATAATAAAATATTTTCCTGCTCTGCACTCACACAACCACATCAGTTACTCCTTTTTTGTTATGGTGCCTTTGTGGAATGAACCAGTGCACAGTTGAGATTCAAAGGTTTTACTTCACAACAGCTACAGTGTAGTTCCCAGGCTCCTCCAACAGGGCAACATACAGTACACTATACTTGAGACATATGAAGAAAAAAACAAGAAATAGGGCAAGAAAATACTGCAGATGACTTGGAATGACCAAATAAATGTAATAATGCTGGGTGAGTTCATCAAATTCCCTATATACCCCCCAAAAATGAATGAACAAATAACATGAAAGTTTGCTAGACACTTAGCAGTCTCTGGACTTGATGTTAAACCCTATATTCTTGTTTTTATTTATTAACCAAGCATAACATTGGGACTTAGCCACTTCTATACAAAAGAGAGGAAGTGTAATTAGAGATTAATTCCGGGTTATGAGCTCTTTCATTTGTTATTTTCCACGATCCCTAGTATTCTCGTGTCACATTCTTTTACTTCTAAACGTTTTGCTTCAAGCATCCTCCCTGAAGCTACCCTTGCTAAAACACAGATTGTACCTTCAGGTGCACCTTCAAGTTGCTTAGAAAGAGGTAGCCGTGTTAAGAGTTCTTATTTCTTTCATTTTTACGTATATTATTACACACCGACACACTCATTTAATGTACTTCCAGGAGACAGTAAGAATACATACATTCTCAAATGGGACAGCCGTCATCATGGAGGTCCCTCAGCCGTATTTGTACTGTAGGATTTGCCAAACTGTTTCTTTTTTGTGATGGAGACAGTGTTTGGTCAGATCATAACCTTTTGTGTGAACGTACAACTCTTTATAAAAATAATAATAATATTTTACTAGCTGCTTTTGTGACTTTAAGAAACGTGCTTTGCATATGTAGCTAATTAAAAAAACAAGCAATACTAGGCTAAATATTGCAGTAGGTCAGATGGTAAGAAACCACTGTCCCAGTTCTTTTTAAATTAAAATTCCAACATCGATAGCAGATTAGTCGGCCATGATTTCTTCCAAAGTGGCATACCTCACTTCCACTAAAAATGCAGTAACCTTATTAAAGTAATAGCACCAATATGATTGTACATTGCTGTTATTACTTGCACAAGTGCAGCTCTGTAAGATGTACTGCAGATATAGTGTTTACACACACAAAAAACATTATGAATGTAATCTTTTATTTTGAATAATGTTTTTTATAATGCTCTCTCTTTTCTGCACAAAGCTCCAAAACATCTTCCCAAACTCTGGTTTCCACGTCCAGCATAACAATGGTTTACCAATAGGATAGATGGCAAATCTGTAAAAAATTAAACTGCATTGTTTCAGTGTGTTGCTATTCATTTAACTAATCTTATATTAGTTATTCACTAGGAGAATTCCAAAGTTAAAATCTACCTTCATTTAGTCTGATTGTATTCTGTTTTCATATCAGTATTTATTTAGTCAATAATATACTGTACCAACAGAAGGCCCTTTGAGGCAAGTGAGAAAAAAATAGTCCAATCTATTTTTCAATCTTTTTTAGTACTGAAAAGTGGTTTTAAAAAGCTGTCAACGTTACTTTTTTTATCCGTGCAAACAGTTGGAATCAACAAGTGTTTGTTTTTGTAATAACAAGGTACATTTACCTTACAGAATTGCTACCTAAGAAAACAACATGACTGTAATATATCATCATTTGCTTACACAGAATTGTTTCTAGAGTGCCGACAGAAATTTGAACTTTTAGAAAAATAATCCTGACAAAAAAAAAAGTCATCAGCTACCTATTTTTCCACCCACCTCTTCCACAGAAGAAAAAAGCCACCTGAGGTTATCTTTTAAAAGGACTTAGAGGATAGAGCTATATAAATCTTACTCAAAATATTGATAACCAGAATTTTTTGTTTGTCACTTGCCTTTCAGGGCTTCCATACATCAAAAGTAAAATATAAAGATATCACAAAGACAAAAGTTGTTGAAAAGTCCAAACCTGCGTGTCCATATGTCTTGTATTAAAAGACAATGTAGACTGTAAGTACTTGTATCATATCCTCTGTTTCTCTTAATAACTGTACATTATGTATATGTGGAGATTGTATCATAGTTCAAAATATTATATAATTTTGTAGTGGAGTGAAATAAATGGTTACATTGCAATAAATATTCGTCTGCCCTTCTTGCTTTTATGAGTCATTGTAGGCTACAGTGACTGCACGAGAGTTTTAAAGAAAGGCTCAAAATCAAGTTGTTCGTATAATGCAAATGTAATGAGGGGTATTTTTGCTGGAGCTACATTATAAATGATAAATGACTGGTTTTTGATTATGACGAGTTCATGTGAAGTCCTTGTGGCGTCTGGCACGGCCGAGTCACACTCAATGGGACTGATTTCTTTTGAAGCCCAGTCCAACATGACATCTGAAACATTTCCCTTTCTTTTTAAGACCCTTCAGAAACATTAGCAGTAACTTTTTCTCCGGAAAGCCGAGAAACAGCTGCAACACACACAAAGCGTATTAGCAAGCCCCTTTAACAACTATTAAGCTAGATTTGGACAGATCATTTGTGACGCTAGTTGGAGATTTAGCTGAAGGCCTCTAGCAGAAGGCATGGACAAAAGATGCAGCCTCAGTCTCAACAGGTGGATTAAGATAAGACTACACACCGAACCGTCCATCCAATGTCCATCTGCGTTTCCCTTCAACTGTGGGCTAATACAAAGAAGAAGTGACTGACTTTATTAAAAAAAGGCTCAGTTGATTCTTGCCTTTTGAATTTCACAATGGATCACGCTGCAAATGATTGACAACACCTTCCACTTTTGTTGTTATTCTGATGTTAGTTTCAATCACTTCTGCAACACATGGCCAGGGTCTGAAGAACCTCTCGAAATTCTACAAAAATGTAATTACTATTAAATGTTAATTTTTCTGGGTGTTGCAAACATTGGGATACATTTGGGGCTCTACTATGCTCATTTTCAGATTTCATATTTGCATTTGTTGCCTCTACTGTGACATGGTTCCATGCTTTAATGTTCACCAATGAAACAGCCATTTGTTTACTTCACTGGAAGTCTGTGCAGCTTGTCCACTTTTGCAGACACGTGGCACTTTTGACCTCTATGTATTTTTAGAGCACCATTTGAAGGTTCATCTGTCACCAAGCAACATAAATCCATGGCTGCATGCCTCCCTGGTGTACGTTACCCACGCAAAAAAATGGACTCTCCACAATTGAACAGTGAGAAATATGGATTGGACAACATGTTAGGCCTACATTGTGCAGGTAGCCAGATTTATTAGAGAATAATACTTTGTGTGAACAGGATTTACATTTTACACAAGTCCTTTTGCTTTTTGGTAGTGCCCTTTGACCTTTAAAGTGTCCTTCTGGCACATGGGCTTGAATCATGAATCTACCACATATAAAAACTCATTGTAATCTGCCTCAGATTTAATATACATATTTTGGATTGTCCTCTAAAACCCTCCCCTAAATTATTCTAAATTCCAATTTGTTTAATCACTGTCAGTTTTGAAGTTGCATTAACAGCTTATCCTCTTCAGTAAGTTATTAGCCTTCTACATAACAACCACAATATGTCTATTTTTGTATGTGAAATGAACACATAACATTATAATACAAATGATACATTTAAACTAAATACATGAATAACATGTTCTTAACCTAATATTTGGCATTGGGCTTTAATTACGCCTTAACTTATAGTTATGTTTGGAAAATAAAATTGGAAAGATAATTGTACATGTATCACGGGAAATATTGCTTTAATAAAACGATCATTGTTTAGAGCATTTTGAATTATTTATGTAAACTTATTCAATTTAACATTTCTAAATAACTTGTCTACGTTTTACAAGGAGTTAAGAATAGTTTATTTATAGATAAGAACCTCCCTGTTAATAAAAGTGACACTTCCCCTTTAAATCCGCGCAGCTGAGCGCAGTCAGGAAGTTGAGCATTGACGTCACCAACACGGTCACGCTTGTGTATGTTGATGTCTGCTGCCTGACTCAGCTGGGTTTCTCGTGTTTGGTGGGAACCGGGGTCGTTCTCCTCCTGAAGCACTGGTTCCAGGGCGACGGTGAGACTCTTCAGCAGCATGGCCGACGCTCCGGAGCCCGAAGAGCCGCCCAGCAACAACACCCCCCCCCTCATCACTGTGTCCGACCTGCCCAGTGCCACTGCTGCAGGTAACATGGCCCATGATTCATCAGTCCTCTCAGGGGGCAGGGGCCTCATGAGCATGGCAGCAATAACAGAGATGGGCTGTGGCTTGGGGTGACTCATGGTAATAAGGTGTGGTCCATGGAGACAGTAAACACCAACTGTGTGTCTGCCAGCTCTTCGATGTTGTCATAGCGCTGCAATTGATACAAGTAATGGATGGTTTTGAGCAATGTATGGAAGACCATTTCTGCCAGTAAAAGAAAAAAATGGTATTGACACTTAGCCTTGTGATGAAAGTCTTTATAATAATACATTTTACAAAAAAATGACTTGGACAAGTAAAATAATTAACATTTCTTACAACTAATTACTGTTTAAAAATGGTTTGTTTTAAAAAACAATGACATGATATTTCAAAATTATGAAGTAGTAAGAAGAAGGAGAAACTGTCTTATAGTCTACATACAATTGTTTCACATATTGTGACACTGTGCTATATTACATTTGATTTCAATGAAAAAGGAAACCACCTTAACTTATTAGGTTTTTAAAAGATAATACATTGTAGAATACTCATTTCAGTATTTCTCCAGCAATTGAACACTTTCTGCAAATGTTATGTGTGTGTCCTCACCAGGCCGTAACCTGAAGGAATGGCTCCAGGAGCAGTTCAGCGACAAACCTCTGGAGCAGGAGGACCTGCGGCTGCACAACGCAGCCTACGTGGGAGACCTGGACACCCTGAGGAACCTGCTGCAGGAGGACAGCTTCAGACGGTGGGAGGGGCTAATAGTTGTGATATGAGTTTATTACGATTTCATTGTAAAGCCCTTTTTTTTTTTGAGTGATCATTTTTGTTTTGTTTAGCACAAATAAGAGATCACACAAGGATAGTCATGAGTGAAGAAACATATGCATACACTTTTAGAATGTCTTGTGGATTTATGAGAAATGTCAAAAATGGAACATATGATACAGTATGCAGTGCGCACATATGATAGTATGATACATTATGATCCAAAATATAAGCTTTAAAAGTATGATAATAATCCCTATACTATGAGAATGATGACTTAAGTGCAATACAAGTAAAATCTAGTATACTGTACACAGTAACACAGTGTAGACTTGATTACATCTGTTTGCATTATTGTTTTTTTTCCCACATGTCTCCAATTGCTTTTATATTTCAGACTTTATAATGAAAATACACCCAAAATATACCAATTTGGAACTTCTGCATTTGACATTGCTCTTCTCTCTGCATATTTTTACTGCAAATCTGGCAGCTTTTGTCCACAAAGTCAATATGTGCCACTAAGTGGTTTGTGGTTTCTGTGTGTTAGTAGGCTTGCTGAGTGATAGCCTTAGAGAAACAAATGCTGCATAGAATTTGGCCCTACACATCTCTACCACAAACAGTACAGCATAACACACACCATATGCTGGATACTTTTATCCCAGCCTTTAACCAAGGGTGTCTTATTTTAACCCTTTCATGCATGAATTATTTTTTTACCAAGTGTTATTATTGCTCTTGGGGCATGAAAAACAAGATTTGAACATTTTTTTTTTTTTTAATCTAGTTTTTTCAAAGAGATTTGTATATGTCCACTCAGGTGGACACTATGCGTTCAGGGTTTGAACTGAAGAGATGTACATTTTGAAAAAATGATAAATAAAGATGTGCAAACTTAAAATTACATTATAATAACATAAGTATATTGATTTACGGCCCAAAAAGAATAACCAGGGCCAGGGGCCAATTTGAGGCCCCACGCACAGTTATTTGATGAGTGCTAGTGGAGCCTCGCAGCGGCGAAACCGTGCCGCGCCACCCTAATTGCGCCACATAAGCGCATAGGTGTGCCTCAGATGAGGCCCCCCTCCGCAAGGTGTGGCCCCCTCCACAAGGTGAGGCCCCACACAGTCTGCATGATCTGCCTGTAGGGAGGGACGGCCCTGGGTACAGCAGCAGCAGTACCAGTATGAATTGCAGTTGAAATATAGCCCGTGATGCATGACGTCCACTGTAGTGGACAGGTGGTTAATCATGATTTCCTGCAAACATAACATCAATACTTTGATAATTTATGAATTATATGATTCCTTAGTTGTTACTTGATGTCACCACATTTTTTATACCTGCAGGGGACACTTTCCATAAAAGGATTGGCAAGATATAGATGGGTGACTTGGTCCATGTGGCATTCTGTCGTCCATCTTGGTTTAGAGACATGTATCATGCACTTACCCCTCGATTCCACCGAGTCCGTCTGCTTCGCGTAACGGCTCCGCCGCGGTTTTGGTCCGGTCTCCTCCCGGCGTCATACCCTACCGGGCGCGTTTCAGAAGCATTACGGAAGCGGAGCGTCTTCCCTGTCTGCTCGCAGTTTTTGTTGATTTGGGCATATTTCCTGGGCAGGCTACTTTGTACAGACAAAGTTAATAATAATTGTAATATCCCAGTTATAAACGACATGAATCAAAGATGTGTTGCTGTATTTTAGTGGTAAAAAAAAGGCATTCATCATCATAATTATTCTATATATATAATGTACACAGTGCCTGTAAACCGGAGGAGAACGCTGGCATTTCTCCTCCTACTTGAACGACTACGGAGGGATAGGGGCTGCAAAATGAGTTTGTGTGTGTGTGTATATATGCTATATATGGTCTGAACGTTCCACTTCCTGCCTGCCCGACATTACCTTACGGCTGCGCCGCGACAAAAATAGGATTCATCCTAATTTTAGAGGAGCCCTGCGCCGAGCCGCTTCTGGGACGCGTCTGGGACGTAACGCGGCGTGTGTGGTGGAATAGCACCCATTGACTAGAGTGACCGCTATCCTTACGGACGCCGCGTCGCGGCCGTAACGC
This sequence comes from Gobionotothen gibberifrons, assembly GCA_943591055.1. Lineage (NCBI taxonomy): Eukaryota > Metazoa > Chordata > Actinopteri > Perciformes > Nototheniidae > Gobionotothen > Gobionotothen gibberifrons. Next base: position 866,281 of record CALSBZ010044843.1, on the reverse strand, counting down.
GTCGCAGACGGACTCGGTGGAATCGAGGGGTTACACTGACTTGGCACTGAGTGGCAGTGTATGGGATGATGCAATAGGGTCCTATGTAGTGGCTGATGGTGCAACTATGCAAAAAAAAACAATGCATATACAAGAAAACACCTTTTGAATAGCTGTCCACTGTAGTGACCTCTATGCGTGAAAGAGTGTGTGCATCATGTCCACAGTGGCACTTGGCGTAGTGGCCAAACAGTGGTTCTACAACGTCTGTGTCAGTCACGGGATGCAATTGGGCCCAAAAAGACATTTACCATTGACTTACATTGGGAAACACACCTCTATACAGTAAATGAGCTTCTTTATATTTTTTGGCAGGTTAATCAAATATCCAGAACGAAAACTTGAATTGCCCTTGTTTAAACCAATAGGTCCTTAAAGTTCTAAACCCACATCTAGAGTTATCTTCCCTCATCCATTCATTTGACTGAGCTGAGACCGGCTGTGATGCTGCAAATGGAGGCGAGGTTTCAGGAATACACAAGTGTGCATGCTCCATTGGCACAAAGGATGCAAAAGATTGCCAGAAAATCCCTGAAAGATTTGGGTAATTTTGAAAACAAACATACCTGAGGTAAAAAGCAACACAATGTCCTTTTTAACTTCATGTTGTTCACGTTGTCACGACTTTACTAAAACACAAAAAGAAAAGACGGAAAAATCAAGTGTTGCCAGAATAACAGGAGGACACCGGTGTTGTTGACACCGCGTCTACATTTCGCCAAAACTCTATCAGTAATAAATCTTATAAGTGCTATTTCCTATGCTACAAATAGACAATTAGTTTCAATTACTTATGCACTAAAGTGTCCAGTGGCGTTTTTATATGTACAAAAGTGGTGGGGCACAAAAAACGTAGATGTCTATATATAAGCTTCTGCAGTGAGGTTCATGGCTGGTGAGGCACTGGCACTGACTCTTCAGGTTTACAAATATTATATTTTGACCTAAATCAAAATATAATATTATTTTCAAAAGCTTTTTTTGTCTGATGCTTCGATTAATTTTAGACACACAGTTCAACAAAAGGATACCCAAAACATGTAATTTTATCATTTAAATATTGAATTGTTCTCTCTTAGTAAGATCCCATTTTCAATAAAATTGCGGTCTTACCTTGACTTGAAGATGAAGTCCATTTGCCTATCCTTCTGGACAAAAATCTATGAATTTTTTGTAAAAGTCCTCCTTATCTTCTTGTAGTTTCAAAAGTTGAATCATAAATCTAATCGATAGATTTATGATTCGAAAATGATAAAAGTAGGGTAGACATGTGGATATTATCCGGCTGAACAAAACGTGCATTTATCTAACAGGTACGTTTCCCACAGATCTTATTTGGAGCTATTTTCTAAAATCCTATGGAGAAATCTCATTGCTTTGTTGTGGAGGGAACCCATGCCGCATGACATGGGCCATGCGCAGCTTACTTCTGGGTTTTAGGACGCGTCACTGCAGCTCTCTCGTCTCCTCTTCACACACCACACTTTTCGCGGCACACGTACTTACAGCCAATCAGCTCTGAATTATGTGAGATGACGTATGGTGGGGATGGCAGCTCAGTGCCCCTATGGTCATTATTTTTTTGCCACACACATTAAATAGGAAAATTACGGAGCCCCCTAGGGGACATGGAGAAGAAAAAAGAAATTATTTAAAAAAGAAAAAAAAAAAAATGTTTTGCGAGATCTCGCAATACTTTTGCGAGATCTCTCGCGAGTTGTGGAGCGGTTCATCGATTTTACTTTGAGCTTGGCCTTAAATATAAAGATATAACATCAGTGCTTGGCAATAGGCACGGGTTTCACACATAGACTGTATATATAAAGGGTTTCACATAAGTGAAGACACCTCAAGAGAACACTCCGAATTTCGCGGATCAATAACTCATGAACATAACGTTGTAAAAATACAAACAACATGACTTTACAATGATAGCAAGGTAGACAACGAGCTACAGAGTCGTTGTTATCAGAACAGTTCGATACGTGCCGTCATCCGAGCTAAACATCAAGAATTGGTCACAATCTGCAGTTTGAGGAGGGAGGAGTGCTTAGGGACCGTCTACAAACTGCAACGGGGTTTTGCGAGATATCGCAAAAGTATTGCGAGATCTCGCAAAGGGGTTTTGCGATATCTCGCAAAACTTTCTTCTTCTTTTTTTTGTTCAAATATTTTTTTTTTTCTTCTCCATGTCCCCTAGGGGGCTCCGTAGAAAATACTCTGAGCATGCTCAGTGTAGTTTTTACAGTCACCGTTCACTTAGACAGTGAGAGGGAGGGGCATGATCGGGTTTTGTCCCACATGGCTCTAAACAGCTCAATAGGCACACTGTAGACACTAATTAGAAGAACACATACTAAAACAGCAATGTACAGACGAATCAGATGATTGAACATGATCTTAAAATATATTTGTAATCATTATTTGTAATACTTTCTGCTGACACTGGTGGGGCTGTGCCTAATGACCAGTCGCCACTGAAAGTGTCACTGAACATTATACATCGCTGTCATTAACTTAAATAGCACATTCAACATAAGAAATAACAATAAATTCAATCACCGTTTCCAGGGCGACATCACTGTGAGGGGATGGCGGAAATGACAAACAGGTAAACAACGACGTGCAACTTAAAAGTGTTCCCACGGAAAAAAGTCACTTAAAATAATAAATGAAACTATCTCATAGAAATAAAACTCACAACTTTTTACAAATTAAACATTCACAAACTAATAATTATTCACATACATTTTGATTGCCGTAACACATGTTAATTGTTAGACGCTTTTATCCAAAGTGACTTCCATACTCAATACTGTGGGCAATCCCCACAGGAGCAATTTGGGGTGAAGTGTCTTGCCCAGGGACACAACGACATGCTGACTGCAGTGGGGGTTTGAACCTGAACACCAACGCACTAGCTCACTGCGCCACAGCCTCCTACACATCCATGACCCTAACACATCACTGGTTTATGGATACTTTGGACACAGGTTGGGAAAGAGCCAGAGACCATTTTGGAGTGGTCACTCAACCCCAATCCCACAGTGGTTGTGTGCAGCACTCCATACCAAGCCAACCCATTATTATGGGCTTAGGGCAGTTCATCTCCACTCCACATGGTTTACAACATGCTGTTTCTTCAATAAAACTCTTTATATTTCATTAGGTTCTCCCTGCCCGGCCTATTCCTACTTGCCTGAGGCAGCAAGTAGTGTTAAAAGCACAATATTTTTGCAGGTATCTGTAAATGTTTTATTTGAGATTACCACACAGAAATGATATTTTAAAGACTTTGGCAAGTTGAGTGTTTTCAATGTGTGTATAGTCATTGGCCTGATTTTATTCTACAAACGTTTATCAAACATTTTCAGTGCAAGCACAATGTTTTTTATTGTTATGTGATGGATGATTATTATGCCCTGTCAAAACAGGCTTACAAGTCCAAATGAATTTGAAAAAGAGACCGGAAACCAGGATAGAAACCTAAATGACGTTCAGGCATTTATATAAAAAAAAAACGTTCCTATCTGTCATTGTTATTTCACCAGGACATGTCTTGATTTTGAGCAGACATTTTAATAAATATAGAGAATTCATATATCATTAATATTAATTAATTAATTAATATATCAGAAAGGACATCAAAATGTGATTCCTTCACAATTTCTTAATTTGCGTAATTTGGAAAACCTCCTTTTCTTTGTTTAAAGATCTGGATTTGAGCCTTTGCAGACCATTTACATGCACACAAATCTATATAACACACTACACAAAAGGGGGAAACCCAACAACCATAAAAGGGCCCCCTTTAATAACAAATCAAACAAATAACCTGTCCCTTCGCTCCCTTGGTGCCAGGCGTATCAATGAGAAGTCTGTGTGGTGTTGTGGCTGTCTGCCCTGCACCCCCCTGCGGATCGCAGCTACAGCGGGACACGCCGCCTGCGTGGCCTTTCTGATCTCTCAGGGAGCCAAGGTGGACCTGGTGGATGTTAAAGGTCAAACAGCCCTCTACGTTGCCGTGGTGAATGGTCACCTTGACTGCGTCCGGATCCTCCTGGAAGCCAAGGCCGATCCCAACGGGAGTCGGCATCACCGCAGCACGCCGCTGTACCACACTGCCCGGGTGGGCCGGCTGGACCTGCTGCAGGAGCTCATCAGGTGAGGCTACAGGAGGAGAAGACTAAAACCTGGCTGTAATGGAGTGTGATTTGGGGCTGGGTAAAGCAAGCACAACTATTTGTATTTCACTTTTTTACTCAGTATGCTGAGAACGGGATTTGTTTTATTTTCTCTATTCCAAAACCCACATCTTTGAATCTTTTCTTATCTTTTATTTGGGGAGTTTTTGTATTCAGTCTTGTGTGTATCTGTCAGTCTGTTTACAGACAATCCAGCGTATACTACTCAACACATCAGCTTAATAATGTGTGTTTCCTGACCATGGAATATACTGTTTATTCAGTGGATTGTTACAGGGGGAACCTTTTCATATACCATGTTGTTTGTCATTGAATTTGTTTCACTGATTTACTTTGCAGTTAGTTCTTAACTTCTTTCATTTTTCCCAGAATGCACAAAACCTGGGGTTCTGAACAGACTGAAGAGACATCATTTCTCAATTGTACCCAGATATTTTTGTATCTAGACACTTACCTTGTCTGCAAATTATAATGGCTGAATTTAGCATTTGTTGTAAAGTATGCAATCTGAAATATCCTAATTTCCCTCTGTCCAGGTTCAATGCTGATGTAGACATGGACCACCAGCTGGGCCCCCGGCTCCTCTTAAGCGCTCGAACCCTCAACACTCTGGTGGTGTGTCCTCTCTACATCAGCTCAGCCTACCATCACCTCCCTTGTTTCCGGCTGCTGCTGCAGGCCGGTGCTCAGCCTGATTTTAACTACACAGGGCCCGTCTGCCAAGAGGCTCTGACCCGGGGCCTGGCCTCCTGCCTGCTGGACGCCGCGCTGCGACACGGCTGTGGGGAGGACTTCATCCACCTGCTGCTGAACCACGGGGCCAACCCGCACCTCGTGCCCTGGGACGGATCAGCGCCGGAGGCTCCCAATCGGAGGGAGGTGGATCCGGAGGCGCTCAAGGTCTTCCTGGAGGCCAAAAGTGAGTACATTATTGTGCAGGCATCAGTGAGGTCCAATACTGCAAACAAATATATTTAAAAGCAAGGGTTTGATACAAAATTATACAGTAGGTTCTTAAGGGAAAATCGAGGTGAGTGCTGTTTCAGGATGATTGATGCTAATCACAAGAATCATTTTAGATGAAACTAGTTTTTTACTTTTTCAAATTAATTGGTTTTGAGTGGTGTTAAATCCTTTTTTTGTCATGAGCTCTTGCCTCTACACCACCCAATAATCGCATAATATCAATACCGATAAATGTTTTTAATTTTAATAGAAATGTTGAGCATATTGCATCCTGCAGGGAGTTTCCTTTCATTGTGACTTTTTGACTGGAAAATTCCCTTCTACAACCCTCCCATCATTAAATGACTTATGTTGCTCGTATGTTAATTGGCTTGCACTAAAGTTACTTTATTTGATATGCTATAGTAGAAACAGGTGTAAAAATGATAAATCACTAAATTCTATTAAACTGCTTCAGTTTCAAGGTCCTGCAATTGTGCATACTGTCGCAGCACTTTAAACGAGCGGTGCCATTGTTAATGTTATTATTAACACCTGTAATGCCTGTTGGGAAAAAGGACCATTATGCACATTGACAGAAGTTGTTCCAGTGTATTGCCATTTGGTTCAATGAACATAAACTCATACGTTTCTATAGTAAATCTGTTTTTCTCAAAGTGCGATAGTTAATACTGTTAAGCATAACATGCGTCTTACCATTTATTGACCCTAACCCTAACCCATTTATTGACTCTAACCCTAACTGGAAAACGAAAAATGTATAAAGATTCAGATTCAGATAATCCAGTGATAATAAATCAAACTTGAATGGCATTTGGGAGAGCAGACCTCCGCCAAGGCCAACGCTGCATTCAAGTGCACACAAGATCTCTTTGGTGTGTTAATACATTTGTGGTCAATCTTTCACTTAGGTTAATATGAACCTGTCTTGTGGTTCTGCTGCAGTTGCTAAGGAGACGGACCTTTGCTTTGTCTCTCCTCAGGATGCCCTCGCAGGCTGACACACGTGTGTCGCATCAGGATCCGCAGAACGATGGGTAAAAGTCGCCTAAAACACATACCCTCGTTACCGCTGCCACAACCCATCAAGAACTTCCTGCTTCACCAAACCTGACCTCCTCTTTCACAGAGCTCTACCAACCCCAACCTTTAAAAAGCCTATTTGAATCCAACCCCCAAATAGAGCACTTTGTGAACCAAATTTGCTAATTGCATTTTGTTTTCTAATAGCCAACATTTTATAAGATTTTTCAAACATTTTGAAGTTATTTAATATCTTATCTTGCTATTTTTGTTGTAAGTTATTGACATACTTCCTAACTTATCAGAGAAGCCTTACTATGTCCTCATCTGTTTGTGTTTCCTAAGTGTAACTCCCCAAATCTCCGGTATGTGTTCCGTTCCTGCTTCAAGTAGCACGTTTCAGCTAATAGCCATAGTGAGAATGTCATTTGATGTAAAGCATTGACTTAGAATGAGCAATATAGGGTTCTGGATCTTAACTGAAAACACTGCTAGCAGGTGAAAAGTTTACACTTTGCTTTAAGTCACTCATGTACATGTTACCATCATGTAAACAGTCTCTATGGATGAAATGTATTCATGATGAATAGAATAACTTCGTATGTATTGCCCAGAAAGCTGCCTTCTCCATGAGTGTTGCACCTAATGCCTTCTGTGCACCTCTGTTGCACAGCATGTTACTCACACAAATGGCTCTTTGTGCATTTTACTTTGTATATCTTGACTTTGTTTGCATCCAGTAAACGTGCAATAATACCATATCCTCTACTGTATGTTTTTCATCATCTAAAACGTGTGACGGCTCACTTTCCCTGCTTCCTGTTGTATTATCCATGACTCCTTCTCCTTTCCTCTTAGCCCAATTCAAGACCTGTTGTAGTCCAAAATATCTGAGCCAGTGTCAGGACGGAATCTCCTGAGTAAAGGATTGGTTAAATCTAGTGGAAAAAAATCCCCCTCAACATCATGATGGCAACATAAACCGCATGAGGTGTTGGTTTTTTGATCCAGCAAGGCTTCGTCACACTATTAGTGAATCAGCTTTTGAGCGAAACCCCACTTACATAGACTAAATGATGTATCCTTTTTACAGGTGTTGTGTAATAGAAGCTTTGAATCTTGTCCAAACTGAACGGGTTTACTTTATATGAATTCAACAGTTTCCAACAAGAACGGTGGAAGACGGAGAAAATGCACTCGACATACTCATATTCATTTCTATATCAAAACAGGAAGGAGCAAAAGCAGGACACATACTTCAAAATAAAAGCATTGCCTGTTTTACCTTCAACATTGTACCCTTAACTTCTGTCAAGAAGCAAATAAACAAATGTTTTTACTGCCTTAAATAAAAGAAGTTACAGCAACAGGTTCATGCCCAAGAATAGTTAAACGTTAAAGTATTGGATTCAGTTTCCAAAAAGTGTTCGCTCCTGTCTCTTAAAGGACCCTTCCTGAAAAGTCCTGGCTGCTCTGAAAGCAGTGTTTGGAGATACTCAGATATTCCCTAATGTATGAGTTTTTCTTTATATGTCCTCTTTAAGATCAAGAAACTCCAAGAACATTTCTAATTGATGGTTACTTTCTCTAGAAAGACTAAACCTTACAGTAAACAATGGCCTCATGTGCTAATAAGGCATCTTTTTTGACCCATCTGATATTGGAATTGTTGAACCGCTTTAATGTGCTCGCACTACATTGAGCTTCATCTCTCTCTTCTCGTATGCCTGCAGACTTATTGCCTAATTCTCGTAGTAACTTGCAACATCCTCCAGGGACAGTAACATAGAGGGATTGAGTTCTGGATAAGGACATTTGTTATTGTTGTGAAGCTGATAAATTAGCAAAGTTTGAGAAAACCACATTTGGTGTAAACCCAACTGGCCCCGTGGAAAATGCTGAGCCTGGGAACCCCCGAGTGGAAGAGGCAGGGAGCACAAGGGCCAAGGGACAAGAGGGATATCAATCCAAAGAAGTTCTAGAAAAGATGGACAGGGTTACTTTCTGAGAACATCTTGGGCGGGATTAAATATATCCTGCAAACAGGGTTCAAAGTATGATTCTCTTTTCAGCATAGAACATTTTTAAACAACATTTTGGCTCTCCTGGGACAGCTGAGCTCTCTTTTAACCAGATGAACGAGAGAAATATATGTCTATTGAATGACTACAAATGCTTGTAAATAAAGTTTTGGTTTGTTTCCTGAGCACTAACATGCTATCACATGAGGTCTCTAGATGGCACTGTCTTCCTATCAAGTATGGCATACATTTGTCTCCCAGTATCTCCTTTCATTACCCTCTCATCCCTTTTATTTGTATTTCTTAACAGTCTCTGCTTTTTCTTCCCTTTATTTTGTTTACGTCTTTGTTTCTTTATTTCTCTTCTCAGTCAGCTATCTTGAGTTTGCTTCAGAGGATACAGCCAAGGACCTCAGCATGTGTCCTCAAGAGCCTCATCCTTTCAGAACTCATTGAAGCGAGTCTTTCATTAACGGAACACAGAGAGAATGAGCCCCTTTGCATCAGTGCAGAGTGAAGCAGAGATTGGACAGTTTGGTAAACCACAGTCTTCCTGTGGGGAGCTTTCATTACCAGATACCTCTTTCAAGTCAAAGCTTATTTTATGTTACAATGTATTTATGAAGGCCTCCTGCTACGTTCACCATGGATATATTCATTAGAGAATAAGAGAGTTTTATTCCATAGTAAGAAAACTGCAGAAGACCTGAGAGGCAAGTGAGAAAAACAATAATAGTGATCAATTTTCAAGTCTGAAATAATCTGTTTTCGGTCCTGTCTGTATAAATCAAGAACAAATGGAAAATGTTTCATATTTCCTTGAAAATAATCGAACAACTTCAGTTATTTGCTATACATTTGAAATCAAAGAAAAACTAATCTGGTTAAAGGTTTTTTACTTCAGAGTACTTTATGAGTCCGGAAATAAACTAGCTGATTTGTGTTGTTCATTCCAAACTTTATATGCACCGCAAACTGCAATCAAAATCTCAACAGCCTCTGCTAATATCACCACAGTGTTCCGCTTCAACTGGGGACCAGCATGCAAGGGGATGTTAAACTCAGTGAGAGCACTTCATGGAGGCCCTGACACACCAAACTGGACCCGATTGTTGTGTCGCCTTTATATATACTGGGTGTTTCTCAATCTCGAGTATGCTTGCTTGGTCGCACATGTCTTCCGAGTCACTTGCTTCAGAAGCGAGGCAAAAATACTTCCTGGCATTCGGAAAACAAAGAGTGTGCAGGTGTCATATGAGAGGCCCCGCCTTACATTTTCCGCCACAGATTTGGGGAAATTGGTCCGTGCGCAAAGCATTGTGGGGATTTTAAGACCGCGGAGTCTACACATGTTCAGCCTCCAGAATTCCAAGTATGCTGGACATTGGAACAGTACTTCGGCGGCACTCGATGACGTAGGTAGTATGCTTGAAATAGTGGCTCTGGAGCAGCTTTACTCGAGATTGAGAAACACCCACAGTCTATGGTCGCCTCACATCTCCTCCGTCTTTGCCAAAAGACCCCCCCCGTCGACGCTCGCGAAACAGAGGGCCTCATCATATAGAGAGGCGAAGTCCCGCCCTTTCTACTTCCGCCCCATGGGGCCTTATTTCGGAAAAATTATGTATTGAAGTCAATGGGGAGGGAAAACTTATCTTTCGATCCTGTTTGAATTGTGCCATGAATTACACATAATGTTTGTCAATCTTAAAAAATCATTTCCATGTCAAAAAAGTCAGAGTTTGTCGTAAAAAACTGTTGAAATATAAGACTATGAAAAATACGTAACTAGAAAGACTACAAACCCCAGTGTCGCGTAAGTGATGTCATAATTGTTTTACTCCACTAAATATAAGAGATAGCTTAGATAACTTTAACAAGATGCCTGTGTGCTTTGTACCAGGCTGTAATCATAGCAATGGGTCTTACTCGTTCTTTCGCTTCCCGTCTGATGAAAGGACCAGGAGTGGCTGGCTGGATCAAGTTAGCTACCTAGCTAGTAGCAAGCACGTTAGTTAGCATTACAGCCGGCTTAGCCTTGTCATTTTTATTAGCCTTAACATGAAGTAATATTAAGTTAACCAAAGTGTTAAACAGTAGAGTAGTAGTCATATTTCGTGAACCCTTTGAAGAGTACTGTCACACCGGTGTGATCATTCTATAATACACCTTTAAGCCCGGATGCCCCCGAGGGAGACATGCTAACGCTACATTAGCATCGGTGATCTTTTATTACTTCATGCTATCTGCACAAATGGTTAACATTGAACATTAAAAAGATCAGGCAGTTCAGGGAGAATCGAAGGAAGGCAGGCAGGTAGGCAGGCAGCTTTGCATGACATTCTTCTGGACGTGTTTCATTGTGGTGATAGCGAGGGTAGTCACACACCGGGCCTTTAGACGTGGATTAAAGGTTCTTTCCATGCATATGGTGTTTTCGCTGGTAAATCGCTTTCAAATGTAGCTGGTTTGTGTGTGTGTGCTTGCATATGAATATTTAAGTGGTGTTTGCTTAAAAATATATAGATCCTGTTTGTGTTGAAGAGAGTGAAAGTCATGCTTGTTTACATCAAAAATCACCTGTAGGTTGTTAAGTAGTTCCACCACAATTACTTTGTGTCTGCTTCATTGTCAGGCGGCCTGTGCTCCTGCACTTGCACTACAAAGTAGCCTGTTACCACATTTGGTAATTGCCACACGCTTTAATTTGAATGATCTCATTCCTCAGGCGTTCCGGAACTCTTAGTTTCCTCCAATGACCACATCACTGCGTGTTTACCGCCACCACACGCACGCAAACAGGTACTCTAAACCAAGGCAATTTTGGGATTTATCTAGCTCCGTTTTTTCAATTTCCTTTTTCATTTTTGTCTTCAACACACAGGAAGGACAGGGGAATTTGTCCAAACATTAAGCAGTTTAACATGACTCACAGAGATGACAGTTGGGTTTGTCGTCCAAGAAAAGCAGCCTTTTCCGTTTGAGCTCATGTCAGATCAATTGAACAGGAAAGCTTGGGTGTGGATGAAGTTCTCACAGCACATGTGGATCACAACTGCACGTGAAGAAGCCCTTTACCTCTTTTAAGGCCGTCTTTAGCGCAACACACACAAGGAATTCCTGCAGCTTTATTGATATAATTAATGAGGTTGGAAGTATTGAAAGAATCTTAACCTATAAAAGTGTGATAATTAAAAACCTCAGAGGGGGTTAATGACGCTTAATTTGACTATTTTCCAAAGGAGCCGGTAGTCGTGAAATGTGGCAAGGCACAGGAAGGATGTCAAGTCATTGCTTCTGTAATTACTGTCACAGTCTGTAACTTTGCTCTTAATTAGTTCCCTCTCATTTAAGTACTGCAGCGTTTTTAGCATGGCCTGACTTTCAAGAACAATTTATCGATAGTAACTTAACTTAACTTGTCTCTTGGACAAAAAAAGGCAGATTGCATTAAACTAGGGATCGGCAACCAGTGGCACACTAGGAAAAAGTGTGCAAAAATATTTTAATTGTATTTTCGGATCCTGAACGAGACTGCCGGCAGAGTGCGTCTCCCCCTGCAGAAGGAAGCCATGCACGCAACGCAGCGCAGAAGGATAACTTCTAGGCCCCGCTCTCTTTAACTCCAGTCGACTTTCTGCTGCTTTCCTCCATGATGGTGAAACGATCAGGGTTACTATGAAACAAAAATATATTGTAATATATTGGTAAATATAATACAATATACTGGATCATACATTTCCATATATGGGAAAGTAGTCCTTATATTTTTAAATATATTGCAATATATGCATGGACCATGTATGGCTATATATTGATACATATACAAAATATATATTGCAATGAAAACAAAAACTGCACTATACATTTGTATATGTAATAGTTTTATTGAAACACATTTATCTTTCATGAGTTACACAAGTTTAGTTGAAGTTGAACAGATATTCATAAACAGTTATCTCACTTCGTTTTGTATTGTTACCCACTTTATATATGAACATATGTTTGATGGTATATATTAAAAAAGTACAAATACTCCATTGTCCATTGAATGATGGAAAATAATATACAGTTTATAAATATATACAGACACACACATATATATATATATGCATATATGCACGCATATATATGCAAGCATATATATGCATATATATATGCAAGCATATATATGCATATATATATGCACATATTTTTTCATTCTTGAATATACTATAATATACTTACTTCTTATTTCTATTTGTTTAATATATATGTTTATAACCCAGTACTGAGATATTCTTGGAAATTAAATGAGAATCCATAAAACGGCTGGCGTTTGGATTCTGGTTACGGCCAACCGGCTATTTGGAGTGGAATGCAGCCCATCCACGGCAGTAAGCTCAAACAGTAATCGAATGTGCCACTTCCGGCTGACAGTGCAACCCTGTCTCCTAAAAAT
>CALSBZ010044843.1:829238-853186 GCA_943591055.1 Gobionotothen gibberifrons | reverse complement strand
TGTGAGGAAAAGAAATGGGGCTTAGAGCCTCAAAATATTGAAATCTGTATTTTTAAAAATCTTTTCCTTCTAATTTGTTATTCTTTTCTAAATAACACACTGTTATTTACTCAACAATAACACACAATTATCCTTGTTTTTATTTATCCGTTTAATTCTATAATCTTGGGCTTTTTAGCATGCTTTTTAGCCGTAAATAATGTCACCGGCAGACGGGACATTTCGAGATTTAGGATTGTTTGTTTGTTTGTTTGTAACCTTTATTTATTGAGATAAGTCCCATTGAGATCAGAGACCTGCAGCAATTAAGTTCCACATGAAACATAAAGGATGGCCGAAGACACTACACTACAAATAATCCCCAGCTATCGTTTGGGACTACGGTCCCGTTGACAAACCCTGTGATTCATCTTCAAGCTCTGGGATTGGATGTTGGAGTGGCAGTGCGCCAAGGTGACGCCGAGCGTCAAACTCTGTGAAATGGAACGAAATCACGGCAGACTATTAAAAACTGGACTTGAACGCCCCCCGAGAACTACACATGCTGGCTATTATGGCCCGTCCACACAGCAGCGTGCGCTGTATCTTTGTGGTGGGCGTGGCTGAAGCTTGGGAGCAACGCGACCAACAACCAATCACATGAATCTCCCGCCCCGGACATACAAAGCAAAAAAGCCCGCTAGCCTGCTAGCCTGCTAGACGCGTTGCGGATCGCCTCGAAAGTAGACGAGAATAGCCGATCGCAGCTGTGGGAGCTCTCAAAAAGCTTGTCTGAAGTCGGACAGCTCGGAGTCGGCTTTGTCTTCTTCTTCTCTCGGTTTTTGTCAGATATGTACTAAGTAAATACATTTGTTCCTCCTCAAGATTAGATTCAACTTGATTGTTATTGCACATATTACAGGTATTGAGACAACGAAATGCAGTTTAGCTTCTAACCAGGAGTGCAACAAGCAGTAAAGTGAAAAGTAATGTACACAATCTACAGAATAAAATATAGAATGAATTGATTGATGAATAAACAGTGAGGGGTATGAATACACTAGATATACACAGCAGCCTGTGAGCAGTATGAACAGTGTGTGAATATCAAATCAAATCAAATCAAGTTTTATTTATATAGCACATTTATAAACGATTTTTGGTCGAGCCAAAGTGCTGTACATATAATAAAAATAGCCTACAGTAGGGACACTTTACAGCAAATACAACAGCACAGATTGTTCAGAATATCAGTATGAGAAAAAAAACACCCTCTGTCCTTAGACCCTCACATCGTACAAGAAAAAACTTCCGGAGAAAACCCACAGTTTAAAGGGGAAAAAATGGAGAGAAACCTCAGGGAGAGCAACAGAGGAGGGATCCCTCTCCCAGGACGGACAGACGTGCAATAATAAGAAGATGAATCCACGAAGATGTCAGCTACAATCGTGTGGAAGCCATCAGGGAAGCAGCATGACGAGACCCAGGCAGGACCGCCGAGACAGGTTCAACCACAACCCGAAGTGCTAAGATATATAAAGTATGAAAACGGTAAGCAGTGCAAGTATAGTATAAAATATATAGATATTAATTTCATGATGATAAACATTGTGGAACAATGATGAAAAATGTGAATGGAGGTGGCGACGTAAAACTGACACAAAACAACAACAAATTTTTGCCGAGCCAATTGGAGAGTTTCATCACCAGCACGTGGTAAAAACCACCAATGAGCGCTCAGCTCGAGATACCAGCGAGTCGTTTCCCATCAAGCATTTCGCTTCTGCAGCCCGTGGAGAGGAACTGCGCCGCCTCGCCTTGCCTCGCTCTCAAGACTGCGTGCGTCTTTGTCCCGCGAGATTTCAACGTCTCATGTAGGCGAGCCTCCAGAGCAAGTCGGACAAAATGACTAACCATCATGCAACGCACTAGCAAGACGTTGATCGCAACTGCGCAGGTCTCGCTTGTCTCAAACAAGCCTACTGTGTTTCGCAACATGTTCTCTATGGCACGTCTCTACTGGGAATTGTAGTTTTAAAAGACGTTTTCGTTTTTCCCAAAATTAGAAGTTGACAGTATTAAACTGTGTACAGCCCTGGAGGTTTAGGCGATAGGAAACAGATTGGTGTGTACAAATTTAAAACATGTAATTACTAAATGGGTGAAAATCGCTTGTATCCATAATGGGCAGCATTAATATATACCCACATGACAGCTCATTGTCATGTGTAATTCTTGTAATTCTACTCCACTACAATTCAGAGGCTAACCTGGTATTTTTACTCCACTACATTTATTTTAGTTACTTTGCAGATTCTGATTAATGATGTGAAATATAAACAACCCTTAGAGCAGACTTTAGTTACACCTGAGTAAAATTCAGGGAAGGTGATTGTCAAGTGCCAACAATCAGGAGAGATATTTGATAGTTGGTGCTTGAGAAGACTAAACATTTATCTGGAGATCTCTATAAAGTATATTAATTACTCGTTATTCTCTACTAATAGTTCATTAAAGACTGTATAATGGCTATTTTTCACATCCCTTTCAAGATTTCAAGATTTTCTAAGGTGTATTGACATATCATATACACAACTACGGTGTAGTTATGCAATGAATGAAAAACTTGGGTCACAGGTTCCTCTGCACATTTCTTATACTATCTACATAAATAAGAGTATAATTAATGTGTATAATATCAGTTAAAATAAGTGCTTCAACATAGTTAACATTGCAGGAAAGCAATATATTAGACGTTAAGTACTTTGTCAGGCTTAATATTTATCTGTAGATAGATACCACCAAAGCTTTTTTCTTATTTGAAAGAACACCTTAACCTAAAGTATTCTTTAATGTGTTAATAAAGGTTAATTAGTTTGTCTGTTTTGCACATCCTCATATTAATATCTGTGTACATCCAGCACTAAACTGTTTTATTGTAGAGATCACTTACAGTATCTTCTTGATTTTTTATATTCTATATTTCTATCATTGACCTTCTACTTTCCGCCTATGAAAGTATGTACTCTTAATATTTTTTTCATCAAATAACATTATTCAACAAAAATAACATTATTCAACAAAAATAATTCAATAACGTGCTTTAACCACTAGGCGGTGCACACAAGGTACACACAGCATACTAATAATAACTTTGTATTATTAGTGTAGGACACTTATGTATAACATCTGAAGATGTGTAGTTTTATTCATGTTTTTACATAATTTTACAGGATATTGCTATACTATTTCTCATGTTTTACTTCTACACATTAATATCTGATTTGTAAAACATCACAGACAGAAAGGTTTATCCGTCATTTAATGGTAAGCTATTGAAATTGTGATTCCATAGATGTGTCTCCCATCACCCAAATCCCCTGACTATTCTCTCAACTCAGTATTTACATTCTTATATTCAAAGAAAATCAGTAATATCTTTAAAAACTACAAGTCCTTTTCTATCAGCTGTGCACCGTTATGGTGTAAATATACAATATCTACCAATTGGATCAAATATAAAAGTCAGCCGAATTACTATTGATACTGCAAGGAGACGTATTTTGTGAAAAGAAATGCAAGATGTTGTTTAATTGTTGATATATTTATGATCCACGTCACATATTCAGTTTTGGCGGCAGTTCTTTAAGTTTGTCCAGAAGTCTTCTCATCAGGGCTCTATAAATAAAGAACTACGGCAGATGTGTAATATGTAATGCATCCGAACCGTGTATTACAATGCAGTTATGTGATGACTTCCAAAGAGAAAAGCAAGAACTCTCGGAATAAAGTATTATTATTATTTTTTTAAAAACGTTTTCGGATATCACATCTTATTAACACCATATCCCAGCGTGCATTGCGGCTCAAACATCCAATCAACGAGCTTCAAGCTGAGGATCTTGGGTAATCAGTTCGGTGGGTTTGTGGTGTGTATCGCTCGAAATGTCCCGTCTGTTTCCGGTGACTTTATTTACGGCTAAAAAGCATGCTAAAAAGCCCAAGATTATAGAATTAAACGAATAAATAAAAACAAGGATAATTGTGTGTTATTGTTGAGTAAATAACAGTGTGTTATTTAGAAAAGAATAACAAATTAGAAGGAAAAGATACAAAAAAATACAGATTTCAGTATTTTGAGGCCCTAACCCCTAGATTCCACCGGGTCCGTCTGCGTCGCGTAACGGCTGCGCCGCGGTTTTGGTCCGGCCTCCTCCGGCGTCATACCCTACCCGGCGCGTTTCAGAAGCATTTCAGAAGCGGAGCGTCTTGCCTGCCGGCTCGCAGTTTTTGTTGATTTGGGCATATTTCCTGGACAGGCTACTTTGTACAGACAAAGTTAATAATAATTGTAATATCCCAGTTATAAACGACATGAATCAAAGATGTGTTGCTGTATTTTAGTGGTAAAAACTGCATGTGATTATGGAGAGCTGCGTGTCTACTCGTCAGCAGCAGCTGATCTCTCTCTCTCTCCCGCCAGATTAGACTTTACTCGCGTTTATGTCCATATCGATCAGATATAGCTAGTTCTAGCTCATGATAGGACTACCTGCTTATTAAAAGACACCTAAACAATAAGCGTCGCTATGGAACCGGGTGAGGCCACAAAGTATAGCGCAGCATTATGCATTTGTTTACATGCCCACCGGAACCCCGAGGCATTACCAACAGATCAACGCACAATCAACCCATACAGGACATCTCTTTCTCCACATAAGTGTTAGACATTAGAATTGACTATTCTTGTCTGTCACATACTATTTTGTCTGTCACATAAGTGTCGCAAGTTGCGCAACTGATGCGGTATTGCACTAAACGGAACTTATTTTGACAGGACACGTTGACCGGAGAGATTTAGATTTGCCGGTCTTCAGCATATTTTACCGGTCATAGTCCGGTAATTACCGGCTAACGGGAACTCTGGTGTATATACTATATATGCTCTGAACGTACCACTTCCTGCCTGCCCGACATTACCTTACGGCTGCGTCGCGTCGAAAAATAGACTTCAATCCTATTTCGAGTGGAGCCCAGCGGTGAGATGCTTCTGGGACGCTTCTGAGACGTAACATGGCGCGTTTGGTGGAATAGCACCCATTGACTAGAGTGGCCGCGATCCTTGCGGACGCTGCGGCGCGGCCGTAACGCGGCCGTAATGCGGCCGTAACGCGGCCGTAACACGACGCAGACGGACCCGGTGGAAAAAAGTCCGACATTATACGATTTAAAATAAAAACAAATAAATAAAAAGATAAAACACTGGCATGTAATTTACGTTAGAATAAATAGAAAGGTTTTGAATAATAGATGATAGTAAAATCTACGTCACTTTACAGCCCCGCCCACTTTTGGGGAAACCAACGCTGTAATTTGAACGGCGATCAAGCCTGAAGCTACCGAGCTCTTCTGTTACTGTCCTTTCTTCTTAGAGGAAGTACAGAAACACGTAACTCTGGATTTGTTTTAATGTTTGAGGTGCAATAAACGACACAGCAGCTTTTTGGCATGTTAAAACTATTATGTTCTGCCTCGCTCATGAGAGTAACAGCTGGCGAAATTACAGCCTGGCCTACTGATTTTAATTCAACCATATATCGAGCCCGATTGTCGATTTCAAAGGTGTGCTATAAAATGATATTTATAAATGACTATTATCATTATTATAAGCAAGACAATAAATGGCAAAGATATGTAGAAAATAAACGTATTTAAGATACATTCATAACTAACGTAACGTGGAAGAAAATATGTTTCTAGAAGATATGTAGAAAATAAACGTATTTGTGATACGTTCATAACAAACGTAACGTGGGAGAAAATACGTTTCTAGCTAAACGTAATTCAGAATGCAGTTTTGTTCTGTGGGAACGTAATTTTTAGGAGAGAGGGTTGGACAGTGGCTGACCTCCGTCTTCGCTAAAGAAATATTTTAACTCTTTTGTCAAACGTTCTCATTGGACACATTACGTGCCAGTGATCATCACCAATCAATGTCACAGATTTCGGGGAGGCCCCCCCCCCCTCTCCAGCAATAGATTGATCTGATTGGCAGATTCAAATATGCGTTGCCGCCTCTGTCTGTTGATGATGGCGCTGTCAAAGAGAAAGCATTCATCAGGTGCTTCGAAACGGAAAATTAAAAAGAAACGAGAGGAAAATACAGCACGAGTCAGGTATGTGTGTGAGCATTTCAAACTATTTTAAATTGAAATAATTCTGCATGTAAACTACAAGTAGTCTAGTTGCTTAATCCGTATGTCCCGTCTGTCGGCACTACAACAGCTGCATTAGCTAACGTTAGTTAAATTAGCTATGTTAGTTCCCTTGTGTATAAGTGTATTACCAGTCTGCAGCTTTGTGAACATTCAATTTCAAAGATTTTCGATGTTACAGTCAACTGAAGTCGAGCCAAAAATAGCGGACCTTTAGATCGCTAACATTTTAGCATAAGTCAATGGAGTTTAACATTGCGGAAATTAGCATCGCGGCTAACGGACATTTTCTGACTGGTGAAGATGATGAGCTAGTTAAGTAATGTAACCACAGTTAGTCTATGTGTTGTGATGTTAGTAATTATGTAGGCTAACAGTAGTTAGGCTATGTGTTGTGGACTAATGCATTCAAGTTAGTTCACATTTTAGTTGTTATTGCCCCTGCTGAAAATTGTGTGGATAATATGTAGCCTACAGTCAATGGAATTTCACATTTTGCTCTCCAATGTATGTTATTTTAATGTTGACCCATAATACTATAACTATATATTTTACAGGAGCATTGTTGAAATTCATAGGTCGAACTAAGCCTGCAGAACCACAAGTCAAGAGGACAGAGGAGCCAGATCGCAGTGGTGAGGAACGCACTTCGTCATTTCATTTCACTGTAATTTTACTTTTCACACTTTATTCACTATTCAGCTTAGTTATTTATTCAGTTATTTTATTACTGGTTCTGCTAATTGCACTATGCGTATTGTTGTATATTGTATATACATATGTATTTACTACTACTTACAAAATCGAGGGTTGTAGCTTTGTGTCAGTTCATATTTCAGGGTTTTTCTATGCCTTTGTTCATCTAAATTCTAATACTCATAGGCGACTACAACTCCTGCCGATGCCGAGGCCCAGTTCTCCCTTCCCACCACCCCAGGCTCATTGTGCTAGGCAAAACTCTCATTCAATAAAAGCAGTCTTTTAAAGGTGGGGTAGGTCATTTTGGAGAAACCAGCTCGAGTGCGCTAGAATTTGAAAATACACAGCCGGAAAAAATCTGCCACTTCCTTACAGAGCCCCTCCTCCAACACACACGAACGTGCACATGACCAATGAGGGCACGAGATAACTTTGTGCACAGATGGAAGGCTGACAGGCAGGTAGGCCATCCAGTTATTTTAGCCGGGCTGGCTAAAATGATTGTTCGTGCATTTTACAGCACCACGGCTTCCACAGATGACATTTTTTTAATGGATTTTTTTGTCAAAGCACTTAAGATATTCATTGCTATCGGGATGTTAAGAGCATTCCATGGAATATAACAAAAAGTGTATCTCGAGCCGGAAGTGTGCAGGTGTGCGTCATATGAGCCTCACCTTACATTTTCCTCCACAGATTTGGGGAAATTGGTCCGTGCGCAAAGCATTGTGGGGATTTTAAGACCGTGGAGTCTACACATGTGCAGCCTCAAAATGTCTCCAAACGAAGTACGCCGGGCTCGGTAGAATTCCAAGTATGCTGGACATTGGAACAGTACTTTCGGCGGCACTCAATGATTTAGGCCCAATCCCAAATCACTCCCTCGACCCTACCCCTCCGTGACGGAGTGAACTCAGTCTGTAGCCACACTCGCAGCTCAACGAGGCTCCCTCCTGTCGGATGGAGGGAGTAAATACAGCAGCAAGCTTTGGGACGGCCTCCCCTCTCTCCGGCAGAAACAGGAAATGCCGTAACTGTATGTAACAACGGTTTCAAATCAGCATCTCTTTGACAAAAAATGTAAATTAATAACTCAAATAAAACTCCAAACGTCTTTAATTGTGTTACTTTTTTGTAAAACTCTTTTAGTTTTAAACCTGTAAATATACACAACTTTATAATAAAATGCGCACATTTACCTTTTTCTAGACTAAACACAGGTACGATCCTAAGTTAAAAACATATGAGGCTATCACGAGGTTGTTAACATCGCAGTTTATCAGTGGATGTTTGCTGGAACTACTTGTAAACAGCGTGTTTCCTGACGGACACACACAGCGTGACTCCGGTCAGGTAGAGACCGGTCTCAAGTCAGCACCGCTGCAGACTCGCTGTTTGAGGGCTTAATAGCCCACTCCCCCTCCACACCGCTCCACACTCGTTGGTTTGGAACAGCCCTTAATATGGCGGACCCTCCGCGTGAATGCGCAAACGGAGGGGTAGGGTGTAGGGGTAGGGTGTAGGGGGCGGTTTGGGAATGGGCCGTAGTATGCTTGAAATAGTGGCTCTGGAGTCTGGAGCAGCTTTACTCGAGATTAAGAAACACCCAGACGGACCCCCGACTGTTGTGTTGCCTCGCGTCTCTGCATCTTGGCCATGTGTCGCACTGGAACACACCGCAAAGACTTCAGCCGACGGCCAAGTAGCACGTATGAACTGCGCATGCGTGAGTGGCAATAACTGTCCTTACCAGCAGGCGGCGGTAGTGTGTATTCGTCATTCAAAAAAGGCAACAACCTGAAGACAGACTGCGTGATAACCGAGAGAAGAAGAACAGACTGCGTGATATAAACAAACAACAAATGGTGTGTGCGTTCCATTTTCACTCTACAACGAGAAGCTCATGGGGCTTTCCCGAAACTGTGTCGAGAGCTGGAGTTAAAGGAGAGGTGTCATGGCCATTTCCATTGATCATAATTCCATTGTTGAGGTATACTAAAATAGAAAAATACTGTGCAATTTTCCAAACTCACATTGGTTTCGCATACAGCATCTCTGTAAAGTATGAGTATTCAGCAGTATTCACTTTCTCCACTAAACGGCTCGTTGCCGCTGAGTAAATTCACAAGCTGACCTGCATTATACAAAGTCATTAAAACTAGCTGCACCTTTACCAGCTTTGATAACACTTTAATGCATCAATAATTATAATGAAATATATTTATATATATTATTCTGAAATGGGCCAATCTACATAATGAGAACTTTACCTTTTGGTACTTAAAGTACATTTGAATGCCAATACTTTTGTACTTTTACTTGAGTAACATTTTGAATCCAGGACTTTTACTTGTAACAAAGTATTCCTGCACTCTGGTTCTTCTACTTTTACTTAAGAACAAGATCAAAGTATTTTTCGTACATCTACTTTTTATTTCAGTCTTCACTGCTGCAAATAGTGTCTTTTTATCCACCTCTAGAATACACTGATGTTATGGATGTGCTGGCAAAATCGACTGAATGTTGCTGAGCTCTTATTTGCTCATCAGTAGGCTGCTAACATCTTGCTTTGTAGCTGAGTTTTTGAGCCTGGGGATCACTTAATGGCAGCATGACATTGTCCATTACACCAAACTACCCATGTTTAATTACTTCCGTAGAGCCGGACCGCTCATGGGAAGGATTTTCTGCCACTGAGAATATCCCGTGGGAGGGGATGTCTTGGATGCGGAACAAAGCAGTAGAGTTGTCGTGGAAGAAGATGAGTTGGAGGGACTGTGGGTCCACCCCCCTCTTCTTCCTCCTTCTTGTCCCCCTCACTAGACGAACCAGGAACTTTTGGGCAGCTTCCCAAACCACTGCCTGACAACAACATGGCAAGAAGAAACCCCAGCTCAACAGAAGAGGGAAGGAGAGGAAGAGTTCTTGGTGGCCACCACTGTGGGAATGTTGTAAACTGTGCTTTCCTGAGGCCTTGGGAGCCCCACTCCAGCGCTGGAACCTGCGGGCATGGAAAACGAGGCCTGCGTCCCCCGAGAGAGGGGATGTCAGATGCAGAACAACATCAGTTGATCACTTGGTGTGGGGGAGATGGCAGTGACTCACTTTCTCTACTGTGCATCAAGGGCAAAGTGAAATTGACAAATACATTGTTACTTTAGCACATAGCCTACATAACAAAATACAGTATATGATTATGAGGAGGTTTCTGACTAACTTGATAAGTCCCATATTCATTTTCCCACTTAAACACCCTTGGACGTAAGGCTTGATTAACAAATGTGCAAAGTGGGGGACTTCCTTGATGCCACTGTCGGTTTGGTCATAATCTTATTAATATTTATTGAAATTTGGTCAGTTGCAAATGTTTTTGTAAAAAAATGATGATACGATTAAGCTGCATACTAAATCATAATGCCTTCTGCCCTGTGTCAAATTCAAGATGTATTAGCTTAAGTATTTTAGTGGATTTTGTATGTGTATGTGTAAGATATATTCGTTAAAAGGAATGTATCTAAATATTCACCATTGAGTCTCGCACATGCAAAGTTCCACAAGTATTTGTAAGAGGCCCTATAGGTGTTTAATCTGCAAAAACAACAATTGCATTACTGCAAAAAGGTAATGAATGTCACACACCATAAAGTGGGTCTGATAAAATGACACATTCTGTGTCCAACTGAATTATATTAAGGTGTGTCAGTTTGTGCTATGAATCTTTGGTGAACTGTAGCACTATAAATGAAATAGTAAGTATATGATAGTCTCCCTGTATGTGTAAACAGACTTTTACTTTCACACCTGGCAACTTGTTATGTACAGTTGTCGGATCTTGTGTTTTAGGAGGGTTGCAAAAATACTTGGAATTTGGACACCAGAAGATCTGACAAGCACTTATAAAGCATGCTGGGATTGGCTTTTACTCTGCTGGCCTGGGATCAAATCTCAGCTAACACTCTCTTTGTACACATGCAACCGTGTCTTTTACTTTTATGTCCTCTGAGTCACTGTCACCAGTTTTATTACATATCACGATAATCAACCCCTTTCTAGACTGAGCCAAGTTTGACGCACATCACATATATTGTATTTGTTATTGTAGTATAGGGATCAATGAATTGCCAGAGAAGTATACACTTAAATAAGTAAGAATATAAAACGTCATGCTGATGAATAAGAATGGAAGCCTGCAGAGTGTGCATGTGTTTCCTTCTGCACAGGTTCAGTTGCGAGGCCACAGTGGAAACCCACATCAAATCGACCATTTCCTCCACTGATAAGCAGTTTCCCAGATCTGCTAGAAAGAGCAAGAAGAGTTGAAAAAGACATTTAGGGAAATGGTTTTGGCCGCAGAAAAACTGAGCACTTACACGCTTCAGAAAATAAGCCCTTTAAGCTCTTGCTGAAACATATAGAATATGGTTTTATTTATATAAGTGAAACATTCTTCAGATGGTGTGAGACATTTTCACTTGTTTCCACCTGGAGCACACAAAAAAAGTTATAATTTGACAGATAAATCTTTTTTTAAGGGAGAGCTACTTCTGCAATGTAGCCAGTGTATTGCAGTGTTTATGTGCATGCATGTTTAACTGTAAACTAAAAAACAATGAAGAGTAATACACAGCCACAAACTCAATACAAAAAAATCCAGATGTACGTTTGTATTGGGCGGAACAAACACATGCAGGAAACAAAATGACAATGACATAACTAATTGTATAATATATACTGGAAAACTAAATCAAAATGACAAGGTCTTGATCCATTCTGGCAGTTTGCAGCTCTGGATGCAGATACAGGATGATATAATGTGTAATGGGAATAAAGAGTGTAGGCTGGGATGAGTGCAGCATTGCGTGACAGTGAAGCCAACATCCTGTCCTCAGTGAATTCCATGGAGGAGTGTGCGGCTCCTTTGGTTTCTGAGGCTTTTTCTAGAGTCCCAGCGAACAGGGGTTGGGTGTTTGTGTGTGTGGGGAGGAGAGTTACTTGATTTACGTTTCTTAAAGTCATCTCTCGTGCTGCGAAATTCCACTGAGACTAAAGTGAGAGGATATTTTAGTGTTTGGCATTAAAGAGAAAGCAGGGGCGGTGTTTTTACTGATACACAGGAACTGATGTAATAGTTTAGTTTAACCCTCTGTGATTAAACCAGAGTTTTTCTGCATTGAGATATTGATAAATGAAATTGTTACTGCAAATGTGGATGGATAAAAACAAGGCATATAGCACTGCTCAGTATCTTAAGTATCTGAATTGGACCCTACAACTTAAAAAATGCCTAAATAGTACATTTCCGTCATCTTCACTAACTTTGGACATATTTCACTTGAACTTCAGTGCTTACTGAAATACAAAATAGAAAGTATCATAATCTAGGTTTTTGTATTTAATGTTTTATTTTGAAATGTATTTTCTCTGTGTGTCTTGTCTTGTTTTACTTGATGTCTTTGTGTGTCTTCCCGTTGTTGTAATTTTTTGCCCTGATTCTTTCCACCTGTTTGTGAGTGCCTTGCTGTCCTTGCTCAGCTCTCCAGTTGTGTCTTGTTAATATAGTTGGGCCTGACTCTATATACCTGTCTGTCCAATTGTTTTTTGTCAGTCCGTTGTCATCATATCCCAATGGATGTTTCTTCCCCTTGTGTTTCAGCTTCCCAAGTTTTCTGTGTCTTGAATGTTCCTTGTCTCTTCATGGTTTGTCCCTAATTTTGTTTGCTACTTTCCCTCTCTTTTACCTTGTCAGCTTTTTAGTTGTGTGTTTTTGTTAACAGTTTTTGGTTTTTCATACCAGCCTCCACTTCTGTACTGCTTTTGGGTCCTGATTTCCTTACCCCAGTGAACTTTACTTTATACTCAGTAAAGTGCAAACTCCCAAAAAAAATGTGGTGAGTCCATTTTCCACTGTTCAAACATCACCAACTCTGGTTTGGTCGAATTAAACCTTTAATTCATTGAGGTAATGTAAGAATATCCCAGCTTTACACCTTCAGTCTATGCTTTACAGACATTGTCTATCATAATGTTTATTCCTGCTTTTTCTCTTTGTTCGCACGCTGAAAACACTGGCAGAGGAGCATTGGTTCTTCATGGCAGACCACTTAATTATTAGCCAAATTAAGATTTTTTTTTGCCAAAAACATTAAAGGACTTAAGGAAAGTTGGAACTACTAATTTTAACAATGGTTTTGTTATATTAGGTATCCCAAGTGCGCCATCACGTGCAAAATAAAACCTTGGAACTGGCTCATCTAAATGAAATGCCATCAGTAATTAAAATAAATACATCTGTCCCTTGTCACTATATGACAAGTCAAAATGCTGCTGAAAGAAAAGGCCTAAATTCAGTCTGTTTTTCCTGTGTGCTATTCTTTTTGTCCCCTCATTCTAGTTTGCCTTTTTATAAATAAGTAACTTAAGTAATCAAAAAGCTTTGATGAAAATGATATTACAACATTCAAACTTTAAAGAATTACGCACATTTATTGAACTGAAAGTGTATCCACTGTTGACACTAATCTAAATCTGATATTGGAGGACCAAGCCCAAAGCCAACCTTAAAGATAGGTTTGGTCAGGCAGAGTTTCTCCTGCTGTGCTCCTCTCTCGGCTTGGTTATCTGTCATATGGCCTTCCCTGAGGTCAGAGAACCAGGCAGCCATTGCACAAGCTCTGTCTTTAATCAAGCCACTGGAGGAGGCACCACAGGATGCTCTGTGACCACAGAAAGCCTCCTCTCTTATTTTCTCACCCACTTGAACGCCCGCTCTTTGGTACTTTAGAGTCCCAAGGTTTGTTGAATCCTCAGTGACGCAGTGTCAGGTGTATACTTTTTACGACATACTATACTGTGTCGATTTAAAAAAATATTTTAAGCATACTTTATTGTGCCTTCTTTTCGACGTACCATATTATGTCGTTTTTTCCACAATTATCAATGTACTATACTGTGTTGATTTGTTGATGTTTTTGACATTATACTATGTTTGTTTTTTTAGATATTATATTTGTTTGTTTTTTCAGATATTGTCAACTTCCTATGCAATGCTGCTTTTTTCGACATAGTATGTCATTTTTTCAGAAAAGTAAGACTTTGTTGTTTTTCCGATATAGTACAGATATTTCTATAACAAACTTGTTTTTTCTAATATTTTTGACATGTCTTTTTTCCGATATAGTACAGATATTACGTTATAAAATACTATGTAATTTTCTCTGATATTTTTGACATACTGTACTATGTCGTTTTTGTCGACAAACTATACTATGTCGTTTTTTTCAGATAAATACGCCATACTATACGTTTTATTTTTCTGATATTTTCGACTTCCTATATTATGCCAGTTTTTCCTGATATTGTCGTTTTTTTTGTAGTTTTCAACATACTATGTAGCTTTTTTTGTTGTTGATATTTTCAAAATACTATACTATTTAGTAATTTCTTATATTTTTTTCGTTCAACCTATTAACGAACGAAACTATGATTTTTCAGATTTTTTGAAGATAGACTATACTTTGATGTTATTACATGATTTTTGTATGAGATCTTGACCTATGACTTATGTATGATATTCACATTACATACGGTAATGTAACTATTTTATTACATTATATATTAGAACATACTATACCATGACTATCTAATAACTTCTGTGAAATACTATGCTATGATGGTAAATGGACTGCTTTTAATTATCATTTATCCAGTCTTTGTTTCCTCTCTGCTCTTATTCATATTCAAGTCAGCGTTCACCCATTCACACACATTGACTGTGAACGGCTCTGCTGCAGGTGTTCACATGTGTTGGTCTGTGGATGTGTGCATGTGCTGCTGATTGTTTTTGTGTATTTTATTTGGTTTTGTTTAAAGAGGAAAGTAGGAAACAGGCCTGCTCTGGTCTTTATTTTATGAAGCATCATATAAACATTTCAGATTCTGAAAATGTTTTATTTATCACAACTCACATCCACATCATATGGTACTGGCCGATACATTGTACCATCAAAGAGTATGACGTGTTGCATGTGCCAGGAAGTTGTTGATGAATGTGAATGTGTGTATATACATGTACAAAAATATAATGGGTGTTAGTTGGAGTGTGTGTTCAGTATATATGGGGTATGACTGAACTGTATATTTGTGTCTGTTTAAGTGTTTCACATGCAATGTGGCAAGCTCTTAAGAGTGTGTATGTGTGTATTTACTCTGTCAAATGTGTCCCACATGTGGGTGTATGTCTAACCCCAAACACACTTCCTTTCCTCTCCAATAATGCCTGGCTCCACCAAAATGGAGCAGAATAGATTTTGGGGTTCCAGATGGATGGCATTTTTCATACAGACATAATTCAATATCAACAACATAACAAAAGGGTAATTGTTTTGACATGGGTAGTGCTATTTATTTCTGTTTGTAATGATATTCTTTTTTTTTGTTGATATTGATGATTTATTTTAAAATAAGCAACAATTGTAGAAAGTATCATATATTATCCTCATATAGGTTACTTATATAGGCCTGAAAACCTCCAGCTCAGATACAACTTGAAACATGCTCTCCTTCCCCTCATCCTCTGTACGTGAACTATGGTCACAGGTATACCACATGGCAGTGTACTGGGTACCTTGCTTTTTCTAGTGGATCGCTTATCTGTCTGTATGTTAGGTTGTCTTCATGCTAATGGCATATTGTTTTGCAACAGTCGGATTTTCAGAAATTGTGACACTGATACAGTAAGTGAAAATGATAACTCAAAGTTGTGGTTGTGAAATGCCTTTATGTTTTTCTATATACTGTGTAAATATTAATATGACAGATTGGATAGAGCAAGTTCCCAAAAAAACTCAAAATACACCTCTTATTCAAAATGTAGACAAAAAGTCTAAACAGATACAAAACCAATAACAGAAAATGTAATTTTACACAAAAACGAAAAACAGATGATTATAGCAGATTTAGTTCTCATTCATAACACTCCGTTCGATGTCTCACTATGGGATGCGCCTCATCGCGGAGCAAACAGAAGCATCAATCTCACATACGCCAATCCTGATTGGCAGGTGATCTTGACGTCAGCGTTAGGGAATCCACCCCCTATAAGTAGCTTGCGCCACTACGCATGCGTCATTCAAACACCTCTTCTCGCTTCAGAGCACATCTCTATATCGGTAGCCGGGCTAGCTTCACTGTCCACAGACGGAACCATGCTAACCAAGCTAACTTCGGTCGACGGACGCTCGTGGGCTACCTTTATATATTCTTCTACGAGAAGACTGTCGGTACTAACATACCAGTTAGTGCCACACTCGACCTCACTCCTTTTTCTTTTTTCTCCGGAAATCGAAAAGGTAAGGTTTTGTTTTAAGCTAGCAGCACACCGGTGGCTAGCTTACAAGCTAGCAGCACACCGGTGGCTAGCTTAGGGTTGGAGGATTTTTTCCTCGGCAACTTTCCTGCTAAGAGCGGGTGCTCTCCACGCCGTCACCACGGCGAGCGAGATGGACGCCTCTCTCCCTCACACCAGAGGAGCCGGGAACTCGGTTGCTCGGCTCTGCGACTGCGGGTTGAACATTTCAGACACAGACACACACCAGGTCTGCTCGTCCTGCCTCGGGCTGGAACATGCCCAGGAGGCTTTTGACAACCCCAGCTCGTGCGGACATTGCTCCCGCTTCACCCGAAAGAGCCTCCGCCGACGGCTAGCTAGCCAAGCTAGCTTGTCGAGATGGGACCTCCTCACGTACACTGATGCGCCGGATGGCTATCAGGACACGAGGGCGTCCCCCGCTAAGATTGAACCACGCACTGTGTCGGTCTGGGGCCAATCAACAGCGGCAGAGTCCCGCCCTGTGTCAGGCTGGAACTCGGTAGCGGCTAGGGACGTGAGATTGGGACCCCACACTCCACCAAGCTGGGGCTCCCGGCTGGACCTCACCATGGCCGCACTCACGGATGATATCCTGGAGTCAGAATGCGTGGAGAACGAAGAGGGTGCCTCTGAGTTCCTACTCTCTGACTCGGATGAGCAGGAAGAGGATATCTTCACGCCATCAGCTCCAGCTGCAATGCTGGGAGCGATGGCTGCTCCCCCGGGCGAATATGATTATTGCACAGGTGTGCCTTAGGCTGGCCACAATAAAAGGCCACTCTAAAATGTTCAGTTTTATCACACAGCACAATGCTACAGATGTCGCAAGTTTTGAGGGAGCGTGCAATTGGCATGCTGACAGCAGGAATGTCCACCAGAGCTGTTGCCCGTGAATTGAATGTTCATTTCTCTACCATAAGCCGTCTCCAAAGGCGTTTCAGAGAATTTGGCAGTACATCCAACCGGCCTCACAACCGCAGACCACGTGTAACCACACCAGCCCAGGACCTCCACATCCAGCATGTTCACCTCCAAGATCGTCTGAGACCAGCCACTCGGACAGCTGCTGCAACAATCGGTTTGCATAACCAAAGAATTTCTGCACAAACTGTCAGAAACCGTCTCAGGGAAGCTCATCTGCATGCTCGTCGTCCTCATCGGGGTCTCGACCTGACTCCAGTTCTTCGTCGTAACCGACTTGAGTGGGCAAATGCTCACATTTGATGGCGTCTGGCACGTTGGAGAGGTGTTCTCTTCACGGATGAATCCCGGTTTTCACTGTTCAGGGTAGATGGCAGACAGCGTGTGTGGCATCGTGTGGGTGAGCGGTTTTCTGATGTCAATGTTGTGAATCGAGTGGCCCATGGTGGTGGTGGGGTTATGGTATGGGCAGGCGTATGTTATGGACGACGAACACAGGTGCATTTTATTGATGGCATTGTGAATGCACAGAGATACTGTGACGCGATCCTGAGGCCCATTGTTGTGCCATTCATCCACGACCATCACCTCATGTTGCAGCATGATATGTACACAATTCCTGGAAGCTGAAAACATCCCAGTTCTTGCATGGCCAGCATACTCACCGGACATGTCACCCATTGAGCATGTTTGGGATGCTCTGGATCGGCGTATACGACAGCGTGTTCCAGTTCCTGCCAATATCCAGCAACTTCGCACAGCCATTGAAGAGGAGTGGACCAACATTCCACAGGCCACAATCAACAACCTGATCAACTCTATGCGAAGGAGATGTGTTGCACTGCGTGAGGCAAATGGTGGTCACACCAGATACTGACTGGTTTTCGGACCCCCCCAGACCCCCCCAATGAAGCAAAAATGCACGTTTCAGAGTCGCCTTTTATTGTGGCCAGCCTAAGGCACACCTGTGCAATAATCATGCTGTCTAATCAGCATCTTGATATGCCACACCTGTGAGGTGGGATGGATTATCTCGGCAAAGGAGAAGTGCTCACTATCACAGATTTTTTCAGATTTGTGAACAATATTTGAGAGAAATGGTTATTTTGTGTAAATAGAAAATGTTTTAGATCTTTGAGTTCATCTCATGAAAAATGGGAGCAAAAACAAAAGTGTTGCATTTATATTTTTGTTCAGTGTATTTGTGATCTCTGTAATTTCTCAAGAGCTTTCTCATACTTAAAGATGTGTTCAGAGCTCATCTTTCTACCTTTAGACCAGGGCAAACACATATTAACTTAATCCATGTCATATCGTTATGTTTGAACCAAGACATTGCTTGGTCCAGTGCTCTAAACAGTGTTGTAATGCACAGCCTTCTGGAAAGCTCAGTGAACAGCAGATACGTATTAAAGGAGCCAAAGTGTCATGTAAATCTACATTTTTCATTATCTGAAATCCTTTTCTCAGACACTCTTTGGCAAGTAATCTATAAAGCATGCACAATGTCTATAAGGAGAACGAGACCAGATACTTGGATGACCTTGCAAAAATACATTAAATATTTAACTACATAAAAAAAAACGTTGTACTAATTGTAATTTTTTTTTACTTTTCATAAATGTCCAGAAACACACATACATGCATACAGTCTAAAATACACAAAAATAAACGTTTGTTTTTTGGAGGAAAACGTCTTGGTTAGGTTCAGGAAAAGATTGTGGTTTGCGTTAAATAACTACGCAAGTAAGGGTATTTAAGTATGGAAGCGACTAAAAACAATTACGAGTTCAAACAGGAATTAAACAGCTGTGTGGTGGCTGAAAGCCACTCATACTTTCTAGTCAACCTACAATACGATACGATAAAATGACACAACATGATATAATACAATACGATGTGACAATTACGTGAAAATATTTAAGAATGGATTTTGGATACACAGAAAATTACAGGGCATTACATTTTTAATCTATAGCTGAGATCATTGTATAAGAACAGCCACAAACAGTACAATTACTACATCTTATTATACATAATCCTATCTGATATCAGCACATTATTAGCAATACATTTGGCAAAGTAAAAAAAAAAATAACAAAAGAGGGAAGAAGTATTTCGACTTGATTATATTGTATCTTTTCGGCCCAGTCCTCACTTTTCCATTCCAGTTCAAACTAAGGTCGATCAGGTCTCAGGAACGTACGTAAGCATCACTCACCCCTACTCTCCTCCCTTCCTCCCCTCTCCTCCTCTCTTACAATCCCATCCTCTAATTCAAAGCATCTTGTGGGGTTACTGCATTGAAGAGAAGGATGTGGCTGAGGCAAATAAAAGAATCATAACAAAAGGATCAAAGCAGTTCTCCAAATCTATTCCGTCTGGACATTGTGACTTTCGCATGAAATAAAAGAAAGTCAGACAGGGCGATGCATAGAAGAAGATGGAAGGGATGAACAGAAAGAAGAGGGAAGAGAAGGAGAAGAAAGGCAGATTCCTGAACTCTGTATATCACGGAGAGGGTCGTCGTCAGCTGCTGTTTGATTGATGCCCGGCTCCTCCATTCCAGCTTCTTTATGTGTCTCACTCTTCCCAATGTCGATCACACCCGGCCTCTTTTTGCGCATATGATCAAACAGCTGTATGAATTACTCAGACTACTTGTACTGCCTTTTATATTCAAAAAATGTGTCATACATTAGTTATTTTCATGATGGAAAGCTGAAAACAAGATGGTACAAAACCATCCAGTTGGTCGGCATTGAGGTTAAATAGGTTACTACAACAACAAACAAATCATATTTTTATGTTTTTAATATGTTGCAGCATTTGTCAGCTTTGTTTGTGCGACTGTGCATGTTCACACAGACTGTATAAGGGGTAATTACACTGAATTTTTTTAAACAATGTTTTATGAGACATAACTCATTTTTACTGGCATTTTCATTTCAAACGTTTTGATTCATTTTTGCTGACTATGCATTTTTGTTTGAGTTTAGCACTCTTCACATGTCCTCACAGCACATGACATTTTTTTAATAAATCCTAGCAAAATGTGACAGTCAACATTTCAATGTTGAAAAAATTATGTTTCAGCTTTTATTCACACAAATACAACTGAAACATTTAAGAAATGATGTTACAAACATTACATTTTTTACATTTTAAATCAAAGAAATGTGAAGTTTTTTTTAAATGTCTTGGATACTTTGTAAAAGCCCCCCCCCCCTCCATCAGCACTCAAACTGGTATTCTCATCTTGTTTTTGCTAAGGTTATAAATGATAGATAGATAGATAGATTTATCCCACATTTGGAAATTAGTTTGTGGCACCAGTTTCTTACCCTCATCTGGCAGAGAAGCAGGATTAACCAAGCCCTTTTTTTGGCAACAACAGGAAGTTATTGTTTAACATTTATTATT
This sequence comes from Gobionotothen gibberifrons, assembly GCA_943591055.1. Classification (NCBI taxonomy): domain Eukaryota; kingdom Metazoa; phylum Chordata; class Actinopteri; order Perciformes; family Nototheniidae; genus Gobionotothen; species Gobionotothen gibberifrons. Next base: position 832,582 of record CALSBZ010044843.1, on the reverse strand, counting down.
AAAATTGTTATTGACATTATTCTCCAAAGAGGAGCTATAAGAGCCTTCAAGATTGCAATTTACTACGTTTGAAATGAACACACTGATCATTTAGTCTATTAGTATACATTTCAAATGTTGGCACTCCAGCAATGCTATTCTTTCCCTGAGTTCCTCCCTGTTTCATCTCCCTCAAGCTGGAACAGAGATTCCTGCATCAAAAAGCCCAGAGCAAGCCAAATCTGCACTCCGCACGAACTGCATATTTACATCATGATGCATCGATCCTAGCAATTTACATGGTTCTGTCATTTTACACTCAATTTACAATAACTTACAGCTCGGGAATCCGCAACACATTTTCCCAGACAAAAAAGAAGAAAGGAAATTATAGAAAAACGGGGCAAGAGCAAATCTGCGGAGCTGCTCAAAACGGGAACTGGCACTTAGACTGCGCTCTCTTTTATGAAATACATCATAGAATATCTGAATGTTGCCTAAATACCACACCATGACCAGTATCCACTCCCCCGGCTTTGCAGATCCCAAGAGGTAAGGGAAATGTGGATTCTCAGAAGTATTATTCCGTTCCAAAAATATACACAGTTTGAACAAGAGTGAGAAATACATATTCCAGATCCATCAGAAAAACCTTCATGTTAGGATCCAGCCATTTTTTGTTTGACTATGTTGGGATGCCAGGTGGCCCTGAGGGATTGGGTAAGTGGGGCTATTTGGAGAACCGGGTGTTTGCTGTGTAAAGAGCCACCTCCTGCAAATCTTGGTGCAACAAAGAAGTTGCTGTGTGACAGTTTAATGGAAGCTTCCCAGTCACTGTATAGGCCTTTGTAATCGCCACAGAAGAACATACCAGCAGAGTAAGTCCATAACTCATCCACACAAACAAACTCTGATGTCGGTAAATGAGGCCGAACTCCAACCCCCGAAGGGTGAGACTTGGCTTTTGCGGTAAGGCTTGATGAAGGCAAACAATGCAGCTGTATACTGACGAGCGAACAGGACAGGAGACTGGAAATGTGGCAGTCGGAATTTCCCATCAACACCATTTAGATTGCAAATGTCTTGATTGATTTGTTTGCATCAATTTTACAAGTCACATCCCATTTGGGTGTTTTTGCAATCACTTTGGCGTAACTCAATGGCAATGACAATTGGCTTCATTTAGTATTGTCCATAGTAACAACCCCTTAACAATCACAATGAACAGTCTTACTGTCAGGTAAATAAATTGAATTTCTACATCTCCACCAAGGCCATTATTCATAAATAATGTGCAAATCTGCCACATGATTTCTTTCCGCTTCAAACTTCCAAAGAATTCTTCCTTGGCTGATGACCACCAAGTTTCATGAAAATTGTGCAAAGTAGTTTTTACCAAAACTGGGCTGACAAACAAACAAATCAAACGGAAATTGCATCAATTGGCGAAGAATGTTCGCCCAATTAGAATATAAAGTTATAATTCTACTTGATATTAATATCTGTGACAGATCCAAAATACTTTTTAGTGACTCACACGTCTAACAAACCGACAGCAGAGCTTGGGTGGCCGATGTCCCAGATGAATCTTTACGAAAAAACCAGCGCGGAAAAGACCCCTGTTTCTGGTCTAAACTTATCAGAATATGGTTTGACACGGCTGCAAAAGACCTCACAGACTGCACTTCTAATGTGTGAGAAACACAGAGGCCGGAGAAAAAAAAAACTCAGCCAAGGCCATCCATGACAGCTGGCACACCACACGGCCTAAAACAATACACAACGTGTCCCTCCTGACTGCCATCAGTACACACTTGAACAGTCACGGCAGGGAAAGAACACACGCTTGCCCTGACATCTCCAGACAGCGAAGAATAAACGGACAGATGGAAAAAGAAGATGCATAATGAATACCAGTGGTCTGGGAGAAATGAAACTGATCTTCTTGTCCTTCGTAAAGAACGATGTCTACACGTCGGGCGTCATTGTGTAATAAAGATCTTGTTTGGCCTTTTACGCTCAAAGACGCTTCCACGTGCATGCTCCCTCAGTGTCATTGGAGAGTTTGCGCCAGGGCCATGAAAGCCCTAGCCGCAGGTCATTAAAATACCTTTGAGAATATGGGATGCTTATCAAATAATATGAACCACATTGCTCCACTTTCCCCCCTGTTTAAATGGGGAGTGGATGTGGGGTTGGGGTAGATATCTGTACCTTTTCAAGTGCTCTTTGAAGTCTGGGTATTGAAACAAGGGCATGGGAAAGTGGAAAACTTTATACAGAAGTACAGCAGAGTGCTGGCTTCTGTAAGGGTCATGACCTGGCTGCGTCGTATAGTATCTTGTCTCCCGATCAGGAAAAAAGCCAGTGGAGTTGATGGTGTCAATTCAACTAATGAAGGTAATGTATATGTTCCTTTGAGAAAACAGCTGTGAACACATTTTGTAGCGTAATTTGAACACTGAATCTCCTTTTTTTGTCACAATGCCTTTTATGCTGTAAAAAGGCCGCCAGCTGGAATCACTGACCTTTAAGCACACCATTGGATGCCCTGTAAAAATACCAATCATCGTCTACTCATAAAACAAAGGGATGGACATTCAGAGGGACAAAAGTTTTCCATTTTGGCCTTTTTTCCAAGCTTCAAATGTCCAGCTGATTTAACAAGAGGAGAATACCGGAACAGCATGTCAGTGGAGAGGGTGGAATCTGCCAAAGTCACTTAAATTAATTCTTGCCATGTTGCTGTTAAACTTGAAAAAAACACACAACCTTAATTAGATTATTTTTCTTTTGTACTTGAATTCAAAGATTGTCTTTTGTATGATGCTATATGACATATGGTCCAAATATATGGAAGAGAAAAACACAGCAGTGCCAGATCACAATGAATTGTTTAAAATAATGTATGAGCAATACTCAGATAGATGCAGCTGAGGCAACAGTGGTGGCTCCAAACTATGGTACATTTAGCTGTTGGAATATAAATAAGTGCAGGTGGAAAACTGAAGTAGCAATTGATTAGCTAATTTGGTACAGAACATCTAACAGAAATGCTAGTGAGTGATTAGTTGTACTAGCAAAATCATCATTGTTGCATTAATCCCTAACGGTAAATTATAGAGAAAGTATTCACCATGACGTAATCCGTTTTGAAGCCTTAAGTCTGGCATTTTTTGAAGAAGCCTGACAAGTTACCAGCTAACACTAGCATTAGCTAACTAGCCTTGCCGTAGTTCACATTAATTGTGATGCAAATGTGGATGCTAATTTGGTTAGCGAAGAAACATGCTAAATCAAAATGTATTTATAGGAAAAAACTTAACAGCCGAATCCATACAGCGACCACATGGTAAGGCCAGGCC
>CALSBZ010044843.1:807395-829228 GCA_943591055.1 Gobionotothen gibberifrons | reverse complement strand
GCAAGGCAAGGCAAGGCAAGACAAGGCAAGGCCAGACCAGGCCAGGCCAGGCCAGGCCAGGCCAGGCCAGGCCAGGCCAGGCCAGGCAGGCCAGGCAAGGCAAGGCAAGGCAAGACCAGACCAGGCCAGGCAAGGCAAGGCAAGAAAAAATGAAAGACATTAAGAAAATTGCATTCAAAATCAGTCATTAAAAAGAAAAGATAATAAAATAAACATTAAAAGAAAAAATGCATGGATAAAATACATGTGAATAGTTCAATTAAAAGAAGCGGCAAAAAGAAAAGTCTTCAGCCTGGATTTAAAAGTAGTCGCAGCGGACCTGCAGGTTTCTGGGAGTTTGTTCCAGATATTTGGAGCATAATAACTAAACGTTGCTTTACCATGTTTAGTTCTGACTCTGGGGACAGAAAGCTGACCAGTCCCTGAAGACCTGAGAGATCTGGATGGTTCATAATTTAGCAGGAGGTCAGAAATGTATTTTGGGCCTAAACCATTCAAAGCTTTATAAACCAGCAGCAGTATTTTGAAATCTATTGTAGCAACCACATGTTAGCAACCACATGTTAGCAACCACATGTTAGCGTAGCAATCACATGGTAGCCGAATGGTCAACCCAGTCTCACGGCATTTCGTGTAATAGTCACGAAATACAATTAATCTATTGATTCGTGTTCACCAACATGATTTTCCAAATGTTTTCGTGTCACACAGAACGATTTTAAAAGCATTGTATTTCTATTGGTAGTATGTTTCGTGCCTGCACCACGTCGTTTTGTCCGGTTGGGTCTTGGAAGCTGTGTGGTAAAAACATTTTCTTACTCAATATCAAGCCACGATTATTGTTTTATTTTAAATTGTATAATGTCGGACTTTTCTTGCCGTCCGCGAGGAAAAGAAATGGGGCTCAGAGCCTCAGAATAATGAAATCTGTATTTTTAAAAATCTTTTTTTCCTTCTAATTTGTTATTATTTGGTGCAGGCACGAAACATACTACCAATAGAAATACATTGCTTCTAAAATCGTTCTGTGTCAGAATACTGAAATCTGTATTTTTTTTAATCTTTTTTTCCTTCTAATTTGTTATTATTTACATTGCTTTTAAAATCGTTCTGTGTGACACGAAAAAAATGGGGAAATCGTGTTAACTGAGGAAACAAATCAAGTGAGAGGTCATTGGTTATTTTCCCATATACTTCTATATAATGAGACTTATTTTTGCAGCCAGTGGAGTCGTTGCCTGCTGGCCATAAAAAAGAATGCTGCAACTTGTGCATTATGTTCACTTTCAATTCCTCTTTTCTGTTTACAGTAACATCAACAGAGCAACATCATGCATTGCTAAGAGATGTAATTAACTGATAAAGTAAGGGTAACGTTTTCTCTCGCTGTTATCATCTTACCTAAACATGTAATTTAATACTGTTGGTCACAGGAGAAAAGTTTAAATCTGTTATATAATAAATCCCAAAGGGCGGTTTTCAAATACATTTAAAACATTTCTGTGCTGCACATTAGTGACTTGACGCCAGTTCTGCTTGACTGATGCTCCGCTCTCGATGTTGAATTCCTTCACAGAGCAGTTTAATTAGGTATTAAGTAAACAGGTCCAGGGTACAACAGTCTGACGCCGTTGTCTGTCTTTGACATTTCCCCCTGATGCTCTCAGTCACCCTGCCTTGGAATTCCTTCTGGATGGCTCACACTTCTCTAAACTTTGGGCCAAGCTGGATCTCCTAAGGCCCATTTTCAAGAGGAAACATTTTTTCATTGCCCCAAACAATCCACTTTTGCCAATTTGGCCACGTACCTAGAGTCTCCAGGTTGTTAGGCCAAGCTTCCTCCTGCCCATGAGGGGGATGCTCTGAGGTCAAGCCTTGAAGAAAAGAAGGTAAAATGCCTGGCTCCAGTCCTTCACCCATAGGCTCATTTGTGTACTATCTTGAATGTAATTGCCTGACTTCCCGAAAACAGTAGGAGCATCCAAGCTTTTTTCACTGGGTCCCTACAGAACATTTTGTCAAGCTTGATGTTACTATCATTACATTTCAAGTGGGAGACACAGTGGTTGCTCTGTCAAACAAGGGTTTCATGTTGTATTATTACACTTTGTGTTTGCAGTGGTTTTAGCTTTCAGGACTGGGAAAACCCTTACCAAAAATATTTCACTTGAAAAAGTCTGAAGTGACTGGGAATACATTTTTGTTGTTCTTGTGATTTTTGTCGAGTAAACACAACATAGAAAAAAAAGGTTTGTTTTTCACCAATTTGGCCGAAATTCTGTTTGATGTTAATCCAGTAATGGAGAGGTTTGGATGACAAGTTGTGACTGCCACTTCAACAATGCAATGACTCATCAAATTGGCTAGATGACTCCAGTGACTCAGGTGACTCAGGTGACTCAGCAGGAAATCCAAAGACGTTATTGATCACAGTGGCTTTCCAAAATGTTTGACGCACAAACTACATTGTGACATTTCCCGAAAGACAGAAGCTGAGAGGAGACAAATGGAGGGAGCAGAGGTAAGGAGGAGACAAGGGGCCGACTGGAGCTTCTGTCTTTGCATGATTATAATGATATCAGCACTGTCATATTGTTCAAATATTGGGTGAAATATAAATGTTAACCTTTCCCCCATGTTAACTTCACTGTACTGGCTTCCCATACATTTGAGGAATCCTTTAAAAACGATTGTATTTACTTTGAAATCCCTCAACAGCCTGGCCCTGCCCTACCTCTCTGAGCTGCTACACCCCTACAGGCCCACTCACTTTCTCAGGTCAGCTGATCACCTGCTCCTGAATGTGCCGAAAACACAGCTAAAGCTCAAAGGGGGCCGTGCTTTCGCTGTGGCCTCCACATTAGAAACACTATCCTTTTTTAAACCGCGTCTCAAAACCCACCTCTTCTCCTTGTGCTTTTATTGCTTTTTAAAAGTATATATTTTTTACTATATGGCTGTTATTTTAATTATTTTATTTTGTGTTATTACCTTTTATTTGTTTTTATTTTGTAAGCACTGGGGGCGCTTTTATTTCTCTGTATATCACTTTGGTCTGAAGGTTTTTAAGTGCTTTATAAATAAAGTTGGATTGGATTGGATTTTGATAAAGAGTTGTTCAACTGTTTATTCAAAAAGTATACTTCTGCATTTAACAAGTTGTTTCTCAAGTGCTTTGATTAAAATAAAAAGTGCTTACCGTGCCGAGCCAAGGGAAACAGAATCTTTGAAGACAATCTGGTTAGCATATTGACTCGAAACAGTAAGAAATAGCTATCATTATTCCATCATAATGTAACAAAATAACAGGACTTCTTAAGCTCAAGTTAAATCTCAAACATGACATGTGGTTTTATAGTGGTGTATCTTCCACACCAGTTATTTTGTCTGGTGCAAATTGTGTTGAAAGGGATGAACATTTCCCAAACCATCACAAAAAGTTGTGAAAACGTCACATCAGTCGGTGTGCTTAAGCCAGGCCATACTATAGCCGTTATCCTTAGAATACATTTGATCTCATTCTTTCTACCTTTTTGTTTTTACTTTACTTTACTTTACTTTACTTTACTTTGTGTGTGTGTGTGTGTGTGTGTGTGTGTGTGTGTGTGTGTGTGTGTGTGTGTGTGTGTGTGTGTGTCATATCATGGCACTTTATTCTGGCTTTTTGTCATCTCTAGTTGTTACAGAGAACACTTATCTTCGGGACAAATTGGGGTTTGAAGCTGGACATTGGCGCTTTAAAATCCGGCGTATTCTTTCAGTGTATGATGAACAATTGGATGATAGATGGAGAGATGATGATGGAGAAAGATGGTGGTGAAAATACTTCCATGAAGCCAAGACAGAAGCTCCTGTGGTATCTGGCAAACCAGGGAAGTGTCGGGTGTCTTTCCTCAAACACACTGGTCCATCTCTGGTGGATTCTTTTCTTTCTGTCTTCATCAGCTCTTTCTATGTTTCCTTCTCTATTACATTTGTTTTCCTGTTCTTCCCACCTTTCTTTTCCTCAGCCATCTGTGGCAGGCGAAGAACAATGAATCATTGATACTCAAGGATGCATTTTCCATCTCCTGGGAATCTAATTTCCTGTTTCTGCTCCTGTCACTTGATTGGTGTTTATGTTTAGCAATCTGTTTCTTATAAAAAACCCTTTTGTTTTCCTGACTTTATTTCTTCTCTCCTTCTCCCCACCACTTTCTCTGATTGTTTGCAATTGTCTGTATGAAATGTTCCAAGATTAGGCCTCCTCAAGGATAAAGGGTTTGAGTTGTTGGCAGTGGTTGAAGCACTTTGATGGCGACACCTACAACATGAGCTATTTCATCCAATCCAAATGTTCATATTGGGCAATGAGATTGGGGTTGTCAGAATGAGAAACAGCACATTACTTTAAGATGATGAGCTGTTCATTTTGAGGTCACGGAAATCCAATTTCAGTGCCATTCATCTTGACTTTCAAGAAATGGTGTGCAAACATAAATGCACAAATAAGAAAATCTGCTTTTAAAAACACTTGAGAAATCAATTTAGGCACAAACCAGAACCATCTTCAGCTCTTGATGTGCTGGTTTGTCTTTTCTTTCTCGCAGTGTAAAATGTGTGCATCTTGCCACAAGTCATTAAAAGTTAAAGGTTAATTAGAGTTTGACAGGCTCTATGGGAAACTTTTCTTTCTTCTGCCCTGCAAGTGGAGGCTCTCTGCAGAGAGAGGCAAACCCCTGTGGAATCAGCTGGGCCATAATCCAATTCAACCTCGATAAGGGCAACATCTTCTTTACTTTATTTATCCTGAGAGGATTTACTGTGCACATGTGTTCCTTTTCAGTCATGCCCTGCTTCACATGTGTACAGTTAACACCTCGGAGCTTCTCAGTACAACCGGAGTATGTAACGGCTACCACGACTACGAAGTGTACTGCGACTGGTGAGCACCTCTGCTTAGAAAATAGAGTGTTAAACACACCAGACCCTGGAAAACCAAACATATTTGAACGTGAGTTTGTTGCAACCTGGCCCCCTCACTGAAGGAATATTAATTATTGTGATACACTTTTCTATGTCTAAAACATGCAAAATACATTGTTTTATACAGCTAGCCTTACTCTTCCCAATGATAACAAAATCCACTTGCTAGCTACTCTAAAGTGTGCTAATTAACATTAAGCTAACTGACAGTAGCGTCCTACTTAGCGTATCAACTTTAAAGCCGTATGATCTAACATCTAAAGAGCTAGTTAGCTTTTACACAATTCAACAAATAGGCCAATTGGCACAGCCTTCAAGCCCAGGCAGCGCAATATCAAAGCTTCCTAATTTTTATGTAACAATTTGTTGTAAACATGGGTTTTTGGAGCAAGCGCTGTGTAAAATCCTATCACATTCGCAAATGGATCGGAACATTTGCAGACTGCGTTAGTTTTTATTTTCTTTGACTTTGTGATGTAAATTCGCTCAGGCCTCATTGCTAATGCGTGTTGTCTGGTGGTATGATCTGGAGCAGGCAGTGGGGCACTGGTGGCGGGGGTGAGGGCTTTTCCCCCACTGCAAATGACAACTGGCAAATCAGCCTCTCATGGAAACCAGACGTTTAATTGTTCTCAGATGCTGAAGCTTTTGGTGTGAGCCGCAATGTGTGACTTTGCTCTGTTCTTAGGTTGAATTAATTCAGCTCTGCCGATAAAAAACGCTTGCGTGCCTCACAGGCTTGGGGTCTGTTTGATTGTGTGGGCAGATCAGACTGAGGTCAAATAGCCCGAAATTATTGAGCATTGTTTGTAGCTAACAGTAAACAGATGAGTTTGTTTCAATGTTTGATAAGTTGTCAATCACACAAAAGTATGTTTAAATGACTAATTTGCATGTCATTTCAAAACAAAGGTCTCTGCTGTATGTGTAGGATACAAGTTAGGTCTGTGCCCTACTAGTTCTTTGCGGTTTAAAAAGTGTTTTTAAAGTGGCCCTATTATACTTTTCGGGCTTTTCCCTTTCCTGTAGAGTGTTATTTAGGTTATTTAGGTTTTTGTGTATGGTCTGCAAAGGCTACAATCCCTTTGTTCCCACACATTCTCCCCCCCTGCCTGAAACGCACCCATTGGATTTCTTTATTTACTCCCGTAACATAGTGACATCACTAAGTAACACTTGCGCTGCTATTGGCTAGAGCTCCAATACATATGTAATAGGCTAAGGGTCGGGAGATCTCTAAGCGGTTGACCAATCACAACAGAGCCAACCAATCAGAGCAGATTGGGCTCTGGTTTCAGACAGAAGGTGAAAAGAGGTGCTGCAGCACAGGCAGTATGAGAAAATCAAAATAAAGAGCTTTTTGAACATTAAAGCATGTAAATGTGTCACAGTAGAGGAACAAAATACAAATATGAACCTGATAATGAGGATTATAGATTCATTTTTGATAGATATATAGATCTTTACAGAAAGATTCTGTTGAGAGTTTTGGAAAAGACCATATGAACACCTTAAAGTTGTACATTTGCTTACATTAGAGTGTGTGTCTCCATTCACCTGCTTTAGTTTGGTTGCATAAACATTCACAAAATGTCACCTTACAGGCAACTTTAGATTGTGTGAGCTTGAGCTGAAATCAAGATCTTGATAGGAATCAGATGAAAATCAGTCATGGGCTTTATATCTTCCGCTGCAACCTGAAACTCTATCACCAGTCTCTCCAGCATTTGGTGGACGATTCAAGAAGCCAGTCAATCATTTCTTGATCGTTCCCCAGTCGGTTTCTAGTTTTATCTTTAAAACTCCACCACTGTGTTAGAGCTGCTGTGGACCAGTTTTAATCTCCTGTGCAGTTGTGATTCCTCTCCAGTGTGCAACTTTGGCTCTATCGTGCCGACTACCTTGGGAAGAATAAAGCAGCCATCATTATTCTTTCAGATGGGACCTGTTTGAAAAAGCTCTCTATATCTTTAACAGCCTAACTTGGTCCTTTGTGCACCCACTCTCCTTCCTCCCTCCATATCCTTGGCAAGAGCAGGAATGTCCTCCTGTTAGGGATGTTTTTGTCATATGCCAGTTGATTCATTCATAATCTGCAACCCTCTGGCTGCTTGGCTTTCCTGGACTGTATTGATTTGACGCTCTGTTTGCAGATTATTGGTCATGATTGAAATATTATAGAAACAAAATAACTAAAAACTGTCATGTGAGATAAAAGCAATTCATTACTGCTCAAGTATTTAGACAATTACACATTAGACAAGTGTTGCTTTAGATTGGACATTTTACACATAAGGGATTGGGTTCTGGTAAAGTGAAAGCTTGACTCCATGAAACAAACGTATGTCCTTCTGTCTAACCCATGCAGAATGTCAACCATTAAAATGTTCTATCATAGGACTTGATGTGACAACTGGTGTCAGAAAACCAGATATTTCTTGCTCTATTTTGTCACAATTGACAAGCACTGTAGTCGGACATTTAGAGGAGAAGATCACACCACCCTCATATCTGTACAGTTTATATGAAACTGCAACCATCACCATGGTAATGACAAGACTCCAGGAAGTTCCAAGACATATTTCCAACCACCAAAACGTTGTCATTGTATGAATCACACAAGGTCTAATGCAATAATCTTCATTAAAGTGGCGATATCTTACAACAAATTTTTTTTGTGCGTTTTACTAATGTCTAGAAACAAGGTCAGTGTGCCTGAGAAAAGTGTTTGTTTGACCTCCATCCCATACTCTTCAGTACGTACACTTATTGATCCTGACTTCCTTTGAGACACACAACCTGGATAGCAATTAAGTGGGCTACATTTTAAATATGGAACGAAAAGTGAATGTAAACAGCCTGCCCTATGGTGATTGGTTGATTTTGTTAACGATGGTGTTTCCCAAAGCTAAGTGCACTAACATTACATATGCAGCCATAACTTAAAAAAATTACTATAAAAAATAAATGATGAAATGAGTTACAACTGAAACATGTACAAAATAAAAAATGACAGTTGCTTGCAAAATAATTGTTTAAATATTATACTGAGTTTCCATTTTGACAGAAATTGTATATTTCTTGAAAGATATGCATAATAAACAGCTTAACAATATAGCTTTAAAGCTGGACTTTGTTTGTTTCACTAATGATATTTTATCCAGCTATCTAGTTAGCAAAGATCAGGGATACATAAAGGGAAAGTTGTCACCTTTTCCTTTCATTCAGGAAAGGATCTGTCCCATTACAGACGTGGAGCATCTGTCAGCAGAGGGGCAGCATTCATCTGAAGTGAAGAAAAGAGATGATTGGATTATCAGATAATCACCCAGTTAACTATAGAGTGACATCAGAGATGCTCCCTGTCTGCATTCTTTGTTTTGTCTCTGTCGTCTCTGAGCATTCAACAACATATCCTCCCTCTGCGTCAGTGTGCTCTATCCCCCGTTCAGCCACTGCTTTCTCCTTTCATCAGCTCGCTCTGAACACCATATCCTATCGGCCACTCGACCTGTGAAAACAGAGGACCGTCCTGAGTGTGAATGTCCTAAGTGACCGCGTTACTTTTCAGGTCTAAATCAAATATAGAGCAGAGTTTGTTCCAAGAAAAAGAGCTCCTTTCATTTTCTCTTAATCAAGATGGGAAAACGTGCATCACCTCGCTGACCTGAACAACAGGGTCAGGACAAAGAGACATGAAGACAACTGACACACAACAAAGCTAGCAGCTGGTCTTCAGGCGCAGTGTGTCCACCGGCATGTCTCTGCAGTGACCTAAGACGCCCTCACGCCTGTTAAGACCATCTCCTGAGTATCAGGCCAGTGTGTGTGTATGTGTGTGTGTGTGTGTGTGTGTGTGTGTGTGTGTGTGTGTGTGTCTCTGTGGACCTGATAGGGTTTTGTTCCAAGGAAGTGGAGTTGCAGGAGGAGCATTTTCACATCTGTGTCCCCATGAATGACAGCCTACAGGCTACAAAACAAATTCATCATGCCTGAAAATCTTTCATATAGCAGACAGTGCCAGTCAGAATTACATATTTTGATACATTTGAAAAGATTGAGCTCCATCAGTAGACACATTATTATTCAAAACAACAGCTGTTTATTAAATATAACCATACGATCATGTGAATCATATCAAATATCAGATTAGATCACCTGACGTACAAGACTGTCTATCTTTCCAGTGATTTTATCTTGGTTTTAAAAAATGGGGATGTGTAAACTTGAGATTTCAAAAGGAGAGCGCCTCCCTGCACTCAATCCTTTATTATTTATGTATTATTATTATATACATCTTTCTTTTCTTTCTGTATTTAAATAGGTGTTATTCTGCCTGTATATCATTGTATGTAGTTATAAACACTGTGCCTGTGACTTTGTTTATTTACTAGCAGCTCCAAATGCTAGATGTACAAATGAAACAGCTATGAAAATGAGTCTTGAATCAAAAAGTACTTCAAGCAAGTTGGTTCAACACCTCTATATAAATTAATTAAACTTGAAATTGAAATGTATGTGGAAAAAAGAAGCTCAATAAAATATATATTTGAGGAAAAAACTAGGTTGTGCTGTTTGTAAGATGTGACCATTTATGTAGCAGATACATGTTATTATATATCTTAAAGGCAAATGTAGGATCCAAGGTTTCTGGGAATGACATAGGGCTAAAGGTCAGAACATTGAACAGAACTCTGCTGCTTAGTTTTGATCTCTTTTTAAAAGTTCAAAATTAAATTACTGCATTTCTCCTGTAAAAGCACTTTCATTCCCTTCTCTGATCGCAGGTCTACTTTCCAGCATTTTTCACAGGTGGAAAAAAATGCACAGCTGGCATTCTTACATCATACTTTTGTGGTACAATCCATTGATACATGAGTGAAATGTTCTAATTGTATCTGGTTATATAATGCTGCTGTCACACACTAGACAGCATCCCCCATCTTCAATTTTATTCTGACGCTGTAAAAAGTTATTTTATAATTGCTGATATTGCTGATCGCAGTTGGAAAATTCATATTGAACCCCACCAATAATGTCATGGAAATAACTTTTCCTTTCTTTTTTCTTATTTGACCTGAAAGTTGAATGGTGTTTTATTGGGTTGACTGAGTTTCATTGTCCTTGCAGTCTGGAAATATACTATTTTTTTAAAAACAGTTTATAATTCCAAATAAAGGAAATTAACTTTCTTTTTCACAATAAACTCCATCTTTTGCAGTCAGGTGATTTTACAGGGAATGATATTGACAGCTGGTGCTCTGCAGGTGTCACTGATGGTTACAGTCTACACATTCCTGCAGATATCCCACAGGCTCTGTTCACACATTCCACTGAGACGCACAAAAACTCTCACAATGAACGCACAGATTGGGATTAATATTGGAGTGAAGGGGAAAGCTTATGATGTGTTGTGCACACATATGAAGCCATATTATCTAAATACCACCTGTTGTCAAGCACCGTATACACACCCATGCTGCAGAAATAATGTGTTTATATCAAGCCGGGGGCTAAGATCCAGCCTGAGGCGTTCGCCAGTCCATGGAGAGGGGTGGTGCCCCCGGAGGGGTGTTTGCTTAAGGCCCACTTTACGACCATGATGCTTTTTCCAGACCAGACCAGGGCCTGAAATGCAGACAGGAATGGGCTCGCAGCCAGCAAGCTGCTACTCAACTTTAAGGATCAGAATCATTTTTTGACAGGTTTTGTAGCTTGTCTTGGTCGCACTATGCTACTAATCAGGTGAGCTGTACATTCAGTGAAAGAATGGGGAATACTAGAATGATAAAAATGTTTCAATACATTTAATGAGGCCCTATTATGCTAATGATCTGTTTCATATTTTATTTTGTGCCTCTACTGCAACATGTCTCCATGCTTTAATGTTCAAAAAGGTCTTTATTGTTCTCATACTGCCACTGCTGCAGCACCTCTTTTCACCCTCTGTCTGAAACCAGAAACTGTCGTGAATGGTCAAATGCTAAGAGACAATATGTTGGAGCACTAGCCAATAGCAGCACAAGCGTTACTTAGTGATGTCACTATGCTATGGGAGTAAACAGAGGAGTCCAATTGAGGTGTTCCAGGCAGGGGGGACTGTGTGGGTGACCCTCGGAGGGAACCTTGGAATGTTAGCCTTTGCAGACCATTTACATGCGCACAAACGTATAACACACTACAGGAAAAGGAAAACCCCAAAAAGCAGAATAGGACTGATTACATTTTTTAACGGGTCATTTGTAATTGTAACAGAATACATTTTAAATGTGACTCTCCACACCCTGGGTGTCACACATATCATGTATACGGTCATACATGAATAATGTGATATTGTCCCAAAGATGCAGCTGAATGTAACCCCAAATACTTCACATGCAAGAGAGTTAGCATGCAATCAGTCTCGGCATTTCCTGCATTATTTTCATGCAGTTGGCTGCCGTGGCCTTTGAAGCTGGGCACATACTGCTCATTGCATTAATGCTAATTGTAGCTTGAAGGTAAAAGCCAGAGGCCATCTGAATCTGTGGTCAAGGGTAACTTCTGCAGTGTGCTATCGCTCCAATGTGCCGTGACACTCTAATGGCTCGGTCCCAGTGCGGATCAAAGCACTGTTTGTGGCCCACGCTGAAGATTACACTACTTGGCTGCTATGCCATTCTCTCATTGCAGAGGCTTTCAGAACCAAGATGTGTATCAGCCTTGTACCCAAACAAACAAGACATGCCTCAACACAACCCTGAAATGCTAATCTTTGCATTTGCTTGGGGTATGAGGTAGAAATAGCGACAGACATTATGAAAGACAAAGAAAAAGATAGAGGTTTGGCCGTTGTGTATTTTGGCCCTGAATCTAAAAAGAGTTCAGCATCACCACGCGGTAATTTGTAGGAAATAACACAAGCCCCGACAACACTGTTCACACTAATCCCCCCAAAATATGTCACTGATTAAAAGTCATAATATCATAGAGGACATGAAAGAGCAGGTGTGGATCCATTCTGATGTGCGTTTAATTCGCAGTTCCATTAACTTCCTTGTTTTCCACACAGTTACTCCCAGGTGGGAAACGGCTTCAAAACCGCAGTCCTAATTGCGAGCAGGTGGCCTCGCGCAGAGTCCAAGAACCGCACTTCGCTTGTCCATGCTGTCCGGTTTTCTTGGCAGAAGACTGGATTTTATAGTTCGTCTTTCAGAGAGGAGCACTTTTGGGTCACACTATAGCCTGGACAGTATTTAATGAGGCACCACACACATGGATGGTTTATTGAACAGGCCTATAGGCAAAAAGCTAAGAGTTCCAAAGTGTTAGGGGCACCTAGGCCTTCCCCTACAAAATATCACTCAAAAAGAGATGTAGCAACCAGGAGGAAACTCAATATGGCGACAAAGAAACATAACACAACCACAAAGAGATACAAAAAAGCTGCAAAGAGCCACACAAAGACACAGCGACTACCAAAAGAAGGGATCATATTCACAAAGAAACACAGAAAGTGACACTAAATATGACCAGAAATATGAACGCAACCACAGGGACTAAAAATGACTATGTGAAGAAGGCAAGTGAAGCTGCATTAATATTAAAAGACACAAAGCAACTACAAAAAGCGGCAAAACAACCAAAGAGACAATTAATATCTATAAATAGCAAAAAGGGAGATGTGTAAAGACTACAAAGAAGAAGAAGAAGAAGACAAAAACACTAACGTAAAGAGGCTAACCTGCACATTGTAACACCCTATAGCATTTCTGTTATGTTCTTCTTGCACTATTTTTAATTGTTTGTGTCCTATATGTATTTATGTTGCATTGTTGAAGGAGCCTGGGATTTAACATGTTCATTGCCATAACTGTAGCTACTGTGCATTTGACAATAAAACCTTTGAATCTTTGAATCTTGAATCCAAACAGCTATAAGGTCTTTATATTGTCTTTCTCCCATGTATTAAGGGCCTTAAATGTGTCTACGCCCAGGGGCCCATTATCTAATCACCCGCCTATGACCACACATAGTGAATCGAAGCCTTATCAACATGTCATTGAGACCACAAAACATATATTTTACGTCTCAATATGGAGATATAAAACCAAATGTCCCCATAAGCTCAGTGTTGAGATGTGAATGTATCTTATTAGACTGTGTACTCACTCCTGGCACATTTAGTGAAGTGCTGCTATCGTTGGTTCCTTTTTAAACCCTTCAGCCCTCTTGAATTGTTGCAGGAACAATGGGGCAGATCTGGATCTGACAGGCAGTCTCTTCAGCCCGACCCTCCGCACCGGGCCGTCAGCTGCAGGAGGGATGCTGCTGGCAGCCTGCAGAAGGTCCTGACAGCCCCCCCCCCCCCCCCACCCCAACAAACACTCGGTGTGCTGCAGAGACAATGTGTTTACTATGATCTGTAAAACAAATACAAAGTGGCTCATGGGTCTTCAGATAACTTAAATGGGACTGGATCTTTGATTATGTGTTATTTCTCTATATTAACAAACATTAAGGCTGATTACTATGTTTCCACATTCCAAAATAGGACATTTTAAACATTTTCCCCCAATAAAATATTTGATTTATTATAGCATAGTGCCTTTTAGTTTTGTATTCTCTTTGCTGCTTTTACTGTTTTTTCACTCATTTAAACTGCATAGAGAGAAGTCAGCAAATCTCATTGTACATGAGTATAACGGCAATAAAGGTCTGCTGATTATACACATTCTATGTTTATGTTGTGGTAAAACCAAGCACCAGAGCTCACACATAATATTACACTTTAATTTGAATTCAGGCATAATCATTTCTACCTGCTGTTATTCAATAGAAATACAATTGAAACGCTTAACGCCACAGATCTGCATGATAAAACACGTTTTAAAGTAGAATCTATTCCAGACACTAGCCAAATAAATCCCCATCAGCTTTTAAAGGACATCCGGGATCACGAATGTAAAGAAAGTGAACTTGAAATCAGTCATTCTAAACACAACGCAAACACTCACCCTTCCCGCCTAATTTACACTCCAAACAGGTTTGTATTGACTCTTGGCAGAGTTAAACCGAGATGCCGGGCGGAATAACAATGCTCTCATTATTAATCAGGATGTTGTCCTTTCTCATTTCTCCTGCGAGTCAGTGTAATGGGTTAATTAAACTGTAGGATGGAAAGGGGTTAAAGCAACACTGGAACTATATGGGTTCATTAGCTGGTGTAACTCGATACTAAAGAAAATAGCAGCAACTTTGATGTGTTTTCCTGAAACAAATACTGAGGTCCCTGCTGGGAAATCAAAACTCACCGAAGAAGAATGCAGATCTGAGGCGTTTATGTGTTCCTTAAAAAGAAAAACAACGTGTCTGTGCGTCAACTGCAAGAACACAGTCATACTGGGAAAGGTGGAATGTAGTAAAGTGCTCAAGTGTTTTACTAAAGTACAATAATGAGGTGTACTTATGCTGTATTTTCATTTTATGCTACTTTATACTTCTACTTTACTACATTTTAGAAGACAATGTTGTCATTTGTATTCCACAACTTTAACTGAGTGTTTTAGTTACTTTACAGATTTAGATTAGCGTATAGAAAGTAAATAGAATTACAAGCTGTGACAGACACATATGCATCACTATAATCCAGTAAAATAACATTGTTGTGAAATGGGACATTACACATGATGATGATGAGTAGTTTTACTGTTGGTACTTTAAGTATATTCTAAAGCTGATACTTGATTACTTTTACCTCAGTACATGTTTGTACGTCAACTTTAAAAACACATTGATACTGGGAAGTGTTGAAATGTAGTGAAGTAGCCTATTAGCTCAAAGGTTCTAGTACAATTGTGAGGTATTTGTAATTAAGCTGAATATTTTTATTTTAAGCTACTTTATACTTCTACTCCACAACATTTTTCCAACGAATATTGTACTTTATTCATTTCATTTTTTTACAAAATAAACGAATAAATCAACAGTGACATAAATATAAGGTCAAGATATCCCCGAGCAGTAGCTATACAAAGTAAATCAAATGATCCACCAGCTGTGGATCAATAAGTGAAAACATATATGAGATTCTGAAATGGGCAGGGTGGATTTAGCACTCCGATCCTGTACCTAAGCAAAATAAATGTTATGGTCTTAAAATACTTGATTACAAGTAAACATCCCAAATTCTAAATTAGGTAAAGTTAAAAAAGTATTTGCATCAAAATGTATTTGAAATATAAAAAGGAAAGGTACTCATTCTGCATATCGGCCCATTTCAGTAACATAAAGTAGTGAGGTATTATCAACTAAAAGTACTACAAGTATCAAAAGTAAAAGCATGCAGAATAGCTCTTTCATAATTAAATAATATTATATTATCCTGTTTTTCAGGATATCCTGTCTTTTAGGTTGTCAATGTGGAGTCCATTTGAGAGACTTTTTATAATACATAGTAGTGCATCATGTGAGCAAACAGAGGAGGGAGAAGTACTCAGATCGTGTATACTTGAGTAAAAGTAGAAGTACTAGAGTGTAGGAATACTCTGTTACAAGTACAATTCCTTATTCCTGCATTCAAAAGGTTACTCAGGTAAAAGTACAAAAGTATTAGTATAAAAAAAAAACTTAAATTACCAAAAGTAAAAGTACTCATCTGCAGATCGGTCCCATTTCAGAATAATATATATGATATGTTTTATAATTATTGATCATTAAAGTGTTATCAAAGCTGGTAAAGTAACTAAAGTTATTACATACTGTATATGTAGTGGAGTTAAAGTACACGAGTGTCCTTTGAATTGTAGTGGGGTAGAAGTACAAAGTAGCAACACATGGATATACTCAAGTAAAGTACAAGTATCTCAAAATTGTACTTAAGTACAGTTCTTGAGTAAATGTACTTAGTTACTTTACACCTCTGTGAGCAAATCATATGTTTTTATATATTAAAAGCAATTAGTAACTGAGTGTAAAGCAAATGTAGTGGTGTAAAAAGTACAACATTTGCGTATGGAATGTAGTGAAGTAGAAGTACAAAGTATTGTAGCATAAAATGGAAGGCATATCAAATGATGTCAAAATATACCTAAGTAAGATACTTCAGTAAATGTTCTTAGTTACATTGGAATGTAACTACAAAAGTAGTACTCGTCATGTGTAATGGTGGTGGACCACCATTACACATGACGAGTACTACTTTTGATACTTTGAGTATATTTGAAAGCCAATACATACTATAGTGTACTTTTACTTGAATTATCTTGAATGCAGGACTTTAACTTGTAACAAAGTATTGCTACGTTTACTTAAGTATAACATTTGAGTACTTCTTTCACCGCTGATACTGGGTATTTGACAATTATTTATGAGGAATACATTATTTTCTCCTTTAAACCTGAATACACTTTAAGGTCAAGTATAAGATATGATCAGAATGCCAGGGAAGGTGCCATATGGAACTTTTTATTTAAATATAAGAGAACATGTATTCCACAGCCACGTTGATAATTATCTGACTTGTGTAATACTTTATAATAAAAAATGTTTTCTCTATAACATATGAGGCTATTTGGTGACACCACAAACTGTCAGTAAGGCGCTTCACCTGTCTCAGTGATAATGTTGGTGAATCAGCTGCCACCTCTTAAAAAAGATCAGCGAAAGGTCTCGTGCCGCCTGTGTTTACTCCAACAAACAGTCCCCCCTTTTAAATTAGCATCGTAAAGGACTTCGCCAAATCAAAACCACGTGTTAGCAAACATACAGCCTTCTTAAATTAAAGTTCATCCACATGCTGTCCTCCATCCAACCTCGGAACGAGCTGGCTTATTTGATTAACCCCCGTGCGTAATTACAGCGTGCGTCCTCTCCATGGTTTGCCATTTACTCAGTCATATCATTTGCACATAGAAGCGCATTAAATGTGGCAACTAGACCCAGAATTATGTGGGGCGAGCTGTGGCGATCCTGCTGGAATATGCTGCATCCTGCATTTTGGTATCAGTGTGCAAGAAATGTCTAGACCAGAATAAACCCAAAGGCAAAACATAAGATAACACTCCTTTCCCATTAAATCTCGTTACATTTCCCACAAACAAAGGATGCTCATGTGTTCCTGACAGTAGTGTTTGTTGTCAGCTGAGCTTTAATAGATAAAACAGTCCCATTCAGAGGCCACCGGGTTTGCAGTGGCCTGCTGCGCCATAATGCTCGGCACAAGCCCTCCACTGCCTGCTATATACGGAGTGTTTTTTGTCAATATTAGCGGGCCTACTTGAGGGGAAGTTTATAATTGGACACGTGTTTTCCCCGCTTTTTTGTCGTTTGGAGATCAACTGATTCTTTTGTAATGCGTTTTTAAAGCAATGAACGATCCACAAGGAGGGGTAAAGTGTTCTTAAGAGCTCCCTTTCAGCCTTTAGAATTGGCCAGAGCAACCCGCCGAGAAACATGGAGGCCCTGGAAGTATTTAATCCGGGAGATGTGCCCATGTGGGTGTCACAAGGCAGAGATTCAGGCACATGCAGGTAGACAGTATCGAGAATCTGCTGTGTGCCTTCAGAGACTGGGAAAGATCGTATCATTTTAAATATGGCGGACGTGCTTTTTGACTTGGATCAGGATGGCACTACTGATTATGCATTTTGGGGACAAATGGACCAAAACTTCCAGTTCCAGAGCCAGCTGGACACCTTCCTGCTGGACTACAACTCCGCCGGCCAGCTCTCACCCTGGTCCAACTTCGGCAGTCAGTCCATGTTCCCGGACGCACAGCTGACCTTAACCGACCTCGACGTGCAGTCTCCGGGGGAAGACGCGTGCGCTGAAGGGGAAACGTCCTCCATGGACGACCCCCTGGAGGTGACCAAGCACAGGACGCGGGGCCTCTCTTCTCACCCGCCCTATAAAGTGCAGCGACACGCGGCCAACATCCGCGAGAGGAAGAGGATGCTGAGCATCAACTCCGCCTTCGAGGAGCTGCGCTGCCACGTGCCCACCTTCCCCTACGAGAAGCGGCTGTCCAAGATAGACACCCTGAGGCTCGCCATCGCCTACATCGCCCTGCTGAGGGAGATCCTCGTGTCGGGCTGCGACCCGAAGTCCTACGTAGACGACTGCATGAAGAGCGGCTACAAGAATCACACCAACGCCATCTGGAACACAAGCGGTGAGCTGATGCCCTTCATTACAACCCATAATACAACTGTCATTAGCTCATGATGGAGATGTAAGGTGCAGACATGATCAGAGTAATGTTAAGCCTGACTTCAGACCATTTAAATGTGCTGACATGACTCAGAGCATTATCTGCCTTTTATTTTAATATGGTAATTCATACAGGTTATTGCAGAATGTTTGGAAATTGTTTCAAGAGTTTCTTCACTCTCCAGAATATTGTCGTTTAGGCCTACCATATATATTTAAAGAAAAACGTTATTTTTTGTGTTTCATTTTTTAGATCTGATCAAAAGTACAACTAATTATGTCCGGAGAAATAAAACAGAATTATAAGATTAAAGCAGAATTCTGAGAAAGAAAAGCCATGATTCTGACTGAAATCTCAGAAATCAGAATTTTCCTTTTCCTTTCACTTTTGGTCAGATCTCCAAAATAAATCACATGTCGCCCTAATCTTCTTTCATACACTTTCAATGTATCCCACACATTAACACAAGTCCTCTAACAACACACTAAAACATAACATACCTGATATTTAAGGCCAAATATAACTAAACATCAATATGACAGAGGACATGATTAAAGTATTTCTGATTCTGACATAATCACATACAGCAAATAGCTCCATGTACACCATGGACACAGAGACAAGTGCTTAGTTCACCCTTAGTCTTTCATTGAGAAATAATGTGCGTCCAGAACAATTAGAAATGGTTGTTTTTCACAGTTATTTACTTGAAGCAGCTTGCTGTGTGTTTGCTGCTTCCTTTAATCCCCAGGTGTGTTTTCCTCGGGCATGAACCTCATTTGACAGAAACACAATCATCAGTATTCTTACTAGCTCCATGCCATTAACTAATTCTGTGGGAATCTGCTCTGAAGCCTCTTTATGAGAGTGAGTGTGTCCCCATTCTCTACCTCCAGCCCTAGGACTTGTTAAACAGTCATTAAAATGTAACTAAACTTATGTCCTGTTTTTGTCTCCATCTCTCTTTTCCCAGACCTGACAGCCCGCCTCTCTTGGATAAAGTGGGATTAACTGAGGAACATGGGGGCGCCCTGAGAGGGGAGATGGCAGCGGGGGGAGGTTCAGATTGGTTTCTCTGTCCCTCTCTGTCTACATGTCAAAGAAAGCCGTTCGTCCCGCATGACCGACATCTGCAGACTTCTCATCGGGTCACACACCTCAGGCTTTTCTAAAACCTCACCCCCCGTCCTCCGTGGCTTTGAATATTCTAATTTATTGTTGACTGGTTAATTGAGAGCCATTGTTTCTGAGGCATGGGGGGGGGGGGGCATTGTTTGCCCAAATAGATGGCACTTGTTCCAGAGGGAGAGGGGCACACTGGCACGAGGCTGAATGGACCTCCTGAGGGCTCATACTTCTGCATGAAGCAACTGAAGTGTTTTCTGGACTCGCGCTCATTAGTGTGCGAGGCAATGTGTTAAAAAGAGCCTTGATCATGTAAATGAGACAATGGGCGTGAGAAGCAGATCAGCGCGATGTGTTTTAGCATGTCAGGTGCAAACATGGCAATAAGGCTAGTGTTTCATGTGAAAACTCTAAAATCTCTTGTATTATTTATTTATTTCTGTATTTATTCCTTTTTTTGTGTATTTATGACAAAATACTTTTTCGGACACGTATTTTTTAACATATGTTGATTATTTAATTTCTTTTTATTGTGTTTTATTGTACATTTTAAGCAATTTCATGCTATGTAAAAGTGTATTTATTTCTTAAATGGATCAGCACAGAAAAGTTGATGTGATCATTTAATGTATTTGTGATCAATGATCATTTCTCAGGATCATAAAAAGCAATTTTCCTCCACTTTGGTTTTCTATCTTTTTGAATTAAGGATTGTATATGTTTCAGGGGTTAGTCAAGCACTTACATGTAATCTCTCTCTGTCCCTGATTCCTCTTCCTGATAGTATTATGGATGAATCAAAAATGACACTTTGGATGAATATTTGTATTCATACCAGGGGCTTGGTTAAAAAATATCCAGGTGTCATTCCTCAGAGGGAGCTGAAACTACTGCTGCACTATAACGGCATGACGGATCAACTGCTGGCTGAAGTCTGGTCACTGTTAAACAGGAAAAAGGTTTTTTAAAAAGTATAGAAATAAAAACTGCAGACAACATAGTTTAAATGATCACATATTTCAATAAATAACTTCTAGGGGACATGAAATGCCTTTGACTTGGCTGTGGTGATGACACAAAAACAAAACTATACCAAATGCTTCTGGAGCTATTTTAGAATTTTCTACAGACATTGGTGGAGAAAGGATTCACATATCCTAAAAGTAAAAGTCATGCAATGAAAATTATCTTCATGTAAAATTCTGTACCTAAGGATAGCTTACGTTAAGAAATGATTGCAGAAACATTTCCCATGTAAATGTTATACAATTTTTACTACATCATTAGCTGATCACTTGTACTACGACTACTATTACTACGACTATTCGTGAATTAATGTTTACACAGGATCCAACTGTAGTTGGTCTCCAAATATACAACGAGACCTACATTTCACGTCATTGTGTCACTTCAGGAAAGGTCAGGGCAGCACTCACGTCATTAGGGTACATCATTTTGGGGAAGGAAAATAAATTGACAAAAGTCATGGCAATGCATTCGGAAATTGTTGAGATTGAGGAAATAATCAGTTTAATGAAAAGAGTATCCTCATGCCATATCTACTAATCTAAAAACAGTTTCTGATCCTCTCCAGATGACTGTTGATGACATTATGTAAGTATGTAAACATGGTGATGCTAAATTCCATGGCTGATTTAGATTTTTTAACTGTTTTTTATAGCCTGAATAGTTTTTCTCAACAATCTTCAGATGCTGCTCCACCCTCCAAGCATGAAGGTCAGATATATAAAGCAGGCGTAGGGATTCAACAACACACCCATTCTCCTTACAAATACTATTTAAGCTCCACAAAGGCAACCCTTAGCTAACAAAAGTAGATTTACATTTAAAACACAGCCTATGGGGAATATAGAGATGGTTTTAAAATGATGTAATGGTAAATGAAATCTGGATGAGATTGCAAACCCTTTTTTTCATAAAGCTACATGTAAAACAAATTAGACTTATAGTGTCCCCCTGTGTGTGAGTGTTTGTGCTTTATCATGGCTCACTGCTCTAACAGGTGGTGTTGTTATCACTTCTTAATACT
Source organism: Gobionotothen gibberifrons (assembly GCA_943591055.1). Taxonomy (NCBI): domain Eukaryota; kingdom Metazoa; phylum Chordata; class Actinopteri; order Perciformes; family Nototheniidae; genus Gobionotothen; species Gobionotothen gibberifrons. The sequence goes on along the minus strand of CALSBZ010044843.1, from coordinate 807,899 downwards.
GTGCACCTGTTTTATGTAAGAAACAGGTTGTGCCGAACAACATAATAAAAGTATCATTTAGCATAGGATGTAGACCTCAAATAGTATTCTTCAAGTATTTTCAATTGTAGCAATCAACTAATTGAAAGAGAGCTCTGTGGCACTGTGGCTCTCAGTGACCCCTGGGTCCCCCTGGTGGAACCAGTTGGGTAAATCTGTCTCTGCATTGTGTGAAAATCAATAGCTTTATGAGCTGGGCCTCAGAAGGAATGCTTCATTAACTGTTGTCTAATATTATTTAAGATCTGTGATTTAGGGATTAAAATATGCAGGTGGAACATGTGGCACACACATAGTTGAAAAATAAACCACTTCATTCTAAATTTAAAACTCACAAACAAGTACAAAAAAGTATGGAGCCCTGGAGGGTTCATGTTTTATTTAGATGCTTTTATTTTGAAGGCGAGTTTACGCTGTTGACAGGAAGTTGTTGTTGCTATGGAAACGTGAAATGCTACATGATGT
>CALSBZ010044843.1:741734-807385 GCA_943591055.1 Gobionotothen gibberifrons | reverse complement strand
ATGTTCAACATATTACAACATATCACTCTTATACCAATTAACTAGTTATCATAAAAGGCAATAGTCGGGAACCAATTGATTTAAATAAAGCTTGTTAATTCACAAAATGAAATTTCACTAATTCCATATAAGATATTAATAAAATAATAACAACAATTAGTACTTATTCATGCTTTTAAAAATGTAGTTAAGCATTACTGGCTTAAAGGTGGGGTAGGTAATTTTGGAGAAACCAGCTCGAGTGCGCAAGAATTAGAAAATACACAGCCGGAAGAAATCTGCCACTTCCTTACAGAGCCCCTCCTCCAACACACACGAACGCGCACATGACCAATGAGGGCACGAGATAAGTTTGTGCACAGATGGAAGGCTGACAGGCAGGGAGGCCATCCAGTTATTTTAGCCGGGCCGGCTCAGATGATTGGTCGTGCTTTTTACAGCTTCCACAGATGACATTTTCTTATGTATTTTTTGTCAAAGCACTTAAGATATTCATTGCTATCGGGATGTTAAGAGCATTCCATGGAATATAACAAAAAGTGTATCTCGAGCCGGTTTCTCAAACTTACCTACCACACCTTTAATGATAGCAGTCCTCTGTACAGTATTTAAGAGAAAGAAGTAAAAACAAACATCAAGTATGCAATCATTTGTTTATTATTATTATTTTTAAATAATATTAATACAACTCTGTAAACTCTTTTGACTGAGGAAGCTCATGAAATAAGGTTTAAAGCTCCAGAGCCAGGTTTTTCTGATCAAATTACATAATTGTCCATTTATTTACTTTATCTTTAATGTATTCAAGAAACCAACCACATGATAAAGTATGGAAATTCAACGTCACCTGACCCCATTAAGTATTTTCTAGCCATCATGTGAGATGGTGCCCAGTGGAGAAACAGCTCTGAATACCATTGAGATGAGATATGATTCAGCAGAGCGGAACATTTCGCGGGCCAGAATGAGTAACACTCCTGCAGTCTGTGCTCTGCATCAGGATCCTTCAGTTTATTGATTTAACATCAACTGACAAACACTGTGAGGCTGTCCTGCCATCGGCCGGCAGGTGTGTTTATCATGTTGGTGAAATTGTGGAGTCTGGGCCTCGCACTTGTAAATATAATTAGTGCATCACATCCTGTTGGGAGTACATGGGTCTGGATGGAGGATATCTGAAACAGCCTTGTGCAAAGGTCAGAAAGCAGTCAAATTGAAAACTTTGTGGCTAAAGGTTGATATTCAAATCCATGTTAAATCATGTAGTGTTCTTTAAAATGTCTTACTTACTTACCACTTACATTTACTTACGGAAAATGGTGAAAGGTTGTTCTTCTTCTGGGTGAGCCAATAGACAGTGTTTCAAATGGAAAATATTGCTTCTGTATCACGTGTACCCAGGACAGCGAGAGACACATCTCACCCTAACAGCAACATGGAACAACTCTAAGTCTATTTGAGGATGTGAAGTTTAACTTCAACAATCCTAAATCCTTCAATGTACAAGGGATGCCAACTTAAGACCGGGTGTGAAGGGCTCTTGATGATCAATGATATACCCTTTAAGTTTCTCTTCCCAAAACTAAAACTCTCAAGATGTTGCATTTTGGATATAGAACATCCATACTTCCATCGAAAAACATAACGCACTATAATAACCCACATAATCGTGAGTCAGGGTGAAATGGTACAAAAGGCAAGAAATCAAATGTAGGGAGGAGGTCATGTTGGAAGGGTCGGCCCAAAATTACCCAGGAAACAGCTGTTTCAGTCCTGTGTGAAACCAGAAGTCAACATTGACTTATTTGTTTCGTATCTTCGTAGACTTAACAAACTAATCTTCAAAGCATATTCCAACCCACACCACTATCTTTACTTAAACCTAGCCAGGTAGTTGTGTTGTCTAAACAGCTTCTGCATGGCAAGGTCCTCCTGTGGCTGGAATTTAGTAGAATGCACAACAACAAAAAAAAAGAATCATGCGAACACACAAACTGTCAAACAATATTTGTACAGTACTTTACAAAGCAGACTTTTGCAGAGGGATTGTCTCAATACTGACGGGGTTGGTCTGTGTTCTGCTGACAATTCTCAAACTGCAATAGTTAAAAAAAAAAGTATTCAAATTCTAAAATCACAAAAAACTTCAACATATTATAACAAGCAATATGTTAATGCATAGCCTAGTTAAGTGTGACAGTGTATATTTCTAACAGCAACAACCTGTGTTGGTTTCTCTTTCTGAGGAGTAAGGTTTTTCTAATTGTGTAATAAAGTTCATAATCCGCACACACAAGTGAATACATTCCTTAAAACGGACTAACACAGACAACTTACAAAAAATAAACTACCACAAAAATATGTTGACTCCCCAGAAACCTTGCACGCCGCCCTCATCACCATAGTGACCCGGTGTGTTGGCACTTTAATAGCTGTGAAACTCTAGTTAAACAGCTCACCTGTTTTCCTCATCACGTCTCCTCTTCACAGACCCACGCTCCTCACCTCGGAGAAAACAGCTCAGGTCAGAGTGTGTGAAGGAGAAATGCAGTGTCGTCTTTACAATGTGTCCCAGTGGGCCTGCCCTCAGGGGCCCAGGAACAGTGGGGGGCCACGCATTTGAAGCCTTCTCAGATGAGCACTGGAACATCCAATAATATCCTCCTTGGATTAGAACGGGAAACCTCCTGGTGGCTGTAGAAAACACACTGTGTGGAGAGAGATACACACTGTCACTGAGGTGTTTGGAGTGGGAGCTAAATCATCCCAGGGTTAGCAGTGAATGAAAACACACACCACATTACATTTAAAGTGGACCTATCATGCTATATTTGAAACATATATTGTAGGGCCATACCTATATAAAACATGTCTGTGAAGTTTTGTTTTCAAAATACCAAACAGATCATGCATTTTAGCCATGCCTCATTTCGCTCTATCTGCTCTATTCCAGCCCTGTTTTTGCAAAAAAATCTTCACTTGATATCATGGATTTATGTGTGTGTTTTCTTAAATACAGAAAAGGCTTGAATTGAAATCACTTCTATGACATAACTAGTCCATCCAAAGATAGCATTTAAATCCCATACTGTAAACTGCCGTAAATTGTTTCGACCTGCTTGGGAATCAAAGGAAGTAGTTGCATTTTTGCACATGGGCAAAACAAATCGGGTTTCCGGTACGGATCGCGTAGTGACAACACGGTCCTACTCTAAATGAGACAGTAGTGAGGGAATGTGCTGGATTGTAGGGTTTGACCATGTCCTGGATATAGGAAGGACCCTATCTATTAACAGCATGGTAGGCCAGTACCAGTGTCTTGAAGCAGATATGGGCAGCCAGTGATGGGAACGGAGGAGATGTGTATTGTAGGAGAACATAGGTAGGTGGAAAACTAGTCCAGCTTTTGCATTCTGAAATTGCTATAGAGGACGGATGGTGCTTTTTTGTGGACCAGCCAGGAGGGAGTTTGGGTTAGGGTTATATATAATTCTGCCTGTTTTGGCAGCATAGAGAATTGCCTCATAGCTTAAGGATAAACAAACAGTCCACTCTTTAATAGGGCTGATGGTGTTGTTGGTGACACAGGTGACATTGAGAGTGACAGTAGACTGTAAGTGCCACCCCTGTGTTGTCATCCGGTGATCTTCACCCTCATTGTTCGCAGCCCCCAATCAGCAGAACAAACAGCACTACTGTTTGCCCAGCCTCCTCCAAACAGCCCCAGCTGAGTCTAACCCAGGCTGCCCTGCACCCCTGCACCTGGCTGCAGCATCGCCCTGCGAGCCCTGGGCCTACCGTCACCAGGGTCACAAGTGCACCACTAATTACGCAACACTATTTGCGCACGAGGCTGCCCCATCAGGCATCTGTCATTTATTCTGCAAATGTACTCTGACCCTTTTGACAAGACCTACCCCGTCCTTTCCTTCAAGTTGGGCCTGGTTAAAGTTCACATTCTGGAAGTACATACATAATGAATATAATTGTGTTATAGCCGACATAATTGCCCCGGCAACACTGTTTTTCGTTACTGTCAAGTCAATGAAGTGCGTTTGAGTTGAGCGTGGGTTGAGTTTAAGGCTTACGCCAAGATTTCTCTGTACTTGGACAAAACCGATCATATAAACAATCCACCACTAATAGAATAGAGTCGGAGGGATGAAACCCTCTTTAATGGTCCCACATGCAGAGCACACAGCACACACAGTGAAATGTGTTCTCTGCTTTTAACCCATCCTAGTACCAGGAGTCTAGTACTAGGAGCAGTGGGCAGTTATTGCACAGCACCCGGGGAGCGGGAGTGGGGGGGAAGGGGGTGTCCGGTGCCTTGCTCAAGGGCACCACAGCAGGGCCCAGGAGGTGAACTGGGACCTCTCCAAGTAGCAGTCCACACTCCATATTTAGGTCTGTTCGGGGACTTGAACCGGCGACCCTACGGCTCACAGTCCAAGCCCCAGGCTGCCGGACTGAATACATGTGTGTATACATGAGTGTATATGTGTAGCTCAGGTGGGAGAGCAAGTCAGACATGTATCATGAGGCTTGGATCTAAATATCCTTGTACATGTGTCGAAGTGTGCATAAGGGCCTGTGAAATGTCTATTATGGGTATTACTATTTTCTAAACATCTTTTGATTTTCCGGTACCTTTTGATGACAGCTAGTGTTTTGGAACTCTTACCTAACAGATACAGCATGTGCCTGAACAGACACAGTACTGTATATCATGATCCACGCACGACTTCTACCATAGAGTGTAAAGCCGCACAGAGCTGCACTTCAAAGCTTGGCTTGTTCATTGGACAGCCATAACTCTATAGGGTAAGGTGCAGAGCATACAGGTTCTTGGGGTGGTGGTGGTGGTGGTGGTGGTGGAGGTGGTGGAGGAGTGTGTGTCTGCCCAGTTTCCATCCTCCATCTCCAGATATCAAAGCAAACTCTGACAGCGGGGGTCTCCGGCATCCCGGGCTGCTTTCCACACAGGACACAAAGCACCGAGCGGCGGGTCTGCATCGTATTAAACAAAGCCTAAATGCTTCAAGCTGTTACACACTCCCCAATGAAACCTTTATGAAAGGGCCCCTAATGCGATTTCAGAAACACCTTGTCATCAGCCCTTTGGGCAGCAGAAAGCAGAAGTGTGGATATATGAATGAATGGGCGTTGCTGAAGAACCACTCCATATATGAGTGGAGGTGCCTATGGTTTTATTGCCCAACATGTACCTCTCATGGATATTGCCTGTTGTTTCATTCACTTGAGAAGGCTTTGGCTAAATACAGGCTTTTATACACTGCCTGTCACTGATAATGTTAAGCGCCACTTTAGTTATATCACATAAATGAAAGCTTATGTATGTGTTGCGACAAAGCAATTACCACAAAAGACTTAAGTAACAACAAGAAAGAAAACATGGTTCACATGTTCTGGTTGGTACCCTTGTTCTTGTGAAGTTATGCAAAAGTATGTTTTTTATATAAAGGCCACAATGTCTTTCGAACATATTTGTTTGCTCAATTCCAAGTCTGCAATTAACTGGGAAAAAGCTGCGCAATAAAAAAAAGACATGGCTTTTCTTTTTGTCAAACTCTCTTAAGCAATCCAGGACTGGGATTTTGTTAAAAAAATGCAAATAAAATAAAATGTTTTTTAAATTAAATGATGGTGAGCCCGTATAAACCTTTTATCTACGGTGGCTGACGCGTGCAAACGTGTTACATTGGCCCCATCAGGAGAAACACACTGCAGTTTTACAAAAAAAATGCGAATAAAAAACCACAAATGTGCAAAAACACATCCATATAAAGAAACATGACCAACTTGACAACACGTGCACAGTTGGGACCGGAGCGCTGTTTGACATTCGGGGATTATAAAGTTGGCCAACTGTCACTGGAAGCTTACCTGAAATGTAAACTTTATTGGCCTATTTTAACAACATGTTCACATGATTCCATCAAATATGATTTCAGATCTGCTGTAAGCTAGCTAACTAACCTAGTCATTTCAAATACTGTATACTGACAAGAAATTATGAAACAGGCTAACTCGCTGAACGTCAACAAACGCTCCGGTCCAAGCTGTGTGCCTCACTTTTTAGTGTCCCTGTTTCCATGTTTCGTCAAGTTTTTGAATGTTTTCTTAATGCTGTGAATGTGTTTTTAAGTTGGTGAAGATGTCTCTTCTTTGCATGTGTTTTGGCACATTTGTGTTTTAATATTTGCATTGTTTTTGAAAGTGCAGCACGTTTCTCCTGATGGAAGTGTTTTCGGCCGTTGTAGGACGTTAGACCATGTACATCATGGCACATGTCGGCCACCGTATGTACCATACCAATAAAGGTAAAAGTCCTAAGGAGTAACTGAGGTCCAGATTAGCCTTTATTGGAGAAGGACGGTGTTCAAAGGGGGGGGGGGGGGGGTGATAGAGGGGATGCCACACGTTCAGGGGCTGCAAGCCAGATTCCAACCTGCATCCACCGAAGCATATTCAGTTCATTTTTAGTATTCTAAGTTTGTTTGCTGTTGCCTTGATTCATTTTTGTCGCTTTTTATATGTATTTTGTTGCTATTTCCAGTTACTAATTACAACATATTTCGACCACTGTGTAAAGCTAATAAGTATGACACAACTCAGTATAATTCATGCTCAATTTATTTCTTATTTAACCTCAAACATTCTGTGCAATGAGAACCAGCTGGGCCTTTCCTCTGCTGAACATCTTTGGCTCATCTTGAATCAATTCCTGACACACACACACAGACACGGAAACACAAGTGCATGAATGTGAAGACAGACATAGGCAATGCATTCTAAAATCAGGACATAGTGTAAACTGTGCATGGGTTTCTAAGCCACACACACACAGAGAAGCAGACACATTCTGAGGGCTTCAGATCCTCTCGCCAAGATCATTCGGGGTGAGCCTCGCTAGTGTTTGTGGGGGTTGAAGTCAAAGGTGACCGATCCTGGCCGGCACATGGACAGTAACATTCCAGTCATCATGTAGCCTCTAACAAATCATCTCTCCCATAACTTCCCTCACACATCCACAGCCCTCTCTGTCAGATCAAAGCGGGCGGACATCATCACGCATCCATACGTTTGGCCTCTTTCCTCTGTTTTCGTCTGTATCCTTCTTCCCTCCAAACCTGGTTTTTATCTCTCAACACCTCTCGGATTCACTTCTTGTCTCGTAACCAATTTCTATTTACGAGGTTGACGTGAGGGCAGAAGGCTCGTGCGTGCATGCCTGGGACAGGGGTGTGTTTTCTGGGGCTGATTCAGGCCGTGCCATGGACTCATGTGGAGCTGCTTTAAAGGTGTCAGACAGGACAGAGGTACGTCATCCTGCAGGGCTGAATTACAACCGGAGCTCATCTTTGATCTGAGAGGCAGGTCCTCCCTCTCTACCTCCCCCCTAGACTCTCACTCTCACTGCATGTTGCTGTGTCTGCCGCTCTGTCTCTTTCTCTCTCAGGGGTTCCTGCGACAACCACAGACACCCAGAATTTCTCTCTTCTCCAACGAGTGTAGCGTGAGACACAAATGAATCACTGACTGACATCCATTGAGGATAAAAGAGCCAGTAACCTTCTTCAAAAATGTTTTTGCTGAGATACATTATCAAGTCATGAGGAAGTTTTCATTTCTAATGAACTTCAATGCAAAAAAAACTCAACATTATGTAGATTTTAAACTAAAAAAGTAGTTTGTAGACATGTATAAAGCATAATAGTATCTTATGTATTAGTAGATGATAGTGTATTCATATCCTCTATAATGTAGATATTAACATTTATATTTTAGGTGTATAACCTCAATATATATTTATAATGTTGATCTGTGTGTATTTAGGTATAACATGAAGCTGTCTTTGGCTCTTTTCTGCTGTAACAATGTACATGTCCCCTCTGTGGGACTAATAAAGGTATTCTGATTCACTGTTTATTTCTTCATTATTATTTATTTGTTATTTCTCTGTACATTCTTTTAATGTATTATTTGTCTATTCTTTTTATTTCGTTTTTTTTAATACTAATGTGCAATGCCTTTTTAAAATGCTGCTGCTGTAAGAATCTCCCAATACAGGATCAATTTAAATCTAATCTACTCTATAGGACAAAAGCGTCTTTGTTGTAGTGCCAGTTCTGCAGGAATGTATGCATATCCTAATGTTGAAGCATTATCATCGTTTTTCCACACCATGTTTTTGCACGGGAATATGATCAGGTCTGAATTCTAATGGGCTCAAGCAAGCTGTCATCCTCATCATCCACTGTTTGCCTCTCTGAAAACAAGCTTATCATTGCCCAGAGAGAATATACAGTGGGTGGAAAAGTGCAGGGGCCCCTCCTGCTCTTTTTCTCCTCACGGACCCAGACGCTGTGCAGGATCTGCCTCTCTCTGCAGCCCCCTCCCCTGGGCATGAGGCCTCCTGCAGCTGAACAGAGTCAGGAGGTCAGAGGGCATAATCAGGGAGGGTGTGCATGTTCCTCCTTTCATGAAACGCACTTATTTGAGCATTACTTTCATATTTGCACGTGTGAAACATTACCTGCTTTATAAAGGAGTAGAGCAGTAAAGTGTAACCACCCTGCGACCTGCTCTGAGGCTGCCATCAGGGTCTGAATAAAGAGCGCGGGCACTGAGAGAAAGTAGAGTGACAGTCACTATTACCAGAGGGAGCCACAACACAAAGCAGAGCGCCGTTTCCTGCAGGCCGGGGGAGGGGGGGGGGGGCTTCATGGAAACGCAGGATATGTCCCAATACCAAGCCAGAAGTCTTGGGTTTAAACAATGTTGTGCTACTTTCAGATTTCAGTTTTGCAACATGTACAGAGACCAGCCTCCCCGGATGTGTAGAGCAAACAGAGCATGAATACTGCAGTTTGATTCTTTGAGGGGAATTTAAGTGCAGCCTACTCGCTACAGTGTGAATGAGCTCAATTGCTTCCTAATAAGAGGCAATTACCAGGTGCCATCTGACTCTCACGAACAGTTGAAGCATTGTTTTCTTAATCATTTCAGGAACATAATCTAATGTTATGTTTTGTGGGAAAAGAGGCCTATTTTACGAGAAGGTTAAAGATGTATTTTATTAAAACAAGCAAAAGCGATGTCTTGTGCATAGATGAAACAACAAAAAAGAGAAATAACCTACTTGCTGGCGCATTTAATTAATGTGCACTATCCCTGCTAAATAAACTAATAAAGTAAATAAAATAAAATACAATAAAAATGAGGGAAATCAAACAGATCGATTCTGGTGTCTGAAAATAAATAAATAAATTGCAAGTAAATAGGTGATTTCTTTTCATTTCTGATTAATAATAATAATAATATAATACTACTAATAATAATATTAATAATAATAATAGACACTTCACCATTCATAAAATACCCTAAAAGATCTAAATGAAAAAACACAAGATATATACACAAGAAAATCTCTTTCTGGAGTAAAAACTCCAGAAGAATAGACCCGCAGAAATCTCTGGAGGTCAGTCAGCTGATTTGGACCAACTCTGCGTTTTGGCGCTGGATACATTCAGATATATAATGTGAGCCACCTGCGCTGCAGGGAAACATGACAGATGAAGAGGTGGGCCGCTGACATTACGCATGGAGAGACCGTCCAGAGGATTTATCCGCAGAAACCGGAGAGCTGCTCGGTTAGTTTAAGCCTTCTTCCTGTTTGACTTCCACATTATAGGAACTGTGAGAGCGTACACAGCTGATTCGATTACACATCAAGCGGATAGATTTCGGCAAGTCCGACGCATTTGTGCGTAAATCGCTCTCCAAAGAGCACAGAACACTGAGGAGGGAAACATGTTTACTGTAAATGGATGGAAAGGCCTGCAAAGAATGGCCGGACTATTGCAAACTTCATTGTTTTGTTTTTGTTTTTTTACAGTAGTTGATTCGATATGTTTTATTGGCTGGCATTGCTCAACATGTTTTACTTTAATACACGCCCTCAATCTTTATATATATTTATTTGAGGGAATAATATGACATGTACAGCAATGTTCATGGATGTGCACTGGCACTGCTAAATACAAAATAAGAAAGAAAAATGTAAAAAGATAATCAGGCCAATTGAATACATAATGTCTGGTGTCCAAGAAAATGGTATTTGATTGAAAAAAAACATCTTGCAAGTGAGAAATAATATTACATAATAATAATAATAATAATAATAATAATAACAATAATAATAATAATAATAACAACAACAATAATAATAATAATAATAATAATAATAATAATAATTAATACAATATTTGTAAGATATTAAAAATCTTAATTTAGAACTGTTAATTCATTATTGGATTAATAGTGGTTTCAATCATTAAAATAGACAAATACATCACTGGCTCTGACTGTGCGTAAATGTATATAAAGATCTGACACATCCCGCAGGTCCTGACAGTAAATACTGCCTTGTTTCAGCTCAATCAGACACATGAAACCCTGACTGCATGCTTATTAGCGGACCAGGACGCGCGCTCTGGCTCCCCCTCCGCCCTGAAAACCCCACCCCTTCTACTCCCAAACCTATTTAGCATCTGAAACCGGGATAAAGTTCCCAAAAACTTTTAAGGAAAAAAGTTCATGCGTGAAGAAAGCGTGCCAATATCCAGTTTGAAAGCAGTTTTTCTTCCACAGCGAGAGGCGCAAAGAGCGAGAATATCATCCTCTCGTCTTAACGGATATCTACATTTTCTGTAACACGGCTTCAAAGGTGGACTGCGTTTTTTCTGCTATATCCTTGCATTTCTTCAAGAGAGAAATGGAAGAGGGCTCCAGTTCTCCGGTCTCCCCTGTGGATAGTCTGGTGACCAGCGAGGAGGAGCTGGACAGACAGCAGAAGAGCTTCCCGGCGAAGAAGAGACACAGCAAGAAGGGCAGCGAGGACAGTAGCGGCAGCAGCCCGGGCCCCGTGAAGCGGGTCAAGAAGGCGAGTCCGGACAGCAACCAGTCCTTCGAGGATCTGCAGAACCAGAGGTGCCTGGCCAACGTCCGGGAGAGGCAGCGGACTCAGTCTCTGAACGGAGCATTTTCGTCTTTGCGTAAAATCATCCCCACGCTGCCCTCGGACAAGCTGAGCAAGATCCAGACGCTGAAGCTCGCCTCCAGGTACATCGACTTCCTCTGTCAGGTGCTGCAGAGCGACGAGATGGACCAGAAGATGTCCAGCTGCAGCTACGTCGCGCACGAAAGACTCAGTTACGCGTTCTCCGTGTGGAGGATGGAGGGAGCCTGGTCTATGTCAGCATCTCACTAGCAGCCGGAGGGGCTTCACTTACACTGCCAAAAGGGTGGGTACCACAACCTGGAGCAAAGATGATCTCATATTAATATTACACATATATATAGCTTTAGAATGAGCAGACTTTGAAAGTGCCAAAAATAAGGAGAGTCCTAAGAAAAATATTGGAACAAATATTAAATAATTCTTGAAAGGTATAACGTGGGCTAGCACAATTGAATTTGGGCGAGACTTCCAGATTCTTATCTAATAAAAGGGACTTTTTCCATCCATAAATACCTAAAACGTTCGTGCGCAACAGCTGTCCGCCAAAACTTCAAATCCACATGTCCAAACGCTCGCCTGTGCTGCGTGCGCTTGTTATGTGAGTGACAGATTTCACACCGAGGCCTCAGCATCTCTCCAGCGCCTCACTCTGCGTCATAATCCGGATGCTGCTGTGTGCGCGAGGCCTGCTGGGTGACCACAAGAAAACAGACCCATCAGTTCAACGTGATAGATTCAAGTTAAACCCAAAAATATAGTTATAGTTTACATTCAGTTAATAGAGTAACATTTGAATACACTCAAGTATGAGAAAAAAGGAGTAGCATAGGGGAAGTATCAGGATGAATACAAATAGTTTTGGTTTTACACATTTATAATAAACCTTGCTGACCAAAAAAAAAAAAACACGTTCTATTTTCTGAGCAGAAACGCATTAAATCAGCCAGTTGGGACGTTTGCACTTAATCCCTACTCAATCCCTTTTAACAGCATTTCATAATGAGTGGGGTAAAAGAAAAAGAAAAACACCGAAACGCAGCTGTAGTGCCACCACGGGTAATTTATATCCACAATAGAGTGCTTTCCTGCGCGCAGACCGCAGGAATGGGCAGCTCGGCTGGACATGCAAGTTCAAGCCAGTGCAAGACAATAAAAAACAGAATCCAGCAATAACAGGCAGGGCTCTGGGCACGATATTTTGCAGATTTGCAGCCTGGTTTGATAATGTCGTGAGAGCAGTGGTGCAGCAGGAACTCTGACAGCTGAGAGGACACTTAGGTTGCTGATTTGATTGAAATTAACGTGAAAAAGAAAAACAAATAAATCAAAGTCAAGCAGCCAATAATATCCTACTAAATTATAACACGACTTGATAATATTCTCAGGAAGTTGTCTTTTATAGGTTAGCTTAGGTTTATTATACCCAAATATGATTTATTTGACGCAACGATCGCTCTTTCAAAATAAAAGCACAGGTAGCCTAAGGCTTTTCATTTGAAGATCTAAATTATAACATCATGACATGTTTCATTTAGTCAATTCTAACGAAATTATCTTTTCAAAGTCATGACTTTATTACATTTATTAATTTATTAGACACAGCTAGTTTTGTCAAAAACAATGGCCCAGGAAGTATAATGAAGCTATTTATTTTAAGATCTATATAACAACATCATGACGTGTTTCATCTTGTCATTTCTTGACAAATTGTCTTTTTGAGTCAGTTTGAGTTTATATTCATTATATTCAATTCATTTGACGTCAAATGGCTCTTTCAAAGTAAAGTCAGGTATTGCGATTACATTTGATTTGTTTAAAGATCTAAGTTATAACATCATGACATGTTTTCATTTGGTCAGTTATTTACTAATGTATTTGATGCAGCAATGGCAGTTGAAAATAAAGGCATATTTGTTATGTAAAGCTTCTTGGTTAGAATGAAGCTTCTCAGGGAAATGGCACACAGTAGGTGACACCAAACAACACGATGGGTTAGAATGAGCAGGGGAAGGGTTTGTTTGGTTCCCATGGGCTGACATGTAGTTAGCAGACCGCCATCAGAGAGGCTTTGTTGTCTTATAAACTAACCCCGGTGCCGTGGGGGGGACCTATAAGCTTCATTACAGTGATTCCTGTAAGCACAGTACATTTGAGGGTCTTTTTTTGGGGTTTAATTGACCTCTGTGGAATGTAAAAGAAAATAACAAAGCATGGAGACGTGTAGTTTAGCCCATTATAAAAGATTTAGGTTGGTTTCTTCTCAAAATATGTGGCAAAAACAGAAATTAAACCCTCTAGGAATACGTATTTTTGATAGTAGGCTATTGCCTGGATTAGAATAGGAAAAAACTATCAAAATGATCTTATTCATAAATATGAAAAAGGCCTGTAGAAATAGCATTTACCAATCGTAACTTTACTGCTATATTTCTATTTTGGCTCTTGGATTAATGTTGCTCCGAGGAATTAGATTGTATTGCTTTAGGACTGTCCGCTAATCCACAGCGAAATGAAAACGCGTTCATTTACTCAGGTGTTTCCAACTGAAAGCCAGATAAACTGTGGTTTTCTTTATTTCACTGCAGCTGTACTTCATTCATATATAAAATGTTCCTGCTTTTCTCTCGCCATATGGTTCTACTCAGCTCGGTGGCTAATAATTGATTCATTAATGACTTCCCACATGCTAAGCGAGCCAGTGCAGCTCTAAAAAAAACACCAGATTTAGACATAAACACAAATAATTGCGTAAATCTAGTTGGTTTCGATTTATATTTTCCATTGTAATAATTACTTGTGTCTCTTTCTCCATCACAGACTGTTTACTTCTACAAAGTATGAAGACTAACGGGATTATTGAAGAACTCATGGACCTCAAAGGCACGACCGAGAGACGTAATGTGACCCACAACTACAAACTCTGTGCGCAGTGTGAGTGTGTGTGCGTGTGTGTGTGCACATCCATCACACCGCTGCTGACTGTCTGGAGCTGTTAGTGGCAGAAAAAGATCGGGGGGCAATGAGATTTTACAGCGCATATCTCGGCCTGCACTTCAACAGAAGCCACCCTGTAACCGTGTTTCTAGAAGGATATATATTTTTTGTTTTGTCAAAGACTTTAAGCCAAATTATTAAAATATATAAATGCATAATTGTACATACCTGTGTAAGTACGCCTATAGCCTGTTAAGGGACCAATGCAATTTTTAGAGTCTTTTGCTGCATGGATTTATTTTACTGACTTTCTTTAGCAAAACTCTGAACTCCGTCCAATGTACATTATTGTTTTTGCTTATTTATTAAAATACATATTTTTGAACAGAATATGGTGGATTTTTTGTATTAGGCCTACATTAGGTTAGAACAATATAGCATGTAATTCGGTTGGATCAATTGTGGAAATTACAAAGTCGATAGTGAAAAAGATCGATTATTTCGACCAACTGAAAAAATTACTTTGCATACAGGACATTATTTTGAAAGGAAAGATATGGTGGAAACATTTTTCTATTCCAAGGGGTTGCTAAATTAGGAAAATAATTACCAACAACACATTTGTGTCACTTCTGGGTGTGAGAACGTTCCCCTTTTCTCCCCTTTCCTCTTTGTATGGAAGGAAAATGCCGGGAAAAAAAGAAAAAAGAACGACCATAAAAAAATACAGCTTCATTAAAAGTGGAGGAAATTCGAGCCAGTTTCAAACTCAGCCATATAAACGGCGTGTCCGCTTAAATAACGAGTAATCATTTCAAATGGCGATGGCTTTAACGAGCAGGGAGCCCCAGCAGCCCAGATAAGGACAATAACTCTCAGCTCTAAAACAGGCAGGAAACGGTGGACTGAAGAAATTCCTTTGAATCTGTCCCGCTCACTCTTAAAACATTAAAATTGTTTACATCTCGCTTTCCCAGACGTGGTTAGATGCAATCTGAAGGCTGAAAGGAGGTCATTGTTAGCGCGGGGCTGCTAAATGCTAGGCTGACTCTCTGTTGCTTTTTCAGCTCAATCTCTGCTCTCAATAGCTTAATCATTTTATCACCAGCAAAACAAACATGGCCCTTTCACTTTAACTGGAGGGGATCTACTAGCTAACAGGCCAGGGGAGGCAGGTCCCAGGTGGAAGTCAGTGGTTGAAGAAGTATTCAGAGCCTTTACTTAAGTTAAAGTACGAGGACATTATCGTCAAAATACTTTACAAGTAAAAGTGCTGCATTCAAAAACTCAAATAAAAGAAAAAGTACAGAATATTAAGTGATAATTGCACTAATTCTGCAAAACAAATCTCTTAAATGTGATATTTTATCATATACTTGACATTATTAGATTGTCAATGTTGCTGAATCTAGTATCAAAGTTCCTGTGCAAAAACTTCTTGTAATACAATTCACAATTGTACCTCTTAAATTATTCCAATGGTTTATTCTTTAGTTTTGGGTTAGGTTAAGGGGTTATCAGATGTTTCTTTTTCAACATTTTCAAATGAAAAGTAACTAAAAATAAATAAATAAATGAGAGTAAAATTACAATATTTACTTATGAGATAGAGTACAAACAAGTAGAATTGAATGGTAATACTTGAGTAAAGTCATTTAAAAAATGTACTTTGTTACTTTCCACAGTTGGGAAAACATTTCAAATGAAAAATATTCAGGAGATAATAAAAGCCAAAGTGTCAATGTGTGTAGGAAAATGATGGCTGTGATTTCCTCAAGGTCAGCGAGGTTTGAAGGGAAACACCTGCAGCTGATGCACTAAAGCCACATTATACACTTATTTATCAGGGTCAACACACACTCTGTGCTGCATAGGTATGACAGTTTTATAGACTTTCTTATGCCTTCTTCCTGTTCAAATTCTCTGAAGTGGTTAATCAGTGATGATCTGAAAGCAAGTCATGCATTCTATCCTTTTTCCTTTTATTTAACTTGGTGGTCATCAGCTATGCCCATTTTAAGGGCATAGGGGGCCTTTAAAAAAAAGTATAATATGTAAAAAAAATATATTAAAAAAATCTAAACATTTGAAAATCATCCAATATATAGGAAATGTTCTCTTTAAGTCACACGTTTACAGTCTAAGTATAATTTACTTGATGCATAGCGATGGCTCTTTCAAAATAAGAGCACAGGTTGTAACATAAGGCTATATATTTTTGAAAGTATAATATCTGACAAGAAATCAGAAAAAAGCTAAATGTATGTGAAAACATATTCACTCACAGGAAGGTTTATTTCCTCTAAAATAAAATGTAAATATAGATTATTTGAAGGTGCTTTGTGATATGCTAAAATTATAATAATCACTATATCACTATCAAAATGACCAAAAGTAATGCATGCACTTTTTCCTGATCTTTGCACTTCTTTACTCTAACCTCACACTGATCCAGCCCTTACATCACCTAATATTGAATATGTTGAAGACTATTTAAACATTTTCTGACCCCCTGTGTCCCCACCCTTTTATCACACAGCGTCACGCCCTTGTTCAAGGGTCATGATTTTTTTAATTGAGTGATTTATGTGTGTGTGATCTCTGTGACTAATGCTGATCCTGCTGCTACACGCGTGTCACAGTCCTCCCTGCCTGCGTTACAGTGACAAAATAACGCTGGGTAAGTTCACACATTTCAGTAGAATCAGATGTATTTTCCTATAGTCACTGTCTGAGTAATAAGAGGGTGTATTTGTCATGATCTTCGGCCCGGTGGTCCTGGCTGCTGTTGCTCAGCCCTCCTCCCCGGGCCGGCTGATCCATAGGAGCTCGGTTTGATACCTGCTCATTATCCCGGGCCCTCACAGCTGAGCGGCACAGAATCACCCGGGGCCACTGCTCCAGCGGTGCGAGGGATCCAGATGTTTCCCGTAAAATCAGACGGAAAAAGCTACAAAACTTTAATTTGCAGTAAAAAGGGAATAAAGTAAAGGTTTACACTCAAACACTATTCTGTGTTCGTCTGGTTCAGTACAAAAAATAGAAATCTGAAGGTTAGGCTTATACCACGGTGTGACTGCTCTTCCTCTGTGTGTGCGTGTGTGTGCGTGTGTGTGCGTGTGCGTGTGCGTGTGTGTGTGTGTGTGTGTGTCATAGCCATACAGTATGGCATCTCAAGTATTGATCTTGTTCTTCATTTATGTCATTGTGCGTTAGTAGAATAGATCAAATAAGGTGCATTTTAATGATAACTATTATTAAATCAAGCTATAGTTATTATTGGCCATCAAAAGAGAAATCTTCATGTACATCCTATTTATTTTTAAAAGAAGTTGTTATCTTCTTGACAATGTGGACTTTTAATTATTTTACACATGGCATATTCCACATTTTCTCAAATGATATTATTTTTGTGCTAATCTTAATTAAGGTGACTAAGTTTATGCGTTTTCAAATCCTAATTTGCCGTTTAACATGCAGAAAGAGATGCTGAATGCACGCATAAAGAACGCAATTTCAAGAGAATCCTCTTAATTGCTGTATGCAGTGAACATGTATGAATTAGCTTTGGTGTGTGCACACATATTACTAGAGCGATTTGCTAACGGATCAAGCCTCATGCAGTGAGGGTCCGTCAGAGTTCAGAGGAACCTGCAGAGCCCGGTGAAAGGAGACAGCAGAGGTTCTGGTCTTTTCCTCCAGGTCCACTCTGACTTTGCTTTTTTCTATCATATATTCAGAGTCCCTAAGACTCTGATCCTGCTCTGACTCTGATCCCCCCCCCCCATCAGGCCTCAGGGTGCTTTTTTCCTCTTCAAGATGTAATGTCTGTCTTATGTCTGAATGTCGTTGGATACAGGTGCAACAAGAAAAAACACTTACATGTATGTATCTTTGTGTCACTAAGAAACTAGTGAAACTTTAATCCGGTGTTGTTGCCATGCGGACAGAGTCACAGCTGTCATGTGGTTTTGGTTATGGAAACAGTTTTTTCTCATGTCTTGTAATTTCATCTGCTGTCCCAAAGTAAACAATACAAGTTAATGCAGGACATTATGCAACAACCTTCACAAAAAAGTCTCAGTGCAAAGACTCATGGGAAGTTGTCCTGTGTGCAGCACACTGGAACTGAAATGCATCCTGCATCTGTCTGCATCTGTCTGCATCTGTCTGCATCTGTCTGCATGATGATCCAGGAACACAGGTACTCTCTCTGTAAAGACCTTTCAAAATAAAAGCCTGTCATACCATCACTAAAAATCCTGTAATGCAGAGGCATCAAGACTGCTAGACATCTTCATGTGTGTGCAGATGCTTCAGTTTAAATCCTCTGAGGGGTATTGTGGGTAATTAAGGTGTCTTCCATGACAAACTTGCCATGCTGCCGTTCCAATTGATATTTGGGTTTGATATTAAGGCATACATAATGAATAATTATAATAAAAAAGATGGACTTACACTCAATACTTAGTGCTATTAGGCCTGCAATGTGAACACAACATTGAATAATATGTACGGGAATGGGTCAGTTCCTGTGAGAAACTTGGCTCTAAACCTTGAAGAAGGAATTGTCTTTTGTCCATCTGGTCTCATCTGAAAAACACACAAGTGTAGACCAACTGCTGTGGACGATATTATATAAATGACTTCATTCTCTGCTTCCTGAATACATCACCATCCTCCCTGTCTTCCTCCTCTGCTTTTTACACTAAATCGGCTAAGAAGGGTACAAAGTGAAGCCATGTCAGCGCTGATTATTACATCCAAGTGTCCACAAAGATGGAAAATGTCTAAATTTAGCGTCGGTGATGCTAGCCAAATGATAATTGCAGCTTTGTGAAGCAGTTCAGAGGATGGGTGAGCGGGAAGATGTAATCTCAGCAGGAACAGTTTTTGAGATATTACAGAGAAGAATAAACAAATACACAAACAAAACACATAAACAGTAATCGATGGTCATTAATATTCCTGGTGCAAGGTGAGTGAGTCACTGCTCTCACATCTGCATCACCAGGAGAGCAGTTTTATGATAACATCCTCCTGGTGGGTCATTGGTCTAAAACCAACACACGCATGTATCCGGCTTAATCAATAACGGTTCACACTTTTTAACAAATAGATATCACTATGAGACTCCCACAGTTCATATTAAGACAGAAATGTGTTGAAGCAGTTTTCCGGGATGTTACGTTTGAAAATGATGAGGTATCTTATTGAGTATAAACAGGTTTAAAATTCTTGTTCCATTTTTTTGACAAATTACAGTCAAAGGTTTTTACAGAGGTGAGTTTAGATATCTATTTGGTTATTTCCTACATTATATTGAAATGTATTAGTTTAGGATAAACCCCTTGAAATGAACCATCTCGTTTTCAAGTGGGTCCTACATCTCAAACATAGGCGTAAACAAAGAATAATGTCAAGTTTTTAGGAATAAGAAGTTCATAAATCAGGCCATTAATGATATGTAAGTGCTACGATGTAAGTGGAGATTTTAAAACTCAAAGAAAATGTTTTGGGAACATACTGTAAAATGATATCCATTTTGCAAACGGCAGGTGATTAGGGTTAACATTTTACTCAGACATTTTTATGAAACATACTGAGTTGATATTATAAGTTTCTAATAATTGATGTTCAAAATTCAAAGTTAAGTCAAGTTCTGCATATTATGAAGATAAGACTTTGTCTAACGCTTACTTTAACTTTAGTTTAGGAGAAATCTGCCGACACAAATAGACAAAGTGTAGTAACAATCAACCCCTCCATGTGTATACTGGATGTGTTGCTTGTATGGTGGGTGCATACGTTGGCCTGCTGTTTCTCACCTTCAGCGGTGAAACCTGACTCGTCTGAGGGCTGTGGAGGAGACAGGAAGCGGCTGGGTATGTTTGTGGGGTCACATGCCGACATTTCCCCCCCCACCCCCTCTTTTCTCTTCATTAGCACCGGTGATGAGCGGCGGGTCAGCAGAGGTCAGCGGGTCACGCCAGTTCAGGAGCCAACTCTCACTCACCTCTGTTTTCACTGCTGAGGATGCAGAGTTCACTCACTGACAACCCAACATTTGATTATTACTCAGTTAAGGAAAAAAGGAAAGAGGAAGAATGAGATTGCACTTACAATTAATACGAAAGTAGTAAATGTTTATCCTTTTTGTGATTCCTAAAACTACAGAACAGGGAAAGGGCCACATATAACATTATTTTGGAGATCTGACGAAGTTCTGAGAAAGAAAGTCAGCTTTCTGAGATCAGAGCCAGTACTCTGACTTTTTTCTCAAACTACGGAGATTTTCAGGAAAATAATATTATAATGCTTTTGAATTTTGAAAAAAAAAAAGTACAAAACCCTTTCCCAAGATATACATTTAAAGTGGAAAGGGAACACAATGTGCAACAATGTACATCTGGACAGTTTGAGGCTTATAGAGATAGAGAGGTCTTGCATTATTCAAACACAGTGGTCTGTTTGATGAAACCCCCTAGTGACAGGGTTTAGAAAAAAACAAAAGCAACTGCAGGGATTTTATGCCAAATCTATACAATCTCCATCTTTAATGTGAACACTCTCAAACACTGGACAACTTCAGAGTAGCTAACTCAATTCTAGGGGCAGGTTGCACTTAAATTACGTATGACACTTAGCTCAATTTCCTAATCATTTTGGGACTTATTTAAGGGGGTTTATATAATCCTTTAAAAATGTGCCTTAGTAAGCGGAATTTAAGAGATTTTATGACCGTTGCTTAGTGTGATACCTGTTATTGTCTCAAAAGTTGGCCTCTAGTCAGAGAGTAAAAATAACTAATTGGTCAAAGGAGGAAACGATTACTCTTCTGGAGGAATAAAATAAATCACAAAACCCTACTAAAAGTAAGTAAATAACAAAATAAACAATGTGGGAGGAATGATGACTCAGCACATCGTTGACCTGTGGACATGAAGGATCTCACCTATTACTGATGGGAAACATCCCGGAGCATAAAGTCATTTTAGCAAAGTGGCTGGAAGAGCACAGCTGCATAGTGATCCAACTCTAGACACTTGGAACATCCTGAATTGACTGCATGTCCAATTTTAAAATAGTTTGCTCATCATTAGCCGTAAGTATTGGGCTGTCCTATTCTCGGAATTCACTCATTTCCTGTTTTACTGTCATTCACTTGGCCATGTTGCGGTTCAAATAGAGCCAAAGGAGCTACCTTAAGTTTTATGTCACATTTTGATTGATAAGGTCTTATGTGCGGTTTAGCTTCAAGTGCAACTAGTTTTATTTTAAGGAAACCTTAACTCCAGTTTTAAGATTTGATTTGATTTGAAGGACAGTGTTAACTTTGATCATTCATTTGAGCAAATCTGTGCTGTTTACCAAATCAATTGGTACTCCTTAAACCCATCTCCATGACAACTGAGAAATGTCAATCCACTAATACAGACCATGCAATACAAACATCAATAGGCTGATGATGAAGAGAAGCAAAAAACTATTTAGTGGATTTAGAGTGGCATAAAGTAAAGGTCACTATTTAACTCTACAATACAAAAATAATCACATTTGGTAAATGTTAACAAACATTTTTAAATATCTACAAATGAAAGATTTTTTTTATTTACTTATGTTGGGTTGAGGGGAATTTTCTTCATTATCTAACCTTATCTAATCTTTATTATGTTTTAGCGTAATAGATAAAGAAGGAATAGCATTCAGGAGAATTTCAGTGCCTCTCTTGACTTTGTCCTAAATGTCCTCCAGATCTGGATGAGTGGACAGGTTGCTCTAATGACGCCTTTCACTACACTAGTACATTATGTTCAATGCTTTGCTCTGGTCTTTAGGATCAAGAAAAGAACGGTCAGCAGCGTGTGTGTGAACTTTGATTCTTCTGACCCCCGGGCTGCCAGGGACCCGGCCTCAGAGTTCGGTTTGCTGCTGCTCCTCGTGTGTCCTCCTCGCCCTTCTGATGTGCACCAGACTAAACACATACAGTAGCAAGACAAGCAAACGCTGCAGGGCTTTTCAAACACACCATGGATCAGAGGTCCCAACAGGACTGGTGGAACATCCATTGGAAAGAACAGCAAAGCATTGCCATTGTTTCCAAATCCATGCTCGGAATAAAGTCAATTGAGGGAAACTGAAGGTGAAATACTGACATTTTGTCAGCTTCAAAGTGACTTGTGTAAACAACCTGCCAAAGCGAATCCTGGTCTAACGCTTTCCGTGGACTTTACTTGACTGGGCCACCTCTAGGCCTCCTCGGTTTGTGTTTATGATCCACAACGGATTCTAATGACTCATCTGTAATTAGTGTTATTTGTCTTCCGAGCAGCTGGCCAAAGCCTCATCGCCATTTCTAGTCAGTGGAACCTGCAATTAAAAAGCGCGGTGATGAGCAGCTGGGAGGATGAGGTATTTGTTACGCATACGGGTGGCTGGGTAATGACAGAGCTAACTGACAACGAGAGTTGCTGCAAGAAGACGAGCTAGAGCGGCCGCACACCACAATGTCTTCTGTTGGGAAAATAGATAGTGGGGTTTTCCCAGATTTCTCCTTTGTTGTGGCGGCCATCTTGTGGGCTGGCCTTTGGGAAGGGGTCAGGGCTCCTCCTTCTTTTTGACCCGACCTCAGCGAGGGGTCGGTGTCGTTACACAGCGAAGATGACGACCGTGTCGATGCCTACGGTGAGCCAAAGGTGAGACGGGCAGTCTGTGTCATGAGCGCCGTTGTTAGAGCCACCAAGGAACCATAAAAAGGTCACATTCCCAGCTTTAAAGTCACAGGCCACTTCTGGGAGCCAGCGGAGCTCCTTTAAGCATCTGCATGATTGTAAATATTGTCCCTCATGTCTCTTGTTGACCCTTACGCTCTCAGATTTCTCGTTTGCTTCAGACACGTTGAGGTGTCTCAAGCCTCTGTGATTTACAGAGATCGTGACGAGACCACAAAGCCGGGGGTTATTTACACTGTTACACTCTGAATTAAGAGTCTGACAGGAAAGCAATGGAATGCGTGTTTATTTGAGGGGAGTAAGGCGGGATTGGTTTTGTTTGCTTTTACACTGTTGTCCCAGTGTTAGTTCCACCACCAACAGGGATTCACTGCTAGTTATTTGGACACTAGCTCCGACCCTTGACCTTTCCAAATGGGTGGCTAATCCCAGTCAAAGCTACTGTGGGGCCTCTTGTTGCTATTCCTGCAATGCTGCCGACGTCTGGAACTAAAGCAGAAATCTTCTGATTCTACACATGAAGGTCTATTGGCATGTTTTGGGAAGTGATACTGCATGTGAAGGAGTTGTATAAAGACTTTTGCAACTGCAGATAGAGCTTCAAGGAAGCGGATACATTTCCTTGAGTTTAATCCCGTCAGTTGAGTCTGAAGATTTAAGGGTATAAACATTTGAACAAAAAATAAATATAAAAAAATTAAAACTAAACTTTAGTAGGTTTCTTTTTTGTAACTCTTTTAGTTTTAAATCTGATGTTTATGAGGTGCTTGGTTTTTGCAACAGTCCCTGTAAATATCCCAAACTTTACAATCAAATTAGTCTACCGTTTTCTAGACTAAACACGGGTATAAAAAACTAGAATACAATGTTACCCAAAAGTTCAAATCGAACAATATTAAATGTCCCTTTTTCTGCGGATTGCTAGTGGAGCCTCGCAGATGGGGGTGCTTTCATCTTCATTTGCTGCCATTTCTGACACGTTTGCATCACAGTAAATAATCATTTTTCCTCAATCAAAGCCAGCAACCAACACTATTAACATAAAAAACAGACATTGCAGTTTTCCAAAACAATACTTTATATCGTAGATGTCAAAGACAACATGTTAGAGCAAAGGTTCCCGAGAAAAATGTACTATTTCTGTAACAATGGTGGAACAAGTCAAAAACATAACTGATAAAAAAAAAAAAGAATATGCATTTTATACATATGTAAACCTAGAACTGTTTTTTTTAACCACAGTGGTCATAGCAATAACTGGCTTATTATTTAGTGGAATGGACAACCATAACAATGACCAGGCACCTGGATGGAGCCCTTTGATACAAGTCCAGATGTGACAAAGAACAAAACATGTCTTCCCAAGAGTCCACCAAAGTCACATCCTGCCTGTTTATAATTAAAAAAAGTGTCCATTCTGTCGTCATGGTTTACAAAGCGTCCCCCCAAAACAATTTGTTTTTCTACATAAATACAATAAAATCTAACATCTGTGTTACAAGTGCTAGATACTTTTTTTTTTCTTTTGTAAAATGTTAAACATAAGTCTTTCATGTTTCCATATCCTACGGGTAAAAGCACAACATGGAAAGCACCCAAACTCCTCCCCGGCGTAAAGAAGAAAGCAGTAAAAGAGGCGGTTTGGATACAGTGAAAGTACTAATGTCCTTCAGTGCTCGATCTCTTGTGCTGATATGCGGAATGGGACAGACAGAAAGACAGGTGGGGGGGGGGGCATGCGGACGTTAGGACCATGCAGAGAGAAAGGAGGAATGAAGTCAGAACTATGAGGGTTCAAACAGAAAGACATGACCCCTCCTAATAAATGGAAATTATAGCATAATGGAATGTTTTCTCTTTGTTACTGGACATTGTGTTAAGACAAGCAGTGAGGACAGACGGTGCTAGCTTTGGCTTCTTTTGAGAAACCAAAGCAGAAACTCTGTGATGGGCACTGCTGAGCAACGCTTCTGGGAATGTTCTGGGCTGGGTTACCGAAAAAAAAGCCTCGACCAAACTGTTTACAGGAGCTCAGATGTCAGCGTGTCTAATGCAGGTGAGATTCTGGAAAGCATGACTTGCGCATTGTCATAATCCAACCACAAATATGTCTATCGGCAAAGATGCTTGACGTTAACATGAGAAAAGTCATAGAAATAATTCTTTCAAAAATACGTTTTTGGGGAGCTGACTGATTCAAAGGGATCAGACAGAAAAATCACATCCATGGAAAGGAGTTAAAACCATACTAAATAATCATAAACTGCTTGCATCCTTGCTGTATTTAGTGTTAATCCTACTTTTTGTCCATTTCCACTGTTTCCTGGTACATTTGCAAAGTAGTAGATTATACAAGCAGGAATACAACCGTCTGAACTTTGGCCTGTCTGGCCATCTGCAGAAGTCATGGAAACTAATGTAGTTGATGTGATTTAAGAGCATTACTCTGCCAGTAGAGGTCATATTCAATCAGTAAATGAATGATGAACAAACATTAAATTAACTATTTGGAAGTCTGATTGCGGTTTTAGAAGATGTAAATCAGCTTATGAGAATGTATATATATATATATATATATATATATATATATATACATAAGAAGTGTGTGTATGTATATATATATATATATATATACATATACATACACACGTTTCATATGTTCCTGTTTGACAAAGACATTGTTAAAAATGTAGGATTTAATTTAGGGTTCATAGCGGTGTTCCAATTTATCCACCCATATAATGTCGTCTTGTTTTTTTTGTTCTCGTTAGTGGATGGATTTGCAAAGAAGGACAAACTACTTTTTTGCGATATGTTGAATCCAGATTGAGAATTTTGTCTCACATTTCTTAAAGTTACAGAAACGTTAAAAGGTAGCTCTACAATGGTATCTAGACACATCAAAAGGTGGAAAAGCAGGAACATGTGCCTGGATGTGAGGCTGAGCGGAGGGCAATGGCACCCTACTGTAACAGCTCTCTGGTACCAATGGGATGGATAAAGCCAAATACTAGTCATCAGTGTGAAGAGACAAAAAGACAACCAGAAAAATGCTTATCAACACGTAACCAAGGACAGTCAGCGGTGCCTTCAGGTACACCCTACAAAAGGGTCGACCGTAAGTATTGTTTTTCAATACCAACTTCAAAAACAAGATCATAGTATTTCAGTATGTATAGATATAATATATAATATACTCATTTCTTTTATATATAAATCTACTATGAACAGACAGTAAATACACAATTGTCGATCATCATACAAAGTAGAAACATTTGCATCCCAACCCTCCCGCAAAAACCCAGTCATGTGATGTCCGCTAAAAACAGAGTCTGGATCTTCACATGCGTGAAGTATGTCAGCTTTACAATGTAACAGAGACAGAGAGGGGGAAGGAAATAAAACATTTAAAAAAGTATAAAAGGAGTCCAATGAAAGGGCAACAAAAGTGAGAGGAAAGAGAATCAACCAAAGTAGTCATTGATAAATGTGTGTGGCAGGAATACTCAGATAGATGTCCTATGTACAGTAAACAACAGTAAACACAACAGCACTGGGTCTGTTCACTGAAAAAACACATGAAAAATGATTAGTTTGTAGATGGATAAAGGTGGGAGACGGCGGTATCCCAGGGGATAAACACAAGTTGGAGGAATGGCTACAGACAGGAAGTCCACTTCTGCACACTGGGATTAGGTTACAGTGTAATTTGGGCAAAAACGGAAAACCAAATGTAGCTATCCAGCAGCAGTGATAGTCGGTATAGAACCCAATATTATTAAGCTTTAAGTATAAGGAAACTAGACAATATTTTATTTATTTTCTTAAGTATTAAGGTGTTTGTAACGGATTATTGATGCAGATGTGATTAAGCGTTCAGATGCAGGAGGAGGAAGATTCAGCAAAGTTGTTGGAAACCCATTATGCATGGGTTTATCCCACCAGCCGGGTCATTGGTCAAGAGAAAAGGACGATAAATAAAAAATAAAAATAAACAACATGTGTATCCACTCCAATATTTAAAAAAGCAGCTTGTGCTTCACTGTGTATGAACATATGTACACACCTGCCTCATAGTACCTGACATGTGGGCAGCAGATGTTGCTTAACAAGGGACTGCAGATGTTAAACCAGCTGTGGGAGCCCATGCAGGGCTGGAACACCCCCCTGGAAAATCCCAGGTGGTTTGGTCATTGTTACCACGGAGACACCGTTGTCTTAAAGAGAGGGATGGTTCAACAAATTGGCCCATATGAGAATAATTCCTCAATTTCCCTCATTCATCTCAGAAACGAGAAACTGGTTATTATGTAAAAAAAGTGGTTTGACTCAACAGAGAAAGTCTATTAGGTTTACTGTTGTGTATCTACTACATACAGTATACATAGACTTAAAGTCCTGTTGCTTTAGTGCAGTACATTGTGATTAAGATGTACCTATCCTTTCTGGCCATTGGCAGGAGACTCTAATGCCGCTCATGGCACGTCACTTGGGTCCACATTCGCATCCCTACAACTCCCGACATTAGACTGAATCAGCTGCGATGTAAGAAAAGTGAAAAAGTTGATTGATGCAACATGTATGCTGATCCACAGACAGCGTGGTTCACTAAACATGACATTCCCCTATAACGAAACTGCATTGTCTAATACGTTTTAAGTGACACTTATTTCCCCCAGGTTTTTTTTAACGTGTTAACTTACAAATATGTTTCTTAAGAAAGTCAGCAGAAGTCTGCCTTTGGAGGAAGTATTAATGGATAAATGTGTCACAGAACTTTGATCCAAGAGGCCCAGAGTTCGGGTCCTCTGTGAAACCAGAGTCAAAGTGGACTTTTTTTGTTACTAACGTCCTTCACTTAATTATCCAACTAACTTACTTTTTCAAAGCCAAACCATGATTTTTTTTACCCAACACAACAGTTTTGTTACCTAAATTGAACCGAGTAGAAGTTTAGCTTGATTGGAACCTAAGTTTGAATGACACAAGATTGTCTGAGGAAGCCCTTCAAGCTGTTTACTCAGGTTTCTGATACATAGTCCTACTAACTTCCTCTAAGTGAACCACCTCCAACTTGTGGCGGAGAACTCCCTTCTATAATGCCATCATTCAAATGAAGGCAATAAAGGAAAGATGAATGCAAAGGGAGAGTAGGCTGCAGGGAAATATAGGTAAACATGCCAAGGTCTATGTGCCAACAACATGCAGGCATCGGATGTCTTGCCAAGATAGAAAAGTTTAAGGAGTTGGGGAGAAGAGAGGTCTTTTCCCCAAACCTGTTATTTAAGGCAAAGCTCTTTCAAGAAAAAATCCACCAGGTTTGAAAAAAAAGGCACAAACGTCTTTCACTGTCAGTCATTTGAATCGCCGACATTTTCCATATGTTATCTTCAACCCCTCAGGGAAAACGGCAAAAATGTTGAACACTTTGTCCCAATTATCCGGATATCTTAAAAGAGCAGGAATGATCCATCCGTAGAGCAGAGTCACAATCACATTAGCTCTGGTGGTTTTTCAATGAAAGTGTGACGATAAAGCACAGAAAAAACAGAACAATAGGAAAAGTAGACAACGACGTGTATGGGTCCGACTGGCATTCAAAAAGTACATCTTGTGTAGTGTTTTAAAAGCACTGGCACTCGAGGTTGTCATTGCGGGATGGCTGAGTCAATCCTCTTAAATCCAAGAGACAACGCATTTATGCTGATCAGTCTGTGCACTGCTGATCAGCAAATGCATCGCTCATCTTCAGTGTTCCGTTTCCATTGAGTGCCACTGCTAGTTCTCTCTCATAAAAAGATGCCATCTTGGTGTGGCAGGGGGGAGACATAGGAGTGGCATTTCAATTGACAGGATGACGACACTGTCAAAGATAAAGACTGGTGCGAGTGGTCAAAGGCTAGGGATTTTTCTTTACATTACAGCATCCTCTTCCATTGGTTCCTCTTCAGCCCTGGGAAAAAGATAAAATAGACAATGTTATGAAAATATTTGCTTACAGTACCATGACTGTATATTTTAAAGGAGTGTAAATGCTATATAAAATAATACAAAATACATTAACTACAGTGAAAAGAAAGGTAGTTGGGGGCTATGTACAAAGGTTTTTTGTTGTCAAAAGGACACTTAATGCAACACACGTAACACCTCAAAAGTTGTTACCAACATGTATGTGTTTTCAAATCTAAAGCACACAACATTTCTCACTTTTTTCTGTCATTGTTTTACATTAAGCATTTGTCATATGATTTATTTGCTTTCCTGACGAGTTAGATAAAAAGATAATCATCACTGTAGCGCAGGGGTCGGCAACCCTTGGCACACGTGCCACCATTGGCACGCGGGATCGGCAACCAGTGGCACACTAGGAATAAGTGTGCACAAATATTTAAACTGTATTTTCGGATCCTGAACGAGACCGCCGGCAGAGCGCGTCTCCCCCTGCAGAAGGAAGCCATGCACGCAACGCAGCGCAGAAGGATAACTTCTAGGCCCCACTCTCTTTAACTCCAGTCGACTTTCTGCTGCTTTCCTCCATGATGGTGAAACGACCATGGGTGTAGAGCACTTCACACATTGCAGTATAAGGAGCTGTACATGCCGCAGTTTTTGCGTGGCGGTGTCTTTAGTTGAAAGCCCAGTGGCGATCTGCTCATCTGTCATCGAAAATAATATGCTACACAGGGGCGGACTGGCCAACTGTGTGTTCTGGAGAATCACAGTACGTCCAGTCGTCAGCGATCCGAGCCGGTCGCCAGTAGGCCGTTGATGACCGGCTCGGTTCTCTGACGACCGGCACCGCCCTTTATTTATTTAAATGTGTTTAAACGGCATCATGTAAGTTGCGCTGACAGGCGACAGAGGTCCACAGCTGCCCCGCAGCGAGGTTCCCCCCGCCCTCCAGTTGACAGTTCACGAGCCCCCCCCCCCCCAGTTGACAGGTAACGAGCGTTGAGCTCCACCCCCCACCCCTCCCGTTTACAGTTCACGAACGTCGGCACACTAATCAGATGTTATTTTTTAAATGGCACTTCATATCAAAAAGGTTGCCGACCCCTGCTGTAGTGTATACATTTAGATAGCAGCTTGTTAGCTTAGCACACACAATAACATCCCTTGTCAATATACAACATCTGAGAGCACCTCTTTATCTCTCTGATTAGCACTGAACTAAATATCTATCTCACAGCAGGAAAGAGATGTGCTTATTTAAAAAAAGGTTGAATGACTCCTTCAAACTTGAACTAAGGATCACCAGTCATTGGGAACAACTTGAGATGGATAAGACCGTATACCTCTTTCCGATGTGTTTGTTGGCGACAGACAGTGAGGCCATAGCTGAGACGGTCTCTGCCTCGTCTGCATCACACCGAAGGGCTTCGCTCAGAGAGCAACCGAGTGTCGAGGCGGAGCGCAGCAGTGAGCGCCAGTATTTACCTACAAAAGACCGGAACAAGGTAAAACTCGGTTAGTACCGCTGTGCATCATGGGCCACTTCACCACAGAGAGGCTCTTGAGGTTTTACATCGGGAATATAGTACTTATCATATGTACAGATACAGTCATCCATCTAGGTACTTAAAGGACAGAAACAACTTTGTTTCTATAGGTAAATACAAATCTGAGTTGACAAATATGACATGTGGGGTTCCTCAAGGCTCCATCTTGGGGCCTCTTCTCTTTAACATCTACATGCTACCACTGGCTCAGATAATGAAAAACAACAAAATAAGTTACCATAGCTATGCGGATGACACACACATTTACATAACCATTTCACCAGGAGACTATTCTCCAGTTAAAACACTGAGTAAGTGCATTGAACAAATCAATGACTGGATGTGTCAGAACTTTCTCCAATTACACAAAGACAACACTGAGGTAATGGTTTTTGGAGACAAGGCAGAACGTATAAAAGTTAGAGCTGAGCTTCAGTCTTCTTCAATGTTCAAAACAACAGATAAAGCCAGAAATCTAGGTGTAGTCATGGACTCTGACCTGAGCTTCAACAGTCACATTAAAACAGTTACTAAATCAGCCTACTATCACCTAAAGAACATATCTAGGATTAAAAGATAAGAGATGTCACAGCAGGATTTGGAAAAACTTTTCCATGCGTTTATCTTCAGTAGACTTGACTACTGTAATAGTGTCTTTACAGGTCTCACTAAAAAATCGATTAGAAAGCTGCAGCTGATTCAGAACGCCGCTGCTCGAGTCCTCACTGACACTAAGAAAGTGGATCACATCACTCCTGTTCTGAAATCTTTACACTGGCTTCCTGTGTGTCAAAGAATAGATTTCAAAATAATGCTACTGGTTTATAAAGCACTGAATGGTTCAGGCCCAAAATACATTTCTGACCTACTGCTAAATTATGAACCATCCAGATCTCTCAGGTCTTCAGGGACAGGTCAGCTTTCTGTCCCCAGAGTCAGAACTAAACATGGTAAAGCAGCGTTAAGTTATTATGCTCCAAATATCTGGAACAAACTCCCAGAAACCTGCAGGTCCGCTGCAACTCTTAGTACTTTTAAATCCAGGCTGAAGACTTATTTTTGCCGCTGCTTTTAATTGAAACTGAGCCGTTGTGTTCATCAGTAAAGTGGAACTTCTGTGTGAACTATTCATGTACTTTTTATTCATGTATTTTTTCTTTTAATGTTTCTTTTACTATCTTTTCTTTTTAATGACTGTTTTTAAATGCCTTTGTCTCAATGTCTTTCATTTTTGTAAAGCACCTTGAATTGCCTTGTGTTGAAAGGTGCTATATAAATAAACCAAATATCATTCAATAAGGTCAAATCACAATAATGATGATGAATGTTTTGTCTCTGTGTAACTAATCCACTCACTTTGTATTTCAAGAACTTTCTCCATAGAGTGGACAGCATTGGCATTCGGTCTCTGTTGAAGTACCTCGTCAGGAATGGGGTCCAACTGAAACAAACAGAAAATAAGATCAATCTATCAATCAATGAAACAATCCATTAAGCACATTTTTGAGAATATTTAGGACACTGAAATGTAGCTGCAGGGCGGACAACTTTGCACTGAACCTATACCCACTGGGAACATCAGCTAGGTGCATTAAATTACTAAAGGCTTTTTTTTTTTTAGATACATTGAATACAGCCAGATAAGTGTTTTTCTGAATGTGACTGACAGGTGTTCAGAAACGCTGCTCCAAATCACAGCAGGAGCCTCTCTTGAACTAACGTGGTTCCCTCCTGGTTTAAAGGATCAATTTTGAATGTGGACCACAGCCCGGTGTTGAATCACTTCGAGAGGTGGGGAACAAGCTGGAGCTGCTGACACAATAGAAAGAGAGCCTGCAGATGCACACCTCCTCCCACTCAGCGAGAGCTTTCCTACTCTTTGACACAAACTACAATATGTGCTTTGTACTGTCTCCCACTCTAAGGAAACATACAAGCGTGCACAGATGCATACACATGGGAACCTACTTGCTC
The DNA here is from genome assembly GCA_943591055.1 of Gobionotothen gibberifrons. Classification (NCBI taxonomy): domain Eukaryota; kingdom Metazoa; phylum Chordata; class Actinopteri; order Perciformes; family Nototheniidae; genus Gobionotothen; species Gobionotothen gibberifrons. Next base: position 775,199 of record CALSBZ010044843.1, on the reverse strand, counting down.
AAACAAACACATGTATACTCATGCACACACACACACTCAAACACACACATACACCTCAGAGAGCAAGTCTCTGAATCTCTCCAAGCCACAATTCAGAGGAAACAGGGCTATTCCCAAATGTGCCTTTCCAACCCGGAATGATTCAATTTCCCCATTGGCCGACTGCACATAGGACATTTTCTCATCCCATTTTGTCAAACGGGCCCATTCAGATCAACATTCAAAACACAGACGACAAGCTCCCTTTTTTTGGGACTAAAGGCCCAACTGAGAAACATTTAGAGAGATACACGGATTGTAAGAAAAAAGGTTTTGGCAAGAGCATTGGGAGTAGGATGCCAAAGAGAAAAGAAAAAAGTCATCGTCGGTCGGTCTCGCTTAGCAAAGGCTGGAAGTTTCCTTAAATTAAAACAAATAGTGTGTGGGAGGGGTCAGCGGGGGCCAAGGGAAGAGGCAGTCTGGGGAGAGGGATACTTTAATCCTGCTGTGGCACGACAGGCTACATAAGGCACACAGGAACGTACAGAGGTGCGTGCACACAGACATATATTTACATTGGGTTATTTGCTCTCTGGCAACAGAGGCAAAAATGTCCATAAAGTGTCATAATTGCTAGAAGGACATATTTAGTTTTGTGACTGTACATCAAACTCTCTAAGCTCAATAGTTTATCCTTGCAACTATCACTTAAACCAAACTTTTTTTCTACACATTGCTAGAGTTTTAAGCTGCTCTCAAATGCTGTTTGTTAACAGTAAATATGGTACGTTAGCCCCGACAAAGGGCCTTCTGGCTATAACATATGGGATTAACCACAACATGAGAAGTCAGATAAGTAAGACATATTTGTATATGCTATTGAGAGACAATAAAGTTGGAAAGACACCTGCCTGGTAGCCATTTGCCTATTTTATTGGTTTTAAGCATTCCGTTTGATGATCAACTCTCTATATAAAGAACTGGAAGCGCACAGAGAATTGTCCAATTAGATTTTTCAGTGTTAGTCTGTGTGCGGCATGACAAAAGCGCAGAGCCTCCGGGCAATAAAAGGCAAGGTCCAGCAAGAGTTGTCAGAAGATGTTGACGAAGTAAATATTTGCAAGCACACACTGCTGATGAATTACCTTCTCAAGTGGATGATATAGTTCTAGTGTTTACTAACTAGGCCATTGGAAAGAATCACCCCCACACCAAGGCAACCACTTGAGTTTTTTTGGTCTGAGTGCGAAGAGCAACACTCAAGAACAAGTGGGAGCTGCCCAGAGCTGTCAGCTATGGAGATCATCTTCTAGAAACCGAAGAGGTTCAGCCAGTCCGGATTACTTCGATTGTGGCCCAGGGGGAAGAGAGCAATACTTCTTCATCACTAGCATCCCGCAATCTCCCTGCCACTGTGGGGACCCAAACCATCAATCTTTCTGTCGAAAACTTCAACCTTCAGGCAAAAGCCCCCAACTTCCCTCCATAACCTTAGCCACTCCCAGATCAGCCCAGCCCATACTATCCCAGCTCCCTGTCAAAGCAGGGTCAGGGGTTCTCTGGGGTTTTGTGGGGTTCACTTCAGAGCAAGGTTGGAGGGGCACAGCCTGTCAGCTTGATTGACAGCTGGGCCTCACGCTTATAAACTTTAATGGCTCTTGTCAGGGTACTCCAGGGGCCTCCACCTGGCAGGTATGGAGGCCACACATTTGCACATAAACGTACAAGCACACATTTGTCTGCCACATCATCCATAGCGACATTTCTGTTTATTTGGGTTTGTGGTCATGGCTCTGCCTGGACTCCTGCATCTTCATTTAATCAGATGTGCTGCAGGCTTTCACAGAGAGGTTCCTTTGAAGGGAAAATTCACCACCTTTTATGTGGCTTTCCAATCAGTGTTGATGGTAAATGTAGTCGATTGAAGCAATAAATTCATCAGTTTGTGTTATATTAACAGAGAAAGCTGAGTTCTCCTGAGTTGTGCTTGCAGTGCATACGTATACCAGGATGCATTGCACGCAAGCTACTGACACCCAGCTTAAAGTTATACTTAAGATGGCAATACAAAATGTGTAGTTCAAACCCAGTGTTAACCAAAAGGGGAACAGCTTTACCTCTTCACCTTACTCAACAATTCATTTGCAATAATTGACAATAAAACTCACTTTATGCTCAGATAAAAACAAGCTAGCCTAGCCAGCCCTAGTCCTCAAATGACAGCGCTGAATGCAGAACAAATAATATATTTTGCCATTTCTAAATAGCAGTAATTGATTTACTTCATTCGACTACAGTTATCATCAACACTGATTGGACATCCACATTTCCTCTTTTGAGGATGGTTTGCGGTCGCTGTGTTGACTGATTTTTCTCAGTTCTCTGTGTGACAGAGCCGTCCAACGCACATGGTCTTAGCCAACACGGAAAGCCATGAGCCAAGAGCGAGGAATGTACCCCGGTAAAAACATTCCACAGGGAGGCCAGAACCAAAACAGTTGGAAGAGGAGGAAATCCACTTGTTTAGCAAAATGAGAGGTGCACAAGGCTTCCATTGTTTACTGTTGTGTCCATGTGCATATGTTGGCAGTCACTAAAACTGGTTGATTATGTTATGCTAACTGAACAAGGTAATGATGTGTTTTGTGTGCATTCGAAAAGGGGTGTACGTTTGCCTTGTAGTCAGGGGGGCTTGGTGAAGAATAGTCAGGCCCTGAGGGGGACAGGTGAAGTCGAGCGTCTTACTGTAACTGGAGTGTAAACACACCGAGTAACCTCATTGACAGCTGGTACCAATTAGCATATTAGCCTGTTGTTTATCAAATAATTGCTAACAACCGTGGTTCGAACCGGGCCAACATCTGTTTGCGAGCAATCATCAATTAGTCCTGAGTTCAGAGTTGACTGGTGTAGCTTCCAATGCATCATTCATGAGCTATTTAACTCAAAAGACTTCACGATTACGCACTGCAGAGATGGGGGTGAATAAAAGAGCTTGTAAAGTCCATTCAGCAATTTTCATCCCTCTCTTTCCCAGCTAATTTGAGCTGCTTTCAAAGGAAACCTAATGCTCATTATAGCAAAGCATGTCTTAACCTGCCAATAAAAGCACAGATATATTTCTCACACCAGCAAGCAGTAAAACACTGGAAGTAAAAGCTACACAGGAGGTGAAGAGGGTATAAGGAACACCTTTAGGATGTTTTGGCACTAGTTTATGAAGGCTCCTAAAATCTGCCTTTTTAGAATGCCACGAAACCAATCCAGTATGCTCGTTTAACGAACCATTCATATTGCCATTCGTCCAAACTGGTAGAGAAAAAGCAAGACCTACTGGCATGTGCCTTATATCTTTTTGTGTTTTATGGTAAAGCTACAGTACATGCTACAGTGATGACTTACAGACAATACAAATCCCTCAGGCAGTTTGAAACTTTATAAACAAAAGCACAGCTGAGCAGCTAATCCAGCTGTGGTCCCATGCCTCAGCCTACTCATTCGCTCCATTCACAGTGAGCCAACACACACGCAAAAAACTAAAATATATCCTCTAGAAATAACTCCATCAGTGGACACATTCAAACAAGTCCAACATTCATTGGCCACCTGAATGCAATGCAAAACAACGATTGTTGTTGCTCAATCTGGTTGGTGAGGCTATTGCGCTGTTTCCTATTCTGTTTCTATTTGCCATCTTAGGCCATTTGTCAGCAAATAAAAAAAACACAGAACATCGTCAGTTGTTTTATCTCCCTCCAGCTCAGTCCCTCACTGACGTTTTCCAGCTACATTCCTAGTCCATTACAGAGACCTTCACTGAGATCGTGATAAAAACATTTGCTTCCTGCCATTTTGATCTGATCAGGGACATTTTAGCCTCTCTTTCTTTTGCTATCAGTTATCAAAGCTCAAACAAGTAAATGATCCGCCTTTGTTCAACCAGCTGAAATCACTTGCTGCCAAAAAGTCAAACGGAGCATGTCATGAGAACTCCATGTCTGTGGTTCGAGTCGACAACATCTACATTTGTGTTGTTCATCACTTTATCAAAGCCATCTTTAGCTAATGAGGCATGCTGTACAACTCTTACTTTAAGGCTTCTGTCATGATACCTTTCAATGTTTCCATTCCAGAAACCGGGAAACAATCCATTTCCCAGAATCTGAGACATCCTAGTATGGCATTTGAAAACGGTGGTTGTTGAAGTTTACTGGAGTATAGGGTGGGTGTTCAATGTAAAGAATGATGTATTCTAAGAATTGTAGTTCTGAAAATCCTAAAAAGGATTGTATTCCATACCTTTACACACAGGTTCATCCCTTCCTTCTTCAAATGAGCCCTCCATCTCATTTTATTATCTGATCCCTAGGCCCAGGCTGACCCTGCTCGAAGAGGTGTGAGGGTAACCATTTTCAGATTGTGTACCAGTCAGGGGGCCGCGGGTGAGAGTTGGAGAGGGGTGTCCTGCAGAGCGGAGGCAATTGACAATCCCTGCCTCCTGCCTATTTTTGAATGTTCTGCTCCCTATGGCACCCACCCAGTGACCTCCTACCAAACCCCTGCAGAGGCCGGTGCTCTGCAGGCTGTTGAAACCCAAGAAGCAAACCCCCTGATTCACTTCATTATTTCTGCAGCAGGGCAGTGCTGTGAGTAACGAGAGAGCGTCCTTCCAACTGGAAGTCCTGAGCACAAACCTCCGTGACAGCTAAAAGCATCCGCCCTGCCCGAGTGTCCTTGAATTCCTGAATCCTTACCAGCTGTAATGGCAATGTAACTCTGAATAACTTTGAGTCATCAGTGGGCAGGTAAACAGAGTTAAGTTATTAGATTAAGCCTCAAGTTCATGCATTTCCTCTCTTATGCAAAACTTTGCTTGAGCAGAGCTGTTTGTTTTCTTTCACAGGTTTGGCACGTCATCGTGCTTTTTCTCTGTCCAGTGTCACTTGGATCATCTGTCTGATAAATTTCTTCGTCTTGCACAACACGATGGACTGGTTGGTCTCAGTCACTGAGTTTTATTAATGTGATCCTCTTTATTGTTCTGTTTGTTTTGCACGCACTCCAATATCCACATGTCTTTTAACGATTCCAAGAACCCATTTATAGCTCTAGCTGTCTGCAGGACTGGAACAAGAGTTCTAGGAAGTCACAGATACCACCTTCAACAAGGCAGCAACTGATTCAGACACATCCAGTTGCTAACTTGATATGTTTGGAAGTCGGACATTTTTCATTGGATAGATCAAACTGACCACAACAACTATTTTTTCTGTGCAATGGAAGGGCGAATGCTTTCTGAATTTTTTAAGTGTAAACTTAATAAGCGCTAATGTTAGGCAATATTGAAACAAAGACAATAGCAAGACTATCAATCTTTAACCATACCGCAAAATTGTATTTTACGTTTCTACATCGATTCATCCTTACAGCTTATTATGATGAGCCAACAAGTCCCACGTTATGCTCTGTAAAGTGTTGTATGAACATAATGAGAAGCGTATACCCTTATGCATTAGTATAACTGTCCTGCATGTCTCACTGGGCATATGCTGATGACTTTAGCTGGTACACCTGCCATTCCAATGCAACCAGCACACAGGGTGGGCTTGTGGCAGGCCGATTCCCGGGACAACATTTTTACAGTTTTTTTTTTTTTAAATAAATGAAAATAATGCAATGTCTTTCTGGATATTATTCAATCTTGATTTGAGGTGATTATTTGGAATTCTTGGTGTCAACTTGGTTATGATTGCTTTAATGGTTGAGCTACATATGGGGAAATATAGATCACCATTTGTTCTCTTTGCTTTATTATTATTGCTCTAAGGCAGGGGTGTCAAACTCAAATACACAGTGGGCCAAAATACTAGTACTAGTCGAGGGCCGGACTGGTTCAATGTTTATTGCAAAACGTATTGAAATGAATTTATTGCACATATTAAACCTGGAACTAACAAAGCTTAAATGATTGCCCATAAAACAACATTAAACATTAAATAATCAGTTGCATTCATTTCTCATGGCTCTATCTGCAGCTTCTCCAGAGTCATTTCTTATGATTACATTTTTCCACAGGCCAACAACAGCTTCAACAAAAATATTTCCCTCAAAGAAAAAAACAAACATGTCCTGTTGTCTCAAGAAAAAAAGTGCAAAAGGAAACATTCATTGAAACTCAGTGTGCTGCTCTGTGATGCTAGTTCAAGCCAGACACTTGGCATCTCATCTTGGGTGCAAGTTCATCAATGTTTGGGGTCAGGCTCTAAGCTGAGGAAACCCTCAGGATTGAGTGAAGGTGTGCGTGCGATATACCGGCGGGCAATATACCGGCGGGTCAGCTCTAATAGTAATTAGAAATTATCCTGCGGGCCGAAATTAAATCCACCAAGGGCCTGATTTGGGCCGCGGGCCTTGAGGTCTAATTAAAAAAAATGGTCTTTGAACATATCTGGGAATTTTGCATCCACCTTTAGCATTTAAATGAATTTGATAGACCCTAGCGACATGTGATGACTTTTTAAAGACAAAACGTGTAATCACAGCAAACTCACTGAGGATGCATAGAGTTCCAAGCCCTCAAGCCACAGCATCTATCCCACAACAGTTTCAGACACACTCAAGAAAAATAACTTGGCAAGGTTAGAAAAAGCGAGGCGAGGTACAAAACAGCTTTCTCACTGTTATCTGGCTGTACGCCCCAAAATAAAAGTGCATTTTTTTGTCCAGTTTTAGTGTTAAGAGATCAAATGGTTTGTGGTCAAAATAGCAACAGATTACGAGTGGACTTTGGAGACACAAGTATGCACAAATTAAGCTTCATCATCTTCATACGGTACCACAATTCAGTAGTCCTGAAAATATAAGCACTGAGATATCTTGGACCCATGATAATGGAGGGAGAAAGAGAGTCTGAGCAGCCTGTCCAAAAAAGCACTCCAGCCTCTTCATTAGCTGGAAGAAAAGAGTGGGCGTCTTTGAGGAGACGCTATTCTGTTTAGCGCCATGAATCACAGAGCGCCGATGTTTGTTCTGTTCCATGGCCCAACCGACACACTCCCACAATTAACCTTCTGCCTGGAAATCCTTTCCCTCTGACGTGTTTGTGCGTGTGTCTGTCTTTGTGTAGCGTGTGTGTGTGTGTGTTGCGCTGACTTCCTCTCTGAGTGGAAGAGATGGTTTTGGCCCATGAAAAAGAGTACTGTTTTCTGAGATATCTAGGTAACAAGTCCATCAAATCCTTATCCTGAACCCTTAATGTGTTTGGCGGTTAAAGACATTTTCGTTTCCATCTTCTCTTAAGTGTTCATTCAGTTCTAGCGTAAGAATGAATGTGAAACATTTTAATTAGAATTGTATGCTCACTCAATGACTTGCTTCTGGAAATGTAGCCGGGAATACAAATTAGAAGCAAGTTGAGTGACCTAAACATTTCACGCTGACAAGACAAAATAAACCAGATGCTCTTCATCTGCTTGAAGCCCTGCATGTACACTTCAAAGCAATCAAACATAAAACTACACTGATGTGGCTGTTAATATTGCTAATTGATTCATTCATTTGAACTGACTTTTAAAACCACAAAGTTTCCTTGCATATCTTATAGCAGTAATTGTACAATCTAAATCATTTAAAGTTTCAGCGAAACCACCCACATTACAAAAGTAATATGCCTCTTTACGCAGCAGGGATTAACCAGGCCCTACGTTTTTATGTTTGGACTATTCACATCATAAACTTCAGTCCATTTGATCTCATATGTATGTATTTGTTGAGTCCTAGTGCCTTGCTTGGGGTTATTTTGATAGAAATCTATCTCTCCTCCTCTCGGCTCTCATCTTACCTCATTGCCAAGCAGGGCAGAGACGCAGGCTTCGGAGGCATCACATATGGCTGTGAGGTCGTGACCCCCCTCCAGGGCAAGCACCAAGCGACCGCCTGCCAGAGCCATCAGCTGCCTGGTCAGGTAGCCGAAGCCTGGATGCACAGGAAATGACAGCAAATAGAGGGCAAAGAAAGAAAGGGAGGGAGAATGAATACTGCTGTTCAAGCTCTAACTTCCTTTTTGGATATTGATCAAAGAAAAAAAGAGAAATAGGAGGCTTGAGAAAAGGAGTGATTGCATCAGAGAGAGGAAGAGAGTGAACCATGGATTTACTTGGGGCCAAAACACAAACTATAATATGAGCCAGGTTTAATTTTAATAAACGCGGCTTTGCATTTAGGCTTGGTCACAGTCTTTGATCTTTTTTCTTTCAGGAGGAGGGGAGCTTTGATATATGCATTGGGACATACTTTTTTCTCCCCTAAATTCTCCCCATATCCCCTTTTCCTGCAATCCTCTCTAACCACCCATATCACCCCCTTAACTACCAAGACCCCTGCTCATATTTGAGATTTTAGATGCCAAGAGATGACAAGGTCTCAATCTGAAAGTCGGAAGGAAAAAATAAACACAGGGGGCTTGTGTTTGTGCGTCTGTCAGTCGTTCCTGTTAAATTGCACAGGCAAAGTGATATTAACGACATGTGTGAGACTCGTGCATTAACATTTGTATGCAAGTTATTTGAGCAAATGTGTATGTATGGCTTAGTAAACAGAGAATGATTAACTGGGTAACTGTGGTGAGCACTTACATTTGGCTGTGAGTTTGTATCCTCCCAGGGGTGGAGCGTGTCCGTCGACCGCATCAAAGCCTGAAGATACCAGAACCACGTCTGGGGCAAACTCGTTGGCAATCGGCATAACCACCGTCCTAGAGAAAACAATGTCAACAAAATAATATATTTATAGCCGAGATTGTAAACGAGAGGCCGTATAAGCCAGGGGTTTTCAAAGTGTGGGAAGGTGAGCCTCCCCTCAGAGAACATAAGAACAGCCGCGCCCACCCCTCCCAATTATTATTGCTAATTTTATTATTATTGTTGCTATAATGCAATGAGCACGCCATTTGAAATTACTCCAAAAAGGTCTTTATTGTTGTCATACTGCCTGTGCTGCAGCACCTCTTTTCACCCTCTGTCTGAAACCAGAGCCCAGTTTGCTCTGTTTGGTTAGTTGGCCGGTTCTGTTATGATTGGTCAACCAATTAGTGAAGTCCGGCTCATTAGCCTATCACGTACAATATGTTGGAGAACTAGACAATAGAAGCGTGGGTGAAACATGGTGTTGGAGAGAAACTCCCTCTGGAGGGAACTCTGGGTTTTAGTTATTCCAGACTATTTACATGCACAAAAACCTGTATAACGCACAACAGGTGAGGGATAACACATCTTCTTTAAGGAAGATTGCTGATAGTCACATCGTTCTAAATCAAGACTATTAAAAAGTCTTGCTGCATTTCATTAACAGATATTGTTGCAGCTGCAAGTTTAATAGGCTGGCTGAATGACAAATTAACTGGGCTACATGTAGCCAAACATGAACTGATCCAAAATGTGTTGTTTAGCTTGGAATTTTAACTGCACATTTTGTTTGGAATAAAAAAACTTAATGGCAGTTGTTAAGCTGCATATATTAAAATTGTATTGAAAAAAAGTAGAACTAACTGCTTCAGAATACATTAAATACATTTTCCAAGATAGAAAAAAACTGCTCCCAAACCCGCTCACAAGAGTTATCAAAACAAAGCCTATAGAGCCAAGATTTCAAGATAAAAAATTGTGCAAGTTTAACAACCTGTCAGTCAGAGCTGAACATACAGAGAAAATCAAGGGGTACAAGAAGTGAAGAGGGCAATGTCTATGGTCCTTGCCTCTTTTAGCATCACTAAGTGAAATTATCTTTAAAATAAACATCAAGATATATCAATTCACCCTTAAACATATATTTTACTTAATATTTTATTACTATATATTTTATAATGACAACAGTCTTTCATACGTTTTAGGAAGGAGGATGGATTTAATTGTATGATCATATGATATGTGTGTTCTACACAAGATTAGATCACATCACATGAAATTAGACTAGCTTGATAGAACTTTCATAGTTTCATAAAACAGTTTTAGGAGGTAGACATGACTTTTTTTTTTTAAATGAAAGACATTAATCCAATTCTAGAAAAGGAAATCTATGTATTTCTTTAAGAAAAATATATAATTACTCATAATAATGAGTACGTAGTTCATAAATAGTTATAGACTTCCCAAATTGCCAAACCAGTGGTTTGCTCTGATTTGCTGAGAGCCTACACATTATTTTCCGGGGGTCTGGGATATTTGGGCGAGCAGTGTTTTGCTGAGGTCGGCGAGTGACGGAGTACCACAGGGTGCCGTCGTAGGTCCTCTGTACTTTGCCGACCTCAGGAACATGGTGATGGTTTGCCGGCTGTGGGCAAGCAGCGTGCCCTGAACTCCGGAGGCCACCGTTTTTTCCAGCCCTTTTCTACCACCAAATTATAACCCTCAACTGCACAGACCACACCCCCCGCCACAACACAACACCCATGCGTACACACAGCTGTCTGAGGGAGAGGCGGGAGGTAGTATTAGGAGCTTTTTGGTAGTCCCAGACAGAAAAGGATACACTGTGTGCGTGCGTCACTATGTTAGCATGCATCTGGCAATATTTCAGAGAAAAACATCATGTAAGAAGATGAAGGAATAGGAAGGAGAAAAAACAAAGTTGAGTAATAGAGTTAAAACTACAGTATATGGAAATATAAAATACAATAGAAACCTAGGGGGAGGAATTTAAATGAAAACATGGAATAATTCAGATTTAGTAAGTTCATGAATGAGTGGATGAAAGATTTAAAATGATACATTAACATGATTTCTTATTCCATCAGTTCAAGAGCTTTAAAAAGGGAGTCAACAACACACGCTACAAAATTAAGTGAAATTAACGATCAGACTTTTTAGCTCTAGTTTCAGATTTTATCACATGTGTCTCTTTCTCCCTTACTCAATAACTTACATTCACACACATCCTTGGCCATTAACATTTGGTCCATAAAAGACCCCACACTAAAGGGAGTTGGCCACAGGCGTGCATGTGGGCGGACACACGGCGCATTGGGGAAACCTTGACCGCCAAGGATACTTTAACAACTGAGGTTCTCCCCTAACCCCCCTCTTTAAACTTCAACACAAACAGAGACAACTTTGGCCACGATGAGGAATCCTGCTGGTGTCATCAGTTATAGCCCCATCCCTTGGAATAACATCCTAACATTTAAGGAAATAAAACCCCACAGTAATCAATTAGCAGGCTGGCAGGAAGGGAAACTAGTGGTTTTAGTGAAGACTAAGTGTGTGAATCAGAGGGTATGTATGTGGAGATGAAAAAGCCTCTCTGTTAATTAAGGGAGGGGAGAGTTTACGAGTGAGCAAAGCTACGGGGCATCGTGAGTGAAGAGGTTGCAATCTAAACCAATGCAGGCTCTCACACCTAGATCTTTCCGTGAGCGGAATTATTTTGGAAAGCATGGATTGTAAACGTTTTGTTTAGTATTGTTTGGTTTACTTAGCAACAGGTGCATTGTGTCAGTATCAGCTGAGGAGTCGCAGTAATGAAGCAGTTTAAAATCGTCAAAATCCTTAAAGCAGGGCCCAAAAAACACTTGGGTCCTACAATTTTCAGCTTCCCAAGCATGACATCATCAGGGTCATCTTCTTAGACTTTAAAGCATCTGCCAAATTATATTTAGACTGTAATGACAGACAATAATTAGGATGAGTTTCATCGAAACTAAATCTGTGTCACAAGTGCATAGACATACAAAGTCATTCTAACCACCAAAAAGGCACTGTTGCTGTTCTGGAAGTCAACTAATCCTATATTTGCTGCTGCTTGGCCCATTGCAATAATGTTTCTTTCTAAAACTAGAAAACATTTCATTTAAAATGTCTGTTATACCACTCTACTTGACATAGGAACCTTTCTTGTCCTAGTTCTAGAGCGTTGGATAACACGGGAAAGCATTTGATTGTAGTTGGGGATTTGTTTATTGATAACCTTATAGGATAGCTATTGCATTTTAACTGAGTGTATTCTGAAACATCTAAGGTTTAATGAAATGTATATGTGGGCTTGTGACCTGAAATCATTTAAGGCTGAACAAATATGCATGTTTACTTGTGTATTGTTGTTCACGTTCATGTTAGTATTTTGTGCCTCTATTGTGGCATGTCTCCATGCTTCAATGTTCAAAAAGCTCTTTATTTCTTTCATACTGCCTTTTGCTGCAGCACCTCTTTTCACCCTCTGTCTGAAACCAGAGCCCAGTCTGCTCTGATTGGTTAGCTGGCCGGCTCAGTTGTGATTGGTCAACTGCTTAGAGATCTTCCGCCCCTTAGTCTATCACGTACAATATGTTTAGTGCTAGCCAATAGGAGCGCAAGTGTTTCATAGTGATGTCAATATGTTACGGAGATAAACAAAGGAGTCCAATGGAGGCATCTCAGGAAGGAGGGTAGTGTCTGGGGAAGAAACTCCCTCAGGAGGGAACTTTGGGATTTTAGCCTTTTCAGACTATGTACATGCACACAACCTACAGTATATAACACACTAAGGGAAAGGGAAAACACCAAAAAGGCATAACAGTAGCTGCCAAAGTGTGTTTGTAACGGTAGGTGAGCGGAATCTTGTCGATAAACTGAACAAAAAAGGGTAATGTGATGCATTAGGGAAAAAAAGACTGAACTATTCCCTTTGTACAAATATACAATCTCCCTTTGCCGATCAAGCCTTCCTAAAATTGGACTGTATTCATCAGTCTATTACATTCACAAGGCTATAACCCAGTAAGTGCCTTTTTTTTCAATTTTTTCTTTTCAAAATTACTGCTTTTCTGATCCTGATGGGCGCATTTAGCTTTTGGCAATTTTCATCCAACAGGATTTCAAGTGCACACAAATGTGCTCACACCGGTTATTACTGCAGTAGGTCTTGGCATGGTGGCAACATTTTTGAGCCAAGGAAAACTTCCTTTTTAAAGACTATCATCTTTGTGTGATTACTCTAGTCCCTAATTTATCTTTTTTCCACATCTTGATCATGCCTTCATATCCAATGCTCTCCAGGTTTCTAACATGGGGAGCAAAGGGCTGAAATGTGGCATTGGTGGTGGACCGCAAGCTGCAGATAAGTATTTCATATTTCTAAACAGATGTAAGATAAGTATTAATTTCTTTAGGGTTGTATGTTAATATATACAATAAAATCAATTATTTATTTAATATTCTAACTAACTCATGTTATCTCTTCAAGAAGTTAAATGTCCCTTATAATGCTCATGTTCCACTTCTTATTTGTATGTTGTGCCTCTACTGTGACATGTCTCCATGCTTTAATGTTCAAACAGCTCTTTATTGTTTTCATACTGCCTGTGCTGCAGTTCCTCTTTTCACCCTCTGTCTGAAACCAGAGCCCAGTCTGCTCTGATTGGTTAGCTGGCCGGCTCTGTTGTGATTGGTCAAACACTAAGCGATGTCCCGCCTTTTAGCATGTCATGTCAAATGTTTTGGAGTGCTAGCCAAAAGAAGCACGAGTAATATGGAGGCGTTTCAGGCGGGCGGAAGGGACACAGGGATGTAAGCCTTTGCAAACCATTGATATGCACTAAACCTATATAACAAACTACAGAACAGGGAAAGCACCAAAAAGCATAATAGGGCCCAAAGTGTAATCACATCTTATGTTGAGTTTCTGTTGTGCAAAGGCATACCAGCAAGTTTTTGGAAAGATAAAACCTCACCCAAGCACTAAAGGGTTAGGAGAAGCCTTTTTCGAAAATAAAATCTACACTATGTTCTTAAAACATCAAACCGGTCAACAAAAGGTTAATCTGCGAACTTCAAGGCTTTCCTCTCCGTTCATAAAAAAAAGAAAAGTTGAGGAGAGCCGTAGAGGAGAGAGAGAATAAGAGAGCGAAAAACTCACACACGCACACTTACACTTCAAAGCCCTGTCATCTGGCTCTGCGGAGAGCTGGTTTGAATTAAGTTTAATTCTCCTCCTCTCTCGTCTTTCCAAGTTCATGGCAAAGTAGGGAGTGAGGGGAGGAGGATGAGGAGAGAGAGAGAGAGAGAGAGAGAGAGAGAGAGAGAGAGAGAGAGAGAGAGAGAGAGAGAGAGAGACGGGGCTTCTGGTTTTCATTAGGGCCAATTTTCTTATCTTTTTTCTCTCTGCTTTCTGGAGGCTCAGAATTGATCCCCTGCAAACGCAACGTGGCACAGGCCAGTGGAGGAATGGGAAGGTGCTTGTGGGAGCATTTGTGCATCTGTGTTAATTCATTCATGAAAACCAGGATTCTCTGCATTTTGATGAGCTTGTGTTTTACATTTGTGTGTGTGTGTGTGTGTGTTAGATATATGAGCTGTGAGACAGGTTTGCTGCTGTCCTCTGGGGCCTATGAATTGTCCTATACTTCTACAGCCTCGGGGGATTAATGGCGCCAGGGTCCGAGGTGAAACACCCCCAAAACTGGAGTTCTCTTTTACTTTATATCTTTGGAATGCTTCCATAATTTTCATTTAATAGCCTACAATTACACACAACACAGTTAAAGCCTCTTCACATGCATGCAGCCATGACCAAACATACTAAAACTACTGTGTGAAATAGGGTTTTGAATTTGATGTTAACAAAGTGCGCTGGTTTAACTGAAGTGCACTGCATACCGTAATAAGAATATATCAGCTCAAATACAGATGAAACATCTCCAACATAATGTGTTTGCAAGACTTAAAAGGGGCGCTCCAATTTGAAACATGACATTCAAAGTCATCATCACAAGGAGTAAAACGCAGCCAGTGAAAAAGGTTATACAATCCCTTCTGTGGCTTTGGCTTTCCAAAGTTTGAAAAAGAATAACCCTGAAGATGTCATCAGCGTTATCTAATCTGGGGCTCGACACTTAAGTGTTTAAAGCCTCAATTACAAAAAGTGGTATTTTAAAAAAGTGGTTATTTAGGAATCATTTAGTTTGAGTATAATTGCAGGAACCTGTTTTTCCTTTTGTTTGCTCGACATGGGAACTAACAATATGAATACTTATTGCATTTTAACTAAATGGCTAGAGTTCAAAACTTGAAAGAGCAATAATAAATAAGTTATCATCAACAAGCTTATACAGGTTAGTAATGAACACGTATAAACTGCAAATCTATCTACAAATGTAGAAAAAACCGACATGCCCGTTATAATCGAGCAGTTACTATTGTTATTAAACTAAAAAAAGGACAGAATAGATTGTTAATAAATAAAGCATCGTCAGCAAAGTAAATGTTTATTTAAAACTAACCTAAAGTGTGGCCCTTTACAGCAGCCTCTGTGGCCCCGGAGATGCAGAGAAAGCACAGAAAGCTGTGGAGAGTTATTCTGCAACCGTTGCCATTCACAACATTTGTGAAGAATTGTAGCAGAATATCATATTGTCTATCAGAATAAAAGTGGGTGTTTTCATTTTCCACTCATTTTTTGATTTATATGTATTCAATATTTTAGCCAAATATTAAAATAAAATCCTAGATGTCATGCGTGTTAAAGCTAGACATTGATTTGAGCTGTCTCAGGTTAAAAATACCATTAGCACACAGGCCATGCGCTTTTTTCAAATGAATGTAAATACTGAATTGTATTGGGAATTCTAAGGAAACTGCAACAGCTACTGGCTTCAGTGATGGCTGGTAAATAATGTCTGTATGATATATGTATATTAGGTGGTTGTCATCAGTGCATTATGTACACATGTGTGGAAGGAGGAGGATGAAGGGGAAAGAAACAATAAAAAGTGAGGGCACACAGGGGTCTGGGGTGCATTAACAGAGAGAGGTGTGCTTCCGGGGGTTTGCGTGCCGAGGGCTGCGAGAAGACAGCGGCCTGTCGGTTTGAAGGGTTTGGAACGGGGCCAGAACATGGGTTCATCTTCAAAGAGCGCTGGAACCAATCCAGACCGGCTCCTTACCAGAACCAGAGATGGTGATGAGACATGAACATGTCCGTGGTGAGTCCATGCCTTTCGAGCTGGGTGTGCGTATGTTGTGTGTGTGAGGTTATAAATAGCTCTAGAAAGTGGACCTAATAGAAATCAGGCCTGGCATTAGGAGCAGCTCCCTTAATACTCAACAGCCCCCAATGGATCGTTTGTCAAAGTGTGCACTACAGAGCACTCCATCAACACCTTTAGCATAATACCTATACACAAATTACAATGCAGAATTTGTACGGAACTCGACAAGATTTGCAGAATTGACCAATCATGTTTGAGCGGGCTTTATTTGCATGGTAAGCAGTTGGTGTAGAAAGAACCTGATGTGCAAAACAGAAGGGCACTTTTCGGAACACATTTGCTATTTGTTTTTGCTTTTTATATTATTTTTGAAGTGGTTACCATTTGTAGTCCAAGCTGCTTTGACAAAATTCATGTTTTTGCAGGCTTTGGTTGCATGGAGGTAAACAGTTTAAAATATAAGGTACAAAACACAAGTGCCCATTTCGGAGTGCTTTTTTTGCTCTCTTTTATTTGTTTATTTTCACTCATTTGCAGAGATGTATAGAGAGCTGTCAACATCAGCTCTCGACCCAGACTACGTCTACATCGTACTGCAGCAAAAGGAACACCGCATTAAAGACGAAGCCTTTGCCTCGATATTTCCTCGAAAAAATGAGTGCCTCGAAATATTGGCCGTTGACACAAGAGGCACGTAAATTCCGGACTATTAAGCGCACCTGAATATAAGCCGCCCCACTGGTCGGTCACCAATTGTGGGTAGCGTGGCGCCAGCCAATCAAATCCCGTTTCTGAAAATCTGACAGCTCAAGTCCTAGCCAATCAAACCGCGTCTAAGCTGGGAGAGATATCCCGCCGTTCATTTCTATATTTCAAAAACAGATGGAGGATAAACTAATTATCGCCGTAGCAAATCACCCGGTTTTGTATGACCAGTCCCTATTAACTTACCGGGATACAACCGGAGGAACCAGGCATGGGGGGAGGTGGCAGAGACAGTGGGTGAAACTGGTAGGCTTTCGCCTGTTTGGGGATTTTATATCCAGCTATGTTAACACTACGTAAACGGGGCGGGACATTCATGTGATTGGTTGTTGGTTGCGGAGCTCGAATAAAATCCCCAAGCTTCAGACACGCCCAGCTCCAAGCTTTTATTTAAGCTGTAGTGTAAGCCGCGATGTTCAAAGCGTGGGAAAAAAGTAGCGGCTTATAGTCCGGAAAGTACGGTAAATCTACAGTTGGACCACCAAAAATAGAGAGAATATTTCTCTAAAGTAGCATGTGATATCAGGCCCTTACCTAAAAGCAGCCAGGTACTCCACGTCCCCCATGGGAGGTTCAAGTCCTCCTGTAAAGGCCATGTTCACGTTGAAGCCTACGCCTGCTTCACTGCCCACCTGCAACACAAGAAACATGGGCACCCAGGTTACTTTGTGCAAAAGGGAGACAGGCAGCCAGAGAGATGGACTGGGGGTCCTTTCCCACCTCGTCAGGTGCTCCACTGCCAGGGAAGAAGTTCCCATCATCGAAGCGATGCAGCGACAGGTAGAGAACACTGGGGTCTGCGTAGAAGGCCTGCTGGGTACCGTTACCATGGTGGACGTCCTGGAAACATTGAAAAGGGATGGGTTAGGATCAAATGTAACAGAGAGTGGTGTGCGAGGTTTGTAAAAATGAGGGAGCAGCTCTAGAGACATAAGAGAAGCCGACTTGTCACCAGAAGGACATCAGATGATTGGGTTGAACAGATCGACAATCCGTGTGTAAATGTGTAATCGGTACATTTTGAACACCTTTCAAAAATGAAAAATAAGAACTGTTCACACAAATAATATTGAATGATGCTCAGAGACTGCTAGACAGACATGTGCCTCAGCTGCTCTGATGTCAAAGATGGTCAGCAGGATTCAATAAAACACTTCAAAGGTTATTCAGAAAAACATCAGTTGAATGACCTCATTGTCTCTTTCCCAAGAATGCTTTAATAAAGCGGTCCTAAAAATGTCCCCTGATGGCTGGACGGGCATGACAATGAGTTCGCTAGCTGCACTAAAAGTTCCCCTGTGACAGACAGAGGAAATGAAAAGGACCTTCAAAGGCTTTTGGCAACGGCCATGACGAGTGAGGGAAGCCGCTGAAGAGCAGACATGACCGAGGCTTTGTCATTTTTCAAAAGAGAGACAGCGTCTGACCTAAATAGACAATATTTTAAGCCCTTTTATCCTCTCATAACATAGCTTGCCTACCCATTTCTGAAAGAAAATAAAACTAATGAAAGCACAACATAAATAACTGCCACCGCAACAA
Organism: Gobionotothen gibberifrons; assembly: GCA_943591055.1. Taxonomy (NCBI): domain Eukaryota; kingdom Metazoa; phylum Chordata; class Actinopteri; order Perciformes; family Nototheniidae; genus Gobionotothen; species Gobionotothen gibberifrons. The sequence goes on along the minus strand of CALSBZ010044843.1, from coordinate 756,958 downwards.
CACCAGAGTGCATTCTCTAAATAGCTTGTTTTGTAATAATGACCCATTGTGTTTTATGTTGAACTCACCCAGTCCACGATGAGGACTTTACTGACGTTGAGTCTCTGCTGCAGCAGCTTGGCTGCTATGGCGACTGAGTTGAAGTAACAGAAGCCCCTGAAAGGAGAATGGACAGTCATTCAATGTAGTTGAACATACTTTATTTGTCCCTTAATGTAAGTTCAAGGATATCACAGGTAAAAGTGTTATAGGTCAAAAGAGCAAGTGCATTTATCAGTCATTATTGCACAGCTTATTAGAATACTCAATTCTGATTTCAGAGGTTGCTTAGTAATACTTAAATACAGTCATGTCATATAGTCATAAGTCGCTTTGGATAAAAGCGTCAGCTAAATGTAATGTAATGCATAATTAAGTAGAAGCTTTAAAATGTGCTATACAGAGGACTATTACAACATGGAATGCAAATTGGAAGACACTGTATGTTCTTACGGACATTTTATTTTGGATACATTTAAGGCATGGAGGAACTGTGTAATACTAATAATGTATTTATAATAGAGCTGCAATAAAACAGACTAGATTATCTATGAGCTGGTTACATTTCCTCATGTACTTACATTGGCGTGCTCTCCTCAGCATGGTGTCCAGGTGGTCGAACTACAGCAAAACCATTCTGTCAGAGGGAAAGAAAATCATTCACATATGTTAAACTGTTACTGGAGATAAACCAATAAGGTCCTTGTTATTTCTGTATGACCTCAAACCTGCTAAAATCAAGTTTGTTTATATTGCACATTTTGACAAGTGGAGACCTCATGTATTAAATAAAATAAAAAATAAAATAAAACAAAAGTAGGCAAAGTTCATAATTGAAAACTTCAAATGTTATTAGAAAGAAAAGGGAAGACAAGAAGGTCAAATAATTGTTTTGTGTGAAAATCCTGTTTCGTTTCAGGCCCTAAAAAATGCGATTAATTTTTGAATTAATGGAAGAATTATTCCAGCTCCAATAAGGTCTTTCGACCCAACTCCGTCATTTACTCGGACCCCAAAAATGTAAAGCAAAAATGATTTAATCTTTTAACTTCCCTTCTAGTGTCGGTCAATACCAAACATAATCCTATCACAATTCATTCTTCAACAATGCCACCATATCTGAAGTTCAAGATTTAAGACGTTTTCTAACAGGTAGAGTAAACAATAAGTGTGCGTATCGACACACATACAGAAACATATGCTTACTCCGGGTCATTTAAGGGGACCTTTGCTAAGGCGTGGACATGCAGGACTCCAAGCAACAGTTTTCAGGGCACCCGCTGCTATGTGGGGACACTAGATAGATGTCCATGCTGATGTGGAGCGAGGCTAGCTGGACTAATGATGTTGAGTCAGCTGCTGCGGATTAACAGGCTGCCGGGAGTTTATTGTAAAGACAACTGCCTCAGCTGGATCCAGACACTCGGTTAACTCAAGCCGCATAATACAGTACGTACGTAGGTGTGTGAGAATACGTAACAATGTATTAAGATAGAAGGGAGGGGGGAATAGAAAGCGTTGCTTGGAGTGATAGTCGTGTGTGCATGAGTAGATTTATGGCACTGTGTAGACTTCAGAGAGTAGCTGGCACAGGTGGAATTTGGTCGTTCGGCTGTTGAGGATCCTCAGAGGAACATCTGTATGTGTGTAAGCATGTGTGTGTGAATGTGTGTGCGTGTGTACATATGTGCATGTATGTGTTAAGATGAGGTTAAGCTGAGGGCAAGTCAATACCTGTGAACTTTAACCCTACATTCTTCATGTTTGACTGAAGTTCAAGGTTTGTCCTCCTGGGATGTGTAATCCTTTTAAACTCCATCACACAATGTTCCATATAGGAAGAACAGACCTAGATTTCCTCATGGTAATGATTGCAAGAACTTATAGTGAACAATATGGTGAGCTCATGTCCTTCAGAGGAATGTCATTAGTCTGTGGTTAGTAAGTTGGTGCTAAGCTAACGCTAAGTGCGACTGCTGCTCTGCAGGTGTCAGTGGTGTAATGCTAATAAAAGAGGCCTGTTAGTGGGGAGTGCAGTGCCAGTGCTCCAGGCCCCCCTGCTGGGTTCAAACAGTAAGCAGCCCTTGCCACAGACACAGGAAGGCTGGCTGGTGGGCAAAGCAGGAGGGGGGGTGGGGATGTCTGTCTGGGAGGTGCTAACGAGACTGTAGGGTGGAGGGAGGGTTTGCTTTTCTCTAGGTGTTTGGAGGTGTGGAAGGATAGTTTAGTGCTATGAGAGGCTAGACTCAAAGCGTTAGGTGTAATAAAGTGTATAAAGATCTACACAGTAAAAAAAAAGTAAAGAAATACACATTTTTGTATTATATTAATATATAGAGCCAAGAAAAAAGTATTGAAAATATATAGCTTGTAAAACAAATAGCTCTCCTGTGAGTTATCCAATGTAATGTAAAGCGCTTTGAGCATTCGTAAAAGCGCTAAATAAATGTAATGAATTTTTATTATTATTACATTGTTTTTGGTAAAAGACCTCAAACCTTATGGCGAAATAACCACACAGTTCTTGCTACAATTCAAACAAATTGTAAAAAACACAATTTAAAGTCTAAAGGTGTGGTTTTAAGAGGGGCTGAAATAATAAAATCCTTTAAAGTTGTTGTAATTTTTTTTTGTGTGGATGGGGTACATCTGATCTTTGTTTCATGTTTCTTAAACGTAGCCTTTACTCACTCCGATCCCTAAAAACATAGCTCAGCCATTACTTTGGGGATCATTCGGAGTGGAGAAAGCCAACTTACCTTGAGTTCTCCCGATGCTACTTTGAAGACCAGCTCCACCACGGAGCCCACGGCCAGACGAGCCGCGCTGGATGAATGGACCTCATTCCAGATGGTGTCGTTATCCACCTGCAAACACACACATGTTCCGTTATGTGTTGTTAATACCGCATTTATAAAAGGGAGTCAAAACATGCAACTTTATATTGTTTTCCATTTATTGAGGGACATTTGATGTTGTGGTTTATTTCAGTGTGAGGACATTTGAAATCATTTGGCTTATGTCATTTCACATCAAAGTGAGTCTTTGAAAGTAATAGTTTTGGGACTGCTGGCATGTTCTCTGAAAACAATAGAAACTGTGAGGAAGTAACACATATTTAGAAGCTGAATCACACAGACCGCATCATTTCTGAACATTTATTTTTTCGCAAACACGAAGAAGCAGATGTAAAATAACCTTGTTTCAAGATGTTCTTCAATACAAACTCTTCATTCTGGCATTTATCGAAATGTTATGTTTTCAATTCAAAAGACAAGAGTTGTTTTGAAACACATTTTTGCCAATATGTTGACAAATTAAATTAAAAAAAATCGAGGTCACATGAAAAAGAAAATTAAAAGTCTGGGTACAAACACAATGGAAATTGAAGTAAGGCAAGAAAAATACAGCTATTCTGCATTTATTTATTTGTTTTATATCGTAAATATAATAATTAAAGATGTACTGTATGTATGGTTGTATATGTGTGTTCAGACATCATTCAGTGGTCAACCCACGTTATTCTGGAGCACGCTTGACCCTCAGCACCAATCACAAACAGCCCATCCACACACACACACACACCAACATGCATACAAGCCAAATGGAGCACAAAACTCTACGTGATTGATTGTGAACAGGGCTATGCACAGGATAACACACACACCCTCCATCAGGCATGGCAGACAGTGCAGGCAGATGGAGCGCATGATAAACAGGGAGAGAAGAAGCTGGCGAAGGAAAAGAAGAAAAGGAAAGTCGATGTGTTTGAACCGTACACACATGTGCTGGGCGGACCGTGCCAGAGCTCTGGTCGAGGCTTTCTGATGTACCACCGGGGGCTCTCCTTTGAATATATTAACCTGCCAGTCACCTGCTCCCGTCAGACTGCTGGCCTTTTCATTCACACTGACGGCCTTTCAGTCAGTCAGCTGGTGCCCTCGCCCCTCGCCCCTTTAACCAGGCGCTGTGTTAAGAGACTCGACTGGTTCTCTTGTCGCCAGTGATCAAGGCTGGAGGACAACTCCATAATGCATCCAAAGAGGAAGAAAAGGCTCTTTCTTAAGTTGCGCCAAGAAGACCATGAAATTAAAACTGTGGTGCACTTAAAAAGTTGTAAGTGGGTATAGAGCAGGGGTGTCAAACATAAAGCGCATGGGCCAAAACCGTCCCAGCAAAGGTTCCAATCCGGGCCCCGGGATGAGTTTGCAAAGTGTACAAATTACAGATTTTTGTGTATTGGGTATGTATATATTTTGAAATGTTACGAGTCAGGGGATAACTTAAACTCTTTTCTTAATAGTTCCCACTTTAGTTTGTATGGTGGTGTGTCAGGATTACTGCACAGATGTGGAAATTAATGTAAAATGACTACATTTGTTAAAACATATATCATTCAATGTGAACATTTTGCCGTTATTTATAGGTTATTATGCTATGAATTAAAATGTTCTAGCCAACTTGAAACCACATTTGGGTGCATGTGGCCCCTGAACTCAAATGAGTTTGACACCCCTGGTGTAGAGAGTGGCTGTGGGAGCAGAATGAGAGGAGAAAGTGGTGTAAGAGAAAGACATTGTGTAGTAGCCGAGTTGGTGATTGAGCATTCGAGAAAGCGAGGAGCCAAGTGAGTGAGTGAATGGGAAAGTGAATCATATATACAAGTCAGGTTAATGAGCGCAAACAGATGCTGCTTTAAAGCGCCATGTGGAGACTGGGTGGTTTATTATTTCCCATGTTGATGTTAGTTTCGCCTCAAGCCAGGAGTGGGACGCAAGTTCGTCAGGAAAAAAAAGTGAAAGGGAAAGAGAAGGGGTAGGTAGAAAAAAAGAGCGGGAACGTGCTGGTATGACGGAATGATGGTTCCCCACAGGCTGACAGCCTAATTTCAGCCCCCTTCCTCTGTAAATGTGTGTGTGTGTGGGGTTGACTTGTATGTGTGTGTATGACAGGAAGACAACAATTTAGCCCCATTTGCCATTATAAAGGGCAGAACAAGGCAGTGCGGGGCTCCAGCTCTTCTTGTTCCCACCAGCAGCAGCAGCAGTATGCCTCGAGGGAGGGAGGGAGGGAGGAGGGAGGGGGAGGGTGAGTGGAGGTATGGATCACATGTAAATATAGGAGCTGGAAACAGCAAGTTTAACTACAATGGGATTGGGCGACCGAGATCCTCTCCACATTAAAGAGCAGGCTTAAAGAGGAAATATGATGCAAATGTTCAGGTTCATATTTGTATTTTGTGCCTCTACTGTGAAAGGTTTACAAGCTTTAATGTTCAAAAAGGTATTTATTTCTCATGCTGCCTGAAACCAGAGCCCAGTCTGCTCTGATTGGTTAGCTGGTCGGCTCTGTTGTGATTGGTCAACAGCTTAGAGAGGTCCTGCCCCTTAATCTATCATGAACAATAGAGAACCGCAGTGACGCGTCCTAAAACCCGGAAGTAAGTTAGCATTTTTTGAAATTGCATTGTATTTTTGTCGAAGGAACCGGAAGGAGTTTACTTCCGGGTTTTAGGACGCGTCACTGTGGTTCTCTATAGCCGCTTTCACACCAAGTACTTTGCCGTACTTAGTTCCCAGTACTTAGTCCCGCCGAACTCTTTAGTCCCGTAACTGTCCTAGTAAATCGCGTTCACACCGGAATAAGTTCCTGGGGAAGGCAAATGAAGCCGCTGACGTCACTTCTTCTTCTGCTGCTTTAGGTTTACTGGCAGGCCGCAAACAACTTCACGGCGTATACTGCCACCCGAGAGTTGTGGGAACACAGGGAGGGAGCACAGGGATGTTAGCCTCTGCAGACCATTTACATGCTCAAAAAACAATATAACACTCACAATATAAACCCCCCCATATGCATAGGGCCCCTTCAAGACTTAATTTTGTGTTAAAGCTTACATTTAGGGCTGGCTCAGGCTTACCTTGAACCAGCCCCTACTGTAGTTTTGCTCCTGTAGGTGTCAGGGGGAATTCAACTGTCCCAAAAATACATGTTGTGTCTTTCACCTAGCATTATTTAAAAGGTGTAATGTGTGATATTGAGCTTTAGAAATAAAATGTAATTGATTTAATTTAAAGGCCTATGTACTGTAGGTATGTGTGTATTGGGCTAATCATTGGAAATCCTCAACAATATGGATACAAAGTCAACAGTAACACACACATGCAGGTGCTAGACTAGCATATCCATTTGGAAAAGACAGCACTTCCAACCATCTACATCATTGCCTTAGCACACAAACATCCCCAAACAAACTGCTATGCACACAAACAAAAACATACCCCCCAACCGTACCAACGCACACACACACACTAACACACACAGCTCGTATGGTGAAAACATCTGGTTATAATTACAAACACGGCGGAAAGCCAAGCTACAGCTTTTGTTGCCTCTGGTCCTTGAAAGGCGTTGTGTGTGTGTGTGTGTTTGCAGATTGTGTGTGTGTGTGTGTGTGCGTGTGTGTGTGTGTGTTTGTTTGGTGGAACAAGAACAAATGGGACTATTATTTAGGCAGGGGGCAGAGAGAGATTGGGCACAGTTGTTATACTACTTTTTCATGAAGCTGAAAGTAGTGCCAGTTGGGCATTGATTAGATTAGCACAATGTTGTAAAAAAACTGTTAAAATAGTCTGTTACAGCAATTTTCCACTGGATAAGCGTGACTAACGTTGGCAACTTCCAAGTTATATCAGGCGCACAAATTACCAATACTTAATTACACAGTGAATATTTGTAAAATGACTCAAGCATGACTTTATGAAGCAAGAAACTTACCCCTACTCCTCCGCATGGTAACCTCACAAACATGGGACTCACTGAACCTGAGGCAGGAAGACAGAACATGAGAATTAGAAATAAAGAGCGAAAGGTCACCAGGTGAGGAGGTAACTTTCTGCACTCATGGGCACAAATACGCACATGACCTCTGATTCTGAGCATTTGACTTTCTGACCTAATCTAACAACAAGAGTATACAGGGGCTTGCTCTAATTGGGCGAGGTGAAGGGGAAAACAGTATGTCATTGGCCTCATAATTAAATCCTCTCAGGAGGAATCTAGAGATCTGTTGCTGTAAAAAATGGAAATGAGTGAACTTGTTTTGGTCTACGGATTACAATTTTCTCTAGATGACAAAAACCTTAGTTTTTATGTCTGTTTGGAATGTTTTACTTGGTTTATAGGTTTTTAGACCAAAAAAATAACTGCATGGAATATCAAACATTAACCTAATGCCAATCCAGACAACTGGATCAGTATAGCAATAACTTTGACAAAAGATTAAGATTGAATTAACAGCTGACACATTTATGATAAAACAAAATGGAAACAAGTCAGAAAAAGTAAGTAAAATACACAAGGTGTAAGCAGTGTTGGAAAAAGTATTCAGATCCTTTATAACAGTAAGTAAGTAAAACACAACATTATTAGCATTATAAATGTATTTCAAGTATCAAAAGTGAAAGAACATTTGTATACTTATACATTGACTAGTTTGTCAATGTGGACTGCATTATACCATATAAGTAACTAGTAAATGTGTGTTAAGTAGATATAGTGGTATAGTGTAGTAAAGTGTAGTGTAGTAAAAAGCATAAAGTGGAATAAAGTAAACATTTGTCAAAAAAGTACTTGAGTACAATACTTGAGTAAATGTATTTAGTTACTTTCAACACCTGGTGTAAGGACTGTTCCCCAACTACAATAGAAACCATTAAGGACACCAATAAAGAAACTAAAACCAATACAAATGTCCATCTGAAGTGTAGACTTCATTTAAAAAAACTGCAGAAATTAAAACTGCAGGTAAACGTATTCGGACATAATCCCTAAATGGATTAGAAGAGTGCAAAAGCAGCATACAAACCAATACAAAAAGCATCATTTTATTTTATTTAACTGCATTCTTGGTACATGTTTTTTTGAAGAAATGTATCAATGTAAAAATGTTATTTTCAAAACATTAAACTAATCCCAATTCAGTGTTGACAACTGGACAAGTGTTCAGTTTCATGAGTGAAACAGCAGACCTCTGAAGCTCTATGGTCTCAGGAAGCCACCCGCTTATTCAAAAATACTTTAGTATGTTCTAACAGTTTGCTTTTCTACTTTCTTCTTGGTCTCCATTTTATTTTTTTGGTGCGTGTGCAAACGCACCTGCTTGCTGCTGAACCTGGTGCAGGATTATCTGGTATTTGTCCTGTGTAAGCAGTCATAATGAGGGGAATGTATGTCTGCGCTGGAGTGAAAGCTAAGATGACCACTGGGGTTTGGCCCTTCTGCTCAAAGCCACACGTATAAAGAGACTGCCTCCTCGGCTACACCTGCACTTCGAGCCACTGAAGGCCAGACATAAGTGACAAAGCAGCCTGCGCGACTTCCAGTTAACAAGCTTCAGCAGTTCCTCGCCTTATCGTAACACCTCCAGGACTTTATTAGATCGGACCATTTGTTATGACACGGTTTAAGCATTAAAGCAGACTCCTTTTGCAGACACTGCAGCTTCAAAGCATTCAAATTAACGATTTAGAGTAGGATTAAGTCTTCTTAAATGGACACACATGACTTAATATTGATATGTACAGTGTGTTGTCTGCTTTGAGCAGTGCGTTTCAGCATTAAAGCTTCAGAATACTTTAGATTAAACAGCATGATTTGCAGTCAGCCTAGAAATCTATATTGCAGCTGCTACTTCAGCTCACAATTGTAATAAGCTTTTTTGGGATATTGTGTGTGTGTGTATTGTGTGTGTGTGTGTGTATGTGTTCTAGTAAGTCTTACAGTCCAGTTTCTGCCGCAGTGGGTTGGTTCCGTACAGCAGGACGTGTGCTTCGGAGTGGACCGTCTGTAACTCCTCCAGTGAGGCCTTCCTGCCGCGGATACACTGGAGAGGACACAGGTAGAGAAAGATCAGACAAAGACAATCACAATCGGTATTGATTCAACTGAAATGGACAACATACACACTACTGTGTTTTGGTTTGATACTGTACGTATTTCAAAGCTGCTATGTTGTTTCCGAAAAGGAAAAATAAAGTTAACAAAAATGTAATAAATAAACAAAGTGGTGAGTAAATAAGAGGGAAAGATTCTGGAGTGAAACCATCCAATGTGACATAGTCGGCAAAGAAAGCGGAAAGGAAAGAGACACAATGTTATTAGTTCAGGGTCCATGCTCCGTATTTATGAAGAAGTAGTGCAGATAGGTAGGTTAAATGGTGTCTGCATGTATAACTGTATTTATGAATAACAGTATGTAAAGTGAAGAGTCAAGCGAAGATAGCTACACACTGCCCCCATCTGGACATTTTAACCACCTGCACTCAGAGTTTTATTCTGGCAATATGTTAAAGACGAACTCTTGAAGAGATTTGTTTACAACAAGGATAAAGAAAAAGAACACAACCGGTGTACGTACAGGAGATTAAGTGGTGAGAAACAACACTGACATTATAACAATATTGCTCATAGCGCAGTGTAAAGAACCCACAATATTTGTAATGTAGCATCGGTATAAAACCATTAAAGTGCTTCTCCTATTTGTATTTGTAGTTGTGGCCTCTCAAAAATGTCTTCACTGATATCATACTGTGAATCTAACATACATATTTTCCAGGACTTCACAGGAAGATGGAGATATGAAGAGCATACTGGATACTGGAGGGCGAGACGATTTACATTAGATTGGTGTCAAGATGAAGCTTTTAAAAAGCAACTTACAGTAAACCATGAAGACACAAGTGCTACGTGCAGAAATGTGTCTTTTTTTTAATTAATTTCATTTGCAAGGTGCCGTCCAAACAGATCCAGTTTTCCGTCTGCGATGGAGGAAGTCTTATTACTTGTTTGACTCTCCGTTACTCCAGCAGAGGACAATTCAAATCTGTTCAGTTTGATCTAGAGTTTAACAAACATTATCTCCTCATGGTGCACCCTGGGGCCTCACCTCGCAGTGCGCCCTGAGGCCTGTCTCCTGCAGGCGGGACCAGATGCTCTGGATGCGGCCGGCGTGCTCTGGGTGGCTGGTGGTGTTCCCGCACATACACTGGTGCTTCTGCATCAAAGAGTCGTACACCAGACCTGGAAAACACACACAGAGTCATTGTATATCTTCAACAAGATTCCTATAATCAAAGTCTTATGGTCTATTGCACCTGCTTCATCATAAACAAAAGGTTTAGATGATTCTGTACAGTAAAAGACACTTGTTATGGTATATCTTGTCAGAATACGTAGTAACAGCCTTGTGCACACACACAGTGAGTGTGTGTTTGCTCATCGTGCTGTGTGGTTCCAGGAAAGGCTTACTCTAACATGCAATCAGCAGGATTAGAGTGTTCCTACATGGTTGTTTGCCGCTCTGCTTTATGATAGATCTCTGAGTGAGTCAGTGTCCCTTAATGAAAACCATTATGAAAATGTGCGTCAAGAAGCTTTGTTTACTCGATAAGAACATGGTGAAACTGCACTGATGGCAATGAACACTATCAGCATGCAGTATGAATGACGAAAAGAGAAGTAGTGTGTTAGAGATACTAGATAGACGGAGCAGTTGAATTTAAAGACTACAAAAGTACATTCAAGACAGGATTCGTACTAAATAGAAAAAACAGCTGACACATTTAAGATACAAATCATGTGGACTAAATGAACACTAAGGACTTTTCCTAGTTCATTTCACTAAAACAATGAAGGCTGCAATTTCCATCCTATTTTACAAAAGAATAAGGACATATCCTTGTGTCCTTTATATACTGTATCACTGTGTTGCGAAGAGCTTTCATTTAACTCAAAATGTGTTAGTAGTTGCATTTTTTGGGATAAATGTCAAGTCGTTTGTTTTATTTATTATAAAAAAAATTGGAAAATATATTGCGTTTGGGATTCAAGGCAAATGATTACGCATTGTTTCAGTGTTTTCATTGTTAATCTTATAATGTGTGTAAAAACAAGAGTTTGAATTTAACATTTATGGAGTGTTAAAAAAGTGAAAGCTTACTCCTCAAATGGATTGGAACCGAGTAAGAGGAGCACAAACCCCTAAAAAGACCTAACTCAAACCGCAGTGTGTAGGTGTAAGACCCTTATCATTTGTATTTTTCAACAGACCTGTAGTGAACCGAGGCTTGGCGGGGGGCTCCTGCACCACCATGGGGAAGGAGGCGGAGGCGGGGGACGACTGCGCCCTGGAGAGCGGGCGGTGTCCGGCGAAGCTGACCGATAATCCCGCCTTCTCCATGGAGGCCTGGTAGTCCCTCAGCTGGTGGATCCGCTGCTGCTCTAACAGCAGAGCCTGCTGCTGGCCCACACAAACACACACAGACACACACAGACACACACAGACACACACAGTCACTCACATGTTCACAGTGACTGCTGCACTGCAATGTCTGTCTCCTGCCAGGAGATGGCACTAGATTGTCGCAAATATCAAGCTGCTGTAATAGAATATACACATCGGATGAGTACACAGTAACATGTTGGTGTTTTTCTGTTCTGTACAGTAATGTTGAACATTTAAAATGATAGGTCTTACAATTCTTATCTTTTGAACATTTGGTTAATATACTATTTTGAAATCTCTTGTGTGTTTTTTATTCCTGTTATTATGATACCCCTTAATACGATTTGTTCATGTATTTATATTTATATTAACTTGAATTTATTGCGAATTATTAGTTTAATTATTTGTTCTTTCTTCCAAAAAACATTTGCTCTTAGATTCAAGGCAAACTTCTTTTTTGTTTTATTTATACCATATGTACATTTTTACATACAGTAAAGATTTGTATTTGGAAAAAAGCACATATAAGTCAATACATACAACTACATTAAAAAGGACTAGACTCAACAACAACAATGTTATTTATTTTCTTTAGTTGAGTTCACGTAATCATTATTCTATTTATATGATTATAAAAAGGGAGCAGCCTAGAACAAACAATGATCTAATTGCAACCAACTGCCTTCAAATTGAAAAACACGTGTACTTTTATTTATGAATGATTTGACAGTATTTATTATAAGTGCCTAAAAGCTCTTCCCATCGAGTTAAATATCTGATCTTTCCACTCAAAAGAGTCTCGCCGAGCAATCCTCTCTGTTAAACACTGATGGGCGTGTCTGCTTACACTGGGCGCCATGGCGACAGTGAGAGGAGTGCCTGATTGAATTTGGCTGAGCGGACAGCAGGGATGGGCGAGACAAATGAGGACATGGTGTCCTCCTCATGGTGTGTGTGTGTGTGTGTGTGTGTGTGTGTGTGTGTGTGTGTGGCCACAGATTGTGTGCAGTACAGAGATAGAGATGTACAAGTAGGGTGATTGTGTGGGTGAAAATCTGAATTCTGAAAACTTGAGAAAGTGATCGTCTATGTGGAGTGGTGCTAAAGGGAGTAGCGTGGTGGAGGACCACGAGCCCTAAGCCATTCATAAAAGAATACTCCAGTAGTACACCATGTGGAAGTACTCTCTGCGTGACTAAAAAATAAAATATGCCGGAGAGCGGGCTGGATTGACAGTCGGGGAGAAAGGCGGATCGAAAGCAAGTGTAGTGTTTCAGATAGTACTCGCTCCATCTGTCACTGCTGTCACATTTAGCTTACAGAATAATCACCACATTTAGACAACCAGAGAAAAGATTCCCCCATTATATCTAGTTATAGTAACGTAGAACCTGAATGAATATGTTTTACACGGTGGATTGCAGTCAAATCAATCTGCAGAAAGAAGTCTGGTCAATTCAACGTCAGACAACACCATGGAATGCGTTTTAAATATTCATTTCTATATTTGGGAAAGGCACACACTTGTGCATTTATGATGGCTACACTGTCCCCAGAAAAGAAAAGAAAAACAGCACAAGAGAAGGAAGGAGGTTAAAGACAGAGCTGGACAACAGAGACATGGACAGAAGACGACAGACAGGAAGTCAACTCTAAAGGGAACACGTTGTTTGAACAGCGGTGAATGGGAAATACAATGTGGACTGACTTTGACAGTTATGAAGAAGAAAACAGCGCTGCGGTGATTTGCAGTTACGTGGCTGTCGCAGAGCTTTGTTCCTCAACAGACTACGCGCTCTTAGTGGAAGCAAAACATTCGTACTTCAATCAATGAAATCATGCATATTATTCCTGACTCAGATAATGTTACTCAGATGGGGTTTGATGCCCTGTCATAGCAGATCAGTTTATTCTTTTATTTGTAGTCTCCATTTAATTGTTGACACAGCATTTACATATTATTCATTTCAATTTAATGTAAGAAAACTACGACTACTTCGCAGACTTTTTATAGTAAAGAGTATCCTCGTCTTGTACTATTCTTAATTATAGATTGGTCCATTATAAAGTATGCTAATGTATTCTGTATATATTATCTCATGCATTCTTTAGATATACTGTGTATTGTTCTGCTGTTAATATATATATAATATATTTTGACTCCTGTGCTACCATCCTGCTGTGATAAAACCATTTCCTAATTTAGAATCAATAAAGTATTTCTAATCTAATCTCATTTCCTTCCTTCACTCTTCTTCGTCCTGCTCTTTCCTTTCATCTCTTCATAGCGTTGTGTCTCTCTTATAGTCTTCCTCTCCTTACCTGTCGGAACATGAAGTCCTGCTCTTGGTCTCTTAGTCTCTCCCTCTTCTCTCTCTCCTCGTGCTCTTGGGGGTCCTGCGGCTCCTGCTTGATGACCATCCCTCGAAGGGGCCCCGTCTCCTGCGCGGACATAGGAGAGGAGGGCGACAGGGAGAGGCCCTGGTGCTCCCTCAGCTCCTCCTCCGTCTCCTCCGGGTGGCTCTGGTGCTGCCGGCCGGGCCCCGAGGCGCTGGAGCCCACCGCTGACACCTGGTCCCCGGGCTTAGACATGATCTGGAGGACGGGAGGAGGAGTTCAGTTAAGAGGTTTTACACTATTTGTTTAGCCTGTACGGGTTGGATTTGAGATTTTTAAATATTTTGCTTCCATAACATGTCTTCTTTGAGTGGAATGCAAGACATAAACGTAGGTATTAACTGTTGAGCTCACCACTCATATCAGTGTTTCCCATACATTGATTCATTTGTGGCAGGCCGCCACAATTAAATATCGTCTGCCACAAATAGATAAAACATTTACTTTTGTGGTCTAATGGCTAGTGGGCTGATGATCAGAAGGTTGCGAGTTCAAATCCCGCCTGGAACACCATATTATTGCCCTTGAGTAAGGCACTCAGTTACTCCAGGGAGAACGTCCCTGTAACTGGTCATTGTAAGTCACTTTGGAATAAGGCGTCTGCTAAATGCCTAAATTGTAAATGATATTTTTGGGAGAATAAACCCCACAGATCCTCAGCTCCGGTGTGTCTCACTCATTAACAACGCAGAGCAACAAGAACGTTGTCTGCTACAACGTCTTTTTTAGAAGTTAAAAATACAATTACAAATAAAAACACTCTTTCCAGTTTCTTTGGTACATCTAGAACTAATGCAGTCAAATACAACAGCGTTGCAATAAAATGTTCAAGCCCCACTGTTTTAAAGGAGAAATCGTCACAACAACATGAGAAATAGATCGTTTTTAACATTTAGTTGTTGTTTTTATTAGCTGTTGTGCTATTAGTTTGCCTTCACTTTTACAATCCAATTATCATTTGTACATTCATTTTATGTAACGATATTAAGGTGGAGGCTTTAAATAAGTCCACTGGATGTTCTGCCTCTTCCTGCACTGAATACTGTTTGTATCTGATGTGTTTGAATGCAAAAACCCTAAACTAATCCTAACCGAGAGAACATCGGGACAGCGGCTCCACTGAAGATGTTTTTCATTCCAAAAATAGCTGAGAGAACAAAACATCGATGCAAAAGAACTAAAGGTTAACCAAACAAAAGTGAACTAATGGAGATAAACCAGACCTGTACTCTGAGCGCTGATATTTATTTAAAGATCTCCGTGACTATATTAGAAATACATATCCAGGTAGGAACCATGCCTAGGCCTGCAGAAAAGTGAGCAGAAGTCAAAAGAAAAAGAGGAAGAATTGCGGACTGGATCATTTTTGTTGTGGCAGCTGTCCCAATCCCTGTCGTCAAAGAACCTCAACCTTGATGTGCAGGTCATGATTGGAGTGGCCCACTGTTTGTGCTTGGAACACACACACACACACACACACACACACACACACACACACACACACACA
>CALSBZ010044843.1:719614-732239 GCA_943591055.1 Gobionotothen gibberifrons | reverse complement strand
TTGGATTTCGAAAGTGACCTAAAATAATTCATCCAACTACAAAGACAAAGTGCCATTTCTCTAAGCCTGATTTACCTCTACATGTTATCTCATATTTCAAATATGCGCTCAAGAGGTTCAAGGGTTCTCTCTGATCCACTCTCACACTTTAAAACTATAAAGTGAAGTCCCTTCTGCTACCCATCTTATGACATATCAATACCAGATTAAACGTCTCTGTAAGTGGTGCTTAATATTTCAATCGGGAGTGGAGGAGGAAGCTGGTTCTCTGATACAAAACATATTGATCAGGCGCTCATCTGTTTTGACAGATGGGAGTCCCGGGCTTCATGCTGGGGGAAGCCGTGCTGCTCTTCCAAGTAAGGGCAGAAAGGGAGGGAGATTTATGGAAATCAATAGAGTAGTTTGTCGAAACTCATCAGTGGAGCTTCCCAGAAATATCACGTTGATGATGCATTAGATAGACAGGTTGGATGGACATAGGTACACAGATACATAAAGGGGCTCAGGAGGTAACACGGTAGTCCACCAATCAGAACGTCTGTTCGGAGGGCATAGCCAATGGACTGTTAGTGTTCATCTCTCCTGATGAGTAGGTGACAGCTTGTATAAAAGTTTCTGCCTTTGTATAAAAATGTGAAAGGGTGAATGTTGTGAAAGTGCTTTGAGTGGTAAATATAACATGAAATGCAGTTTACTTACCATGTACCAACATATAGATAAGTATGGTGGATACATATATAAAGTTTATTTTTGTATTGGTTTACACTTAAATGATTGGTTAAAAAGGATGTTGTGTTTAAAAAGGTCTAATCCCTAGTTATTTCCGAAAGACATTTGTCTTCGAATTCAGAAAGTATTGTCATCCAGAATACAGGAAAAATGGATAGCCATGGAGATGAACTTGAAGGAAGGGTGTAGCATTCATCACAGAAGAATCCAATACATTTTAGAGAGTATCTAAAAGAAAGGGCATACACACATATTTTGTCTCTTTCTTTAACATTGCAAGATACGGTATAGAGTGCCACAGTGACGCGTCCTAAAACCCGGAAGTAAACTCCTTTCGGTTCCTTCGTCAAAACACAATACAATTTCTCCAAAGGATTTTGGAAAATAGCTCGAAATAATGTCTGTGGTTGAAACACATTTAAGAGATGGATCACGTTTTGTTCAGCCGGATAATATCCACATGTCTACCCTACTTTTATAATTTTCGAATCATAAATCTAATCGCCAGAAGCAAAATGCTAACGTTATGCTATAAACGAACTACAGCAGAGTCGCTGCTTCAACGTCACGCCAACTTAATCCATATTCAAATATACAGATTCTAAATGGTACAAGTTGAAGCGTTTGTTTGAACAGTTTGCAGGAGGCAGGTACTTGCTTTCAAGCAGAACAGGGCAAACAAACTTAGAGGAGTGTTTACGTGTTCGGTGTAATGACGTAAAACGGCCTGGACGACTTCTGTAGTCCTATTCAGCCACATGTTAACAACCATCGTTTTTCACACACGTAAACTCTTCAGAAATCACCAGCGGGGTCACTGCTGATGGATTTAATGTCGTAGAACAAAACGTGATCTGTCTCTTCAATTTGTCTCAACCACAGACATTATTTCCAGCTATTTTCCAAAATCCTATGGAGAAATTGCATTGCTTTTTGTCGAAGGAATCGGAAGTGGTACAAATGCTAACTTACTTCCGGGTTTTAGGACGCGTCACTGCGGTTCTCTATTAGAGGTCTTATATAAGGTCTGTGCTCTCCAAGTGCACTTCTATGACATTGGAGCCAAGATGTTGTAGTGTTTCTTGAGTCTGATACAGACCCTTGTGCTCTGGATCAGATAAAGAACATGGAAGTGCTATATTGTATGTGGATATCCTGCAGGGTCCACATTTTCAGTGTGTTATGGGAATGTGTGTGTGTGACAGTTTGTGAAAGAGTAAGGGACAAAAGGGGTCAGCATGACAATTCTGCTTCTGTCATGAAGGCCTAACAGACTTCCTGCCTCAGCATTCAAAGTGGCCCTCTGTGTTTCTCAATTATCACAGAGCCTCTTAGACTTGGACAATGAACCCTGTTGTAAAATACTGTGTGTGCGCCTGGTCTCGCCTCGGAACGTACATTTAGAATGTACACGCCTACATTCGAAAAATGGGTCACCGCAGGCAAAAACGTCATGTGTGACAGCTCTGATCGTCACGGCGGCGCACAACTGTGCTGACTACTGTCACTCACTTCCTCTTGAACACAGTTCATCTCTGTCTGCGAGTCTAATCTGATCTGCAGTGTGGCTGCTCACTGTTGACACAACAGTTCCTCAACAGCCGGGCCAGATGCGTGCACATGTCAGAATTCCCTCTCTGTCTCTCGACTGACGTAAAAAAGATGAACGCTGCATTCAAATCTCAATCCGTATTTTTACATTCTTAAATGTTTTAGTGTCAATACCTCAACATAAAAACACAAAGAAAAACAGGGAATACTTTTCCAGTCAAACCATTATTAGAAAACCTTTTTGTTTTCTTTTGTCTTTGGTTTTGAAACTGACAAATCTAAGAATACATGGATTAAACCTTGAATTCTATTTCTTCATGTATGCGCAATGACATGCAGTTCTAGTGTACTTGTTGTACTTGGTGGTAATTGTAAAATGTGTGAATATTTCTCAGCACCACTGACACACATCCTTAGAAATTCCTGATCTACATTCAAGTGTCCCTGAAAGTGAATCTTGCCGTCTGACGCTGTGTGCCAGTATAAATCCTTCTTCCTCCCTCCAGCTCGCGGCAGGTGTGCAGGAGTGCAGAGTACACAGAGCTCTGCCTCCAGCTGTGAAAGCAGGCAGTGATACTGCCAAGGCAGCTGCTGACGCTAAGTGAACAATCACAGCCTGGCCATACTTGACTTGGACAGAAGGACGAAGAAATAACAGAGTGATGCATCCGAAAGGCAAGAACTTGGCTTTTATGGGCTTTCTAGGACACTTTGCAGAGTAGTTATGGGTTATTTTGTCAAACGGTGATGTAGAATATTAAGTCTGTGATGGAGTGTTCTTGACGTGTCAATATCAAAAACAGGAGAATAGCCAACTGGTTTTGAAATACATTTAGTTTTACCAGAATATCTAAACCTCACGTAGGAGCAAATGGCTTAATAGAAGTAGGAAAGTCATAACAGTTTCCACATCAATTTACGGTAAGACCTTAAAACCAGAAACTAATTTAGTTTGGAGATATTTTAGGACTGTTTCTTGGCTGTAACAAGTCCGCTTCTTGCCTGACAGCTGGTCCTGGCAAAGAAATAGTCTGGCTAACAACCCTTGTGAAATGGTCTGATTGTCATTTATACTCTTTGGTTTTTTGGCAGTAATTAGAAGAAAACAGATGTAATGTGTGAGGTGAGCTTTAAGGGTGCTAGCAGGTTAAAACTACATGTTTTCTGCTTCCTGTCTTTATGCTAAGCTAAGCTAACTGGCACACAGATATAAAAGTAGATGTTTTATCTAACTTTCATCAGAAAAGCAAACATTTCCCTGATATGTTAAAGAATCCCAATTTCTTTAACTGGTTTTAGGTTTTCATTTGTATTTAGTTTGACTTTGCATACCCTCAAAAGACCTCATTAAATAACTTTTGATATCACATATTTTTTCACTATTTTAGGGCTTCCCTTTAATCCTCCAGTAGCTGACTCCTGGTCCATGTGCCTGACTCTGAAACCCAACAAGTCATTTCAAATGAAGATTATGACTCCCCTCTAGACATGCAGTGGGCGGCTGGTTGTATTACATGGAGAAATATGGATTTAAGAAAGTAACAATAACACAGAAAAAGAAAAAAAACCTTGGCAGCATTGTGTACCTGTTTTGCGGAGAGGGAAGTCGTCTTTTGAGTCGTATGTGCCCAGCATTGGGTGGCAGTATGCTGACAATGCAGTTTGGGGAGGAGAGCTCTGGTCCAAAGAGCTGTGCTGGGTTTTTCTATAAAGGAAAAGAAACACGTATTGAATAAATCAGTATATATGTGTGCTTACCAGGCTGTACTTGTAAGCACCTGATTTTCCATTGAGACGTACACAAAAGGTGTTCCAGCTCCTTCCACAAGGTCAACACGTTAAAAGAGAGTGCACAACAATGTGGGTGGAATGGAGAAAGAGACAAAGAGCAGAGAAAAGGGACAGAGGCCTACTTTCTTCTGAGAGGGAGGTGAAAAATGAACAGAGAAGGCAAGAGATTCAGGAGAGGAAAGAGGGAAGTACATGTATGGAAGAAGTGAAGACAAACATGGAGAGAAATGGAGAAATGGTGACGCTGGTGACAGTGATGGAAAAGCCTTTTTCTCGCTGATGGCACAATTGTTTTATCATCTCCTGCCTTGGCAGATATATTTGACTGCTTAAAGCCTCTTCAAATATTTAATACGCATGAGAGGTGCCATTGTCTTTTCTCTCAGCCCACTTCAAACACACACACACCTCAAAGAGAGCCAGCTGTCAATCACTGTCTACACACATGGACGGGGAAAATAAAAAGTATTTCCTTCATCGTTTCTATAGATTCCAGGCAAGGATATGCTGTTCTTTGTTGTGGCTTTTTTATTCTTGATATTTTCTCAGTTTGACATTTCAACATCTTAAATAAGAATGTCAAAAACTAAAAGGCTTAATAAATAAATCAACAAAATAAAACTGGCTGATATTTAAAAGAGCGGCAATAAAAGGTTTCAAAATGTTTTCTTTTAAACCAGAAAAAGAATAATCATGAAGTCACATTTAAAGATCACCAAAAAATGGTATGAATAAGACAAAAAAAAGAACAGGAGCTTGTCAATCTTTTTCAAAGGAATATCACAAGCACACAATGACCAGCTGTATATCAGTTAATCCCCCTTGTTACCATGAATTCTGAAGTTTTTCTCGCATGCCTCCACAATGAAAATAAAATACAAAAATGGAGTATGAATTTAACTAAATGGCCCTGTTTTAAACAACCACCACCGTTCTAATGTATTCAGTCCTATGCTGATTACTTCCCAAAACACATGCATTAAAAAAAGAAATAGTTCCTTATAAACACTAGTGCGTGCGATGAGAACTTAACTGCGATAAGTGTTTTAGCAGAAACGTGTTTCTTTTCAATTCCAGAATTTCTTTCGTTTTTGTATTCGCATGCCAGCAATTCAGTTTTCTTTATCAATGTAACATAATAAATGGTGATTGTTTATTATACAAATGATTACCTTGAGGCTGAAATATTCCTTTGAGTCTAAAAGTATTCCATAGATATGAAGTGAGTTGTTGTTCAGACTTTCTAAAGATAATGTTATCTTGCAATCGAAAGGATCCACCTTTATTATTTAAAGGGGCCCTATTACATTATGCTTCACTTAAAACAGCACTATGCAACACTCGCGCTATTATTGGCTAACGCTCCAACATATCTGGATGTGGAGGGGATATCTCTAAATGGTTGACCAATCACAACAGAGCCGGCCAGCTAACCAATCAGAGCGGACTGGGCTCTGGTTTCAGACAGAGGGTGAAAAGAGGTGCTGCAGCACAGGCAGTATGAGAACACAGCTTTTTGAACATTAAAGCATGGAGACATGTCAGAAGCAGAAAATACAAATATTAACCTGAACATTTGCATAATATGTCCTATTTCAGGTTGTAAGATGACATGAGTGGATTTAGGTTGAAGGGTTAGTGTTATGGCAACAATTCTTCATTCACAACCAGTCACAATCCCAAGTCATGGGTGTTCCAGCGGTGGGGGGCTTTGACACTTACCCATACCAAAAGCGCGGGTCTCCGGGCATACAGTGGTTCAGGCTGCGCTGAGCCAGGGCTTTCTTTTTGTTCAGGACAAACTCCTGAAGTCGCATCTTCACCTCTGTACTAGCTACTGCACCTGAGAGGAAACACAGAAAGACATCGGCAACTCAGTTAACAAAGGGAAGTATACTTTTTTTATTTATCACCTCATAAAAAAAACATTTGAGTATTACATTTCTTGAGACTTTTGGGCTTTGGTGCCTTTGTATTAGGGGTCGACCGATAATCTGGCCAGCCAGAGAGGCGGGACCTTCTCAGATTACAGGCAGGTGCGAAAGAACGTAGACACAGACTGAAGCAAGCAGCAGCGCTGAGCGGCAGAGCCATACATGTGTTTCGAAGGTGAGTCAGTTGGAGCCGAAGTTCAATAAATCCAATCCCCTATGCTGAAGTTGCAAAAACACCACGATCTTATGATCCAATTCTATCAGTTTCCCAGTTACAAAGGGACGCGGGAAGTCAGTCAGAGTTGGGGGTGCGTGCAGCGTCTCGCAGCGGAGTGTGGTGCGGAGGGGGTGGGGGGGGGTGCT
Organism: Gobionotothen gibberifrons; assembly: GCA_943591055.1. Lineage (NCBI taxonomy): Eukaryota > Metazoa > Chordata > Actinopteri > Perciformes > Nototheniidae > Gobionotothen > Gobionotothen gibberifrons. The sequence goes on along the minus strand of CALSBZ010044843.1, from coordinate 725,868 downwards.
GCGAGTGGAGGTTGGTATGTGAAGCTCATTAGCTAGCCAACATGTATCTAGCAAATGTTTAGCAAAATATTAGAAGTGAGGCTACTAGACTAACGTTAGGTCTACTGCAATAGCCTCACTTTTAATATTTTGCAAAACATTAGCTAGCACTAGTGTTTTGCAGTTGCAAGCAGCTCATTGGTATGTTAGATAGACAGGCATTGTTTTTGATATAATAAATTAAGCATTATTGTTAGTTAAGCATGTCAGTCTGCAGCTCCACTTTTAACTCTCTGTCTCTCTCTAACTCATTGCAGATGGCTGCACTAAAGAAAAGGGCACAGAGAGTAAACCAGTTGTAAGATGTTTAAAAGTCCATTAAACATAATATATGCTTAAATGCATTTCAAAGAAGTTGTGTTGGAGTTTATGTTATTCTACATTTTGACACCAAGATTTTCTGATTTTACTGCAAATGTATATCGGTTCCAAATATCGGTTATCGGTCTCCTTGATTACTAATAATCGGTATCGGCCTTGAAAAAGCCATATCGGCCGATCCCTACTTTGTATCCAATCTGGGACACTAACGTAAAGATTATAACAACATCCATCCATATTTGGACAGATAATGGAGTTTGTAGCTGCATGCAGAAGTCTTCCCTTAAAGTCCACGGAGAGTGACTGTGACTTGCTTTGAAGAAGTTTCAATCAGCTCGCGGTCCCTTCTCAATTACCACCCTCGTTTCACGGCAACAAACAAATTGTCAAGGGAGGGAGATGTGAAAGCGAAACAGAGAGAAGAAGTGAGTGTAATAAAGAGTCTGAAATAAGAGGTGTTCTGAGAATACATGTGTGTTTATCTATGAGTGTGACAGCGGGAGGAATAACAGGTGATGTGTTAGGCTTGAGGGAGAAAGTGGTAAATATAGTATGTGTACGCGACAACTGCTAATATATGCTCTCTGAATCATGGTGCAGCTCGAAGTGCTGACATCTCAATATGTCCGCATTGCCACTGGAGGAAATTGGCTTTTATGAGACTGCCTTCCATGCAATTTATTGCAGTACTTAACAAAGCTTCCTCTGTTTACAACCCAATGCTCTTTCCATGGACGTCAAACTGCAGGCTCACTTTGCAAAGCACAGAATGGTTGCGGAGAAGAGCTTCACTGGCAGGAAATGATTGTGGTGGGTATACCATTAAGTATATTTAAATGGATTTATGCTGTTGAAAAAGCACATTGCCTGTCCCAAAAAACACCACCAGAGCATTTTAATCCCATTATTTCACAATAAAAAAACGGTTTATTGACTAAATAACTGCACTACTTTAACAAAAACAATATCTCTCTTTTTATTGCAGGGATGTGAACTTTATAACTATTATTATTACATTAAGAGGAGTTCAATCTCCATTTAAAGCACATTTGTAAGTCCTTTATTAAGTGGATACAGCTACTTAGTAACACATTTGGTAGGACAAGTTGATTTAAATGACACCTTTCCACAGCTAGTCAATAGAATGTGTTTAACATATAGCGATTAATCTCTCATGTAGCCTTCTTCAGTATGTATGCAGTAAATGAACAATTACAGGAGAAAGAAAATCAATTGGCCCGACCCAGCTTGAAGATCGGCTACATCAATTCGCTTCTGCCTGAAACATTTTAGAATTTTGTCACGGCTGATTATTTGAACATTAATATGCTGTCAGTCAAAATGAGAGCACTATGCAGCAGGATCAGTGTGACTCCTGACAGCAAAGGGACGATCAGTATCAAATACTAAAGTTAAATAACAGAGAATTACTTCTTTTGGTCATGATCGCTTTTACACAACTAAATATTCACTGAGGTCTGGGGTTGTGGCAACAACATTTGCTATATTTGCGCATACACAGTTTTTCAATATTATATCCAAAACGTGATTTACACAATCTGGCTAAACTATAGGTTTGTTTAAAGGAGTCTGGTCATCCGACAGCTTGTGTTTCTCACTATTTGTAGCAAATGTCATTGTGTAATTGCTTGCTGAAGAAAAACAACTTTTGATATCATGGTTCTATTTTAGGGGCTTCTTTTAACTCTCAAGTTGTTGACTCCTGGTTCATGTGCCTGACTTTGAAACCCAATATTTTGTTTCCTGAACGAAATGACACATATTGTACAAGGACATGTGTGCCACTTGAACGTCTTGCTGGAAACCGTTTTTCCCCTGTTGTTCTGATACTCCCCGTGGTAAGTGTGCGAGGTCAGGCTGCTCTGACTGGGACAGGTGCTGAGACAGAGAGGCCAAGTCTCTGTGACACCTGCTGTGATAATATGAGCACAGTTACAGCATTCAAGAGATGGAAAGGGAATTTATAATGGGTCAAACATGACTGCTTTATTTCCTGCTTGAACCCAAGTGATAGGAACAAAAAGTCATAACTGGTCACTTCATATTTGATTCTGTAACACATCCTCTTGGTAAACTACTGCTTTTAGCCAACTCAAAACCTTTTAATCCCAACGTAGTTCAACTTTTAGATTCAGTTACTTACTTTCCTGTCCCCTCTCCTTGTTTTTCAGCTGCAGGAGTTTGTGTTCCCGCTGCTTCTTCTCTATCTCCTGCTCGTGACGCTGCTGCTCCATCTTCCTCTGGTGCTCCAGCAGCTCCTGTTGGTGCTTAAGGGCCAGGAGGTCCTGTTGGTGCTGGTGGAGAGAGACACAAGACTATAGAAGGGGACAAAGTACAAGGAGACAGAGAAGATGGGTAAAGGACTATACTGAGGATGAGCAACGTTATCAAAACTGGAAGACATTGGGCCTCATGCAGAAAGCGATTTACAAACACATGCCTTCTTATTACTGTTTATGTTATCCATGATTTGTTTCTACTGTTTTAGTTCTCATTGATTTCTGGGATTTACCAAAGTCTTCGGGATAATTCTTACCAAGTTAGTGGGAAAACATGATTTTCAGATGCAAAGAACAGGTTGAACATTGAACAACGTAATGGTCATATAAACACATTTGAATTATTATGTGTTTATGAGTCGTTATAATGAATGGAGTCAGAGTTATTTGTAAAATATAGAGTACTGTAGGAATAGGACTTGGTCCACTAATACCAATATTAAACGATAACTTGGAGCATGATATTGGACTGTAATGCCATTACTGGTTTGTTTAAAGAGGCCCTATTCTGCTTTTTGGTGTTATCCCTTTCCTATAGTGTGTTATATGTCTTTCTGTGCACGTAAATGGTCTGCAAAGGCTATAATCCCAAAGTTCCCTCCAGATGGAGTTTTCTCTCCTGAAACACCTCCATTGGTCTTTGTTTACTTCTCTCACATAATGACATCCTCATGTAACAAATGTATATTGGCTAGTACTCCAACACAAATACGTGTAAGGCTAAAAGGCGGGACATTAGCGGTTGATCAATCACAACAGAGCCGGCCAGATAACCAATCGGAGCAGACTTTATATCATTATAGCGATTAACCAAACGCCTACAAGTTATGATATATATGGATTTTGGATGGTTAAGAATGTTTGGATTGTCTTGACTTAAGAGAACATTTGAGAAACGTTTACGAGTGTTGCTGCATGAGACCCAATGTTGTAACAAGATGTTGCCATAAATCAGCAGAAATATGAGAGCTAGCTAATGTAAAGGACATGACATGAGCAAGCCAAGACCAAAATGCTAAATGCTAACCAGAGGGATGAAGAATGTATTCCCATCTTCTATTGATCGTAATCATTAGCTGACTTTCTGGCCATGGCAACACTAAGGGAAGCTTTTTAGCAAAGTGAGTCACGTACACATTTCACACACGGAAGCGGGTCATGGTTCCCATGGGGATGACTAAGCAGTAAAATACTTCCACAACCTGCGTTTCCACTTACATCACTTAAAATACACATGGTTCACCCTGTCCTTCAGAATTTCTGCTGAGTAGTCCTGCAGTAGATAAAGCTGAGGAAGGACTCCCTCCTCGTACACTCACCTGAATATGTTCCTGCAGCTGGACTTCATGTTGGCGCGACAGCTGCTCATGCTGCCTCTGGAACTCAGCGATCAGGATCTGTCTCTGGAGCTGCTGCTTGTGTTTGAGCGTCACCAGCTCCTGCTGCAGCTGCTGCTCCTGGTGGTCTGTAGAATCATTTAGGACATTAGAGAGGGAGATGTTGTCTTCACCTCTATTCCCATCAGTTAGCTTCTTCTGGTTAGGTTTCCTTCATTGTTCATCGTAAATGAGGTTTTCACTGGGAGCCAAGTTATCAATAGAGGTCTTCTTCCCTCAGTGGACAAGGTCATTAAACTCAGTAAAGCCACCTAAATGAAAGCAGTTTCATGTACACAAAGTGCAATGCAGTGGTCACTAACATTTGCTTAGTGTGTTTCTCTGATAACTAAAGATCCAGGCGTTCTGGACATTTTTACCGGGAGTCAAATTATCATCAGTGCTCTTCTTCTCCTTGACCCGGTGTTTAAGACTGTTCAAAACACTGAAGAAGCAGTAAAGTGTATCCAACCTTGCTCAGCTGGTGCTAACGTTTTCACAGCTGGTGTTCCAGATGTGGATGACTAAATAAATAGTTACAAACTGTAGAGATCTAAAAATGTCTTTAGTAAAAATGTGACTTAAAATTTGAGAAAAAAGTCAATTCATGACAACTCCTGGCAGACAAGCACAATCATCACTCATGCACAAAGTGGATACAACGCCATGAAAGATGACCGAGTCTGGAAAGCTAGACACTTCTCGCACTCAACTACTGCTATCTTGGCGATGTAACAAAAGTCACGTGACAAGCAGTGACAGCAGCAGTCAGCACAGCACAGCACAACACAAATACAAGTTAAGGTTTAAGTTAAAGTTGTTCCATGTTTAACACACGTAGCACCTCATGGTGTTGGAAAACAGCCACCGTTAGCGACAACGTTGCTACCTAGCTAACAGCGGTAAATCACTTTTGGTGAGGGCACAGCAGCCATGTGCAATTTTAAAAAACACTACTATGGTAGGAGTTTACACAGTTCAAACGTGTTCAAAGTGTACGACATGGCAGTGTAAGTATCCAAATCGAGATACAGCAAAACAGGGACTGTGATTTAAGTTACAGAGTTTTCTAGGTGTTAAAATGGCTGTATAACATAGTCGTTTTCAGCCTTTTGAATATAAACATTGCACAGCTAAAAATATCCAGATACAACTTTTAGCCACAAGACCTGACAGTCAGAGATGGTCCCCACTTACTGATGACTGGCCCGCGGCCTGGCTCCGAGGACGTGGGACACGCTGTGGAGACGGGCGCTGTAGGATGGGGCTGGGGAACCAGGCCGAAAGAGGGCTGCTGGTGGTGGTGGTGGTGGTGTTGGTGGAGGTGGGGGTGGTGGTCCACTACGCGCAGATCCATGGGAAGGATGGCTGAGGAGCTGGGGGGCACCTGCATGGGCAGTGATGCCGAGCTCACGTCCACTATAGGAAGAGAAGAAACAAGCACATAAAGATGGAGTTTGTTAGGAACATGAAGCAAATAACTCCGTACGATATGTAAATGGGACATGAACATTTTGACCCCAACAGCAGATTGCTATCTGGCTTTTGAGTTCAACTTGGCAGGAAAATAATTGAATTATTATGACAGTGCTGGGTTGAGTTGGAGTCCTGGGGAGTTATTGAAGTACATTCATGTTGTTTTCGCTCTATTTATAGTACGATTATATAATACATTCAAGGCCAAAACATTTTTAATATCTTTTGATAGCTGCCAAAACACCCTGTCCTCCCTCTGATCCAAACACATCAGCTGTAGCCTTGACTACTGCACTCATTACACTTCATTTTGGTTGTTGGCAAACTACGGCCTTAAGCCTGTTTTACAGTTGTACACATTGGGTAAGAGCATTAGCAAGAAACACAAAAACCTTAAACTGTGTCAGAGAAGATCCTCAGAAGCAGGGGCAAAATGTAATGTGATAAACTACACACTTCCATACATCATTCTCAAAGAAAGCCTGTACACACACACACACACACACACACACTTTCCTTGACACCGATGACAAAAAAAGCACACACACACACACACACACACAGGTAGAATGATGAAACATGGCAGCAGGGAGCAGAAACAATCCCCTGCAACATGACTTCTGCAGCGGGTATTTGCTGACATACACACTGTACAGTAAAAACAGTATGAGTGTGTGTGCTTCCACTGTGTGAGAGTGTGTGTGTGTGTGTGTGTGTGTGTGTGTGTGTGTGTGTGTGTGTG
>CALSBZ010044843.1:679294-711371 GCA_943591055.1 Gobionotothen gibberifrons | reverse complement strand
TGTGTGTGTGTGTGTGTGTGTGTGTGTGTGTGTGTGTGTGTGTGTGTCCAAAAAGTGTGACTCTCTGCAGAGTTGTAAAGTCCACTGTGGAGTGAGAATACAGCGGACCAACCTGTTTCTTTTCCCGTAGCGAGAACAGATCTCCTGTCTTTCACACACTCTCCGTCTGTGTGTTTCTCTCCCTGACGTTCTTCGTTCTGCCCTCCGGCTGCCACTCTCCCTCCCTCCCTCTGTTCCTCTGGTCCCCTCCCACTCTCTCTAACTCTCTCCCTCTCTCTCGCAGTGACATCAGAGGGCAGTCTCAGGCATGTTGAGCATTTTATGGGAGTCTTTCTGTTCCTCTCACTCTCTCTCTGAGGGCGTCAGATTGCGATCACATCCTCATTTGACTAGACAAACTCTCTGCTTTTATGAACCACCTCTGCATTTGTGTGTGTGTGTGTGTGGAGCTCAATGTTGCTCTTCATTACTTGTTGCGCGCAAAACACATCCACACATTTCTGGGATGTAAAAGCCTCCCACACACCAGCAGCCCAACAGAACAGAACAGACAGTTGTTGTGAAGTTGACTTGATGATAATGGCTGCTGCTTGGCCTTGCAATCTGGAACACTTAACAACCGCTGAAGACACGATGTCTCCTTCAAACTGCACACTGTGGATGCGGCTTACAGCTACGGCTCCATATCCAACCTCAATACTTTGTGGGTCTCATTTTTTAAATAGATATTTTATGGTTTAAAGGGGACATATCATGCTATATTTGAACAATATATTGTAGGGCCATACCTATATAAAGTATATAAATATAGTTATTTTTTCAAAATACCAAACAGATCCTGCATTTTAGCCATGCCTCATTTCGCTCTATTTGCTCTTTCCAGCGCTGTTTCTGATTCTGTGAGCTGCAGCTGACCACGCCCCCCTGCAGGAGAGGGGAGCGTGCTTTGAGATCAGCTGCTGGGCTGTCAGAAGAGGGGGAGAAAAAGAGATCTCCGTCCTCCGTGTTTTATTCTTATAGAAGTAAAAAGAGAAGTAACGGGGCAGAAACCCTCCTTTTTACGCAGCGGTCCAGACATAGACATCAAACGGCAACACATATTCAGTTGCCAGTTACTTTGGCATTAGGGCAGGGATATCTAGATACTTTCCAAAGTTTGACATAATGAATTGTGCTACTTTTAAAGCAAGCAACGATGTTTTCAAATCTGTAATCAAAAAGCTCCTCAAAAACGCTATCGAAGCAGTTCCTGCCGTTGCTACGTTAGTTCAAACAGTAACAACGGACTATTTTTCTTAGCGGATGCATTTCAATTTAAATCAATACATACAACTATTTTTTAAATCAATAAAATCATTTTCTAAATCCATAAAAGCATTTCAATTAATATTGGGAGTCATGTCGTTACTTTGTTGAGAATGTGGGGAAAATAACACCTTCATGCCGATCTAGATCCCTCCGCTTCTTTTCCCCATAATGACCGCGTCGCTGCACATTATCCCTTACATATGATTATATAGAGTCATTATTCATTTGTTTTAAAGCAGGAGGCGCAAACGCTTGCCTCGGGGAGGGAGAAAAAGAGCCACAGCGGAGAATAAACAGAAGGGCAACCATGGCAACCATGGCAACCATGCGCGGGAAGTCTTCTTCGCTGCTTTTGTGGCAGACTACAGCGCCACTGACACTTGGTGAGTTCCCTGACACACCGGGGGCACATATTCATGTATAAAAGACTTACAAAAGTGCATTTTGCATGATAGGTCCCCTTTAAGGAAAATGTGCCTATGAAGAGTGAGAATCAGAAATTAGAATAAGAAATCCTTTATTTGTCCGACAGCCAATAAGACAGTGTAGAATAGATCAAAAGTAAAATAAAATGATTAAAGGAACATTAAAGAGGCCCTATTATGCTTTTGGGGGTTTTCCTTTCCTGTAGTGTGTTATATATGTTGTGTGCCTGTAAATGATCTGCAAAGGCTACAATCCCTGGGCAAATGTATATATAAAACATAGTAAAGGTGAACAAATAAAGACAGTGAGGTAGCAGCCAGTAACAACTTTAATAAATTGTTTTAAAAAAAAAGTATATATTGCACAGTTTAAAAAAAAGGTTGTGCTTAAGGTAAAACAAATATATATATTACCATTGTAAAATGATCATAACATTTTAAAATATGCTTTTCTGTAGCAGTACAAATTAAAACAATCTAAGGTACAAAAAGAAAATGTGATTGCTGACAAAATTCAGACAAAATCAAGTATTAATAAAGTATTGTTATATGGTATTGGATCTGAATATACAAACAATAAACGGAGAAAAAGGGAGAAGCTAAATCAGAGTTTTCTACATGGAAAACGTGTTGCAGGTGAGTAATGGAGTTTGCATTGAATGATAATGAGGAACAATCAGGGCAGTTGAAGGACTCGCCTATCGAGTGGCATCAGAGTCCACTAAAGACAAGTGCTCCTTGGGGGGCGACACCTGACATATGTCTTGCTGTCATATCAATGGTTGGCTTGAAACTCAGCCAATAGGAGTGGGTGGAAACAGGCAGGAAGGGACTGCAGTGGGAATATGTGTTTACTTGCTGAGAGTGTACCTGTTTTGAAATTACAATATTTGGGAAAGTGCTAATTTGCAAAACGTTATCAAACCGGACATTCAATCATACAGACTCAAAGACTAGAGGACAAGGAGCCAGTGAATAAAACATGATGGGGTTTGCTCGGGAGCGACAACCAATAGGCACTACTTTGCTGGAGGCTAGAAACTAAATGAAAGAAGAACTGGACCTAGCAATCAAAACTTTACTTCTGACTATAACACTTTAAGAAGCTATTGTTATAATATACCTGCTAGATTGAGTTGGAAAATTATAATTGAAGTCTCACCCCAGAAGCTACACAAGACTGGCACTTTAGAACGGCTGAACGGAAAGTAAGCATCCCAGTAAAAGCATTTGGTGTGTCCTCAACCCAGAAATGGACATGCCAAAACAAGTGGACATGGACCAAGCAATATGCCACTGATCACTACCGTTAAATTATTACATGTCGCAATAATCTGATTGAACCAACTGCATTCATGTGCATTAATCAGGTAATCACCCCTTGCATCTACCGTGTATTAAGAGATTTCAAAACAATGATGTCTGAATATTTAACAAAGAGCTTACACACCCACACAGGTGCTTTTACATACTTTGAGAAATTGGACTTCTACTAAAGTTGAAGATATGCTGGGAAATGTGTAGTGTTGTGTAGTGTAAAAGAGCACATGTTCAATGTGTAAAGTGAGAGTAGATATAGATTAGTTGCAATTTGGTTCCAAAAAAAAAAAAATTTCCAAAAAAAAAATTATAATCTTTTTTTTTTTAGAAACACCTTGAATTTCAGGGGGGGCGCGGGGCTCCGTTGGCGGGGCGCAGCGCCCCTCCAAGACAATGGTAGGGGAAACACTGGGCGACTTGTATCTTACAAATTACTTTCCGTCACAACTGAAAACTGCATTGTAAGAAATGTTTAAAGTAAAGAGTAATTAGAAGAGCGGGTAGGATGGATGGGTTCAAACAAACTAAAAGGATACCACTGTTCATGTACAGTGTGAAAGGAAGAGTTCACTTTTACTTTTTTTTAACTAACATATTTGATCACGTATCTAACTTTAGTAACTTAACTACTTGTTTCAGCCTTAACGATGTCTGTTTTCTATTCCCAACATTAACATGATTAAAACAGAGACCATAATGCAGGAGAAAATATGTTTTCCGAGAAACATTATTGTATACAAAGTATCGAAATTGTACTGGATTTCTTTGACTATTTACATTTAACTATTGGACTGTTTTTGAATTATATTGGAACATTATTTTTAGGATTTGGGAAGATGCTAAGTCTGTAAACAACTGCACATGCTTGGGAAGATGTTCAATCAAAAGATAAGTGAAAACCCCTGTCCGAAAGTCTGTAAGGTTAGAAAGCAGACAAATCTATACGTGTTTTAGGTTAAGTCAGACTTGTGTTGCAACATTTGAGAATAAAACCCATTCAAATCAAGATAACAGATAAACTGGAACAAAAATAAAGTGTCCTCTCATAACACTGTTATTCAATTCCTAACCTGACCTAATGTTTATATGGTGATAAAGAAATCGAATGCTTTAGAAACCCAAACATATTCACATTATGCAAGTACATGTAAACACAATGATTTTTTTCTGCGCACATGCAGGTGTGTGTGTGTAAAGCACTCTGCGTCCGTGTGTGTTTGCAGGAGCTATTTTTTGCAGTTCAGCGTAGGATCCAGGAAGTTTTGTTTGATCAGACAAACACACCCACACACCTGTCTGAGATAGCGTTCTGCGTTATCAGCACGTTGAATGGGGTTGACGTCAAAGGCTTAGCTGAGCATCATGCGGCCATGACACTGATAACAGCATACACACACGCACATAAACACCATTTCATTTTTAGAACTGGGAGGCTTATCACCGGGGGAGGGCAGTGACCGGGCTGAAAATGAGCAGAAGAGTTAAATGGAGGATTACACGGCCAAAGATCAGTGGCGGTGAGTCGGCAGCTTTGCAAACTAAAATGAATTGTGAGACACATGTGGGCAGCTTAGAAAAAGATTGTTTTTATGTCGTTGGAAGTTATTCCAGAAAAAAAGTTGTTAAAGACTTTGAGTGTATAGGCACTTTAGATTAAGTGCATATTACACAAATACACAAAAAAAAATGTCATGGTAAATACTTCACTGTCAAGATTGTTAAGCATTTGAAATACACAAAATGTGCCTCAATCACCAAACGTGCTCGAGAAGATACTTCTTCTTAAAAGCCACTTGCAAAGTTTCCACAAAAACTCCGACATTAACCAATGTTTTCTTATTTGTTCCCAAGTCAAAACAGGCCTCTTAGAACATCAAAAGCACACTTACACACATTGTAGTGCTACAAAAAACAAGTGGTTATAGAGGGGATGTCTTTTTCAATTCCTCACTTGTATAGGAAATATAATTATCTTCATGCCAACGTTATACAAAGCATTATGTTTTTTTATGATAAATAAACACTACATCACTTCAACACTATGAGTAACATGCCATGCATCTTGACTGACTGAAAAAGTACCTTCATCATAGAACTCTGAAGTTTTGAGATAGTTCCGAATCCAATGCTTTGTTCATTTTTGTGTTATTGGGACTACTGTAGATAACCACTTGTTTTATGCACATGACCTTTTTTGGTTGTATTCAAGCCATTCCTCAAACCAGAACTGCCAATCAGTCTGTGGTGTGTTTTTAATACACCCTACAAGTCAAATCATTGGAACCCTAGCCCAACTCATATCCACATCTGATAACTGTGATGGATACATTTAATCATCTGACACTTCAACCAGCATGTGACACACAACTCTGCATCTACATAGACTAAATCAAGTATTTACAGAACCACATGCTGGGACTTGGAGCATATAAGGGCCTTAATGAGTTTGGCATGTGTGCACAATGATTATACGAAAACAACATGTATTCATAAGCATGTGTATCAAACCTTGTATGTGAGATGGTGTGAAGAATGAAGATATGGCGGGCAATGCATGTCTATGTGGAAAAGGGCTTGTCGAGTTATTTGCAACAGCCTGTGAGAGAAGCAGACAGGGCGATAAGTGAGCATATCCGAGATAAATAGCTCATGTAGCTATGTGCATCAGAGGCAGCGTGCGCGTGTGCCTTAAATAATGCATGTGGCATAATGATTGCAAGGCATGCTGAAATACACAGTGTGGCAGCCTGGCAGACAGAACTGATGAATAAGTAATGGCCGGCGTCCGCCTCGTAATGTACACACATGTGCGCACTAACACACACATGCACGCAAACCATAACCACAGGCGGGTTCATGCTCAGGAGAGAGAGAAAAAACAGCAATCTTATTTTTGTATCGTCTTATGCTCTTGTCTTCCCCCTCTTCTTCACAGTGACAGAGGGGGGAGGAGGGTTAGGAGGAGCTTTTGTTCATCCGTCTCCCCTGAGAACCCCAGACCCGACTCCAAATATGTGAGACACGGTGTCGTTTATTATTGATTAAGGTTATTTATAATACACACTCTCTCTGCTACCCCCCTTTACATCTCTCTGTCTACCTCCCCCCTATTCATTAGTACCTATGGGATTCTCAAAATACAGAAACTAAATCTGACATTTCTATTAAAAACAGTCATACTAAAATAACCCTTTCCCAATACTTTTACTAGTTATATATACACATATTTAGACAATGAAATGAAATTCTAATGATAGTCACCACAATATATGAGCCCACTATTTTGGTACACTCTTATGTAATTTTATAATTTAATGTAATACTTCTAAAACACTGCTGAAGTGTAAAGAAAAAGTATTATTTAATGCATTGTACTCTCACCCTCGCATGTAGACAATGCATGGCAACAGACTTGAGTTCATTACAAAATATGTGTAAAGGCTCAATAGATCAGTAGATTCCTAGGATATCAGCTGTTATCCGTAAGCTGCTATTTTTGGGTAGCAAATACAATACATTTCTTTAAATATGTCAACAATAAAAGTACTGTCGGAGCAGATTCATAGGTGACCAGGCAGAACTCAAAACCCCACAACAAAAGAGTATGTATTAAAGATTGACCAGAAGCATTCAAAATAAAGAGCTTTTGTCTTTGTTTCTCTTCTGAGTATTGTACATTATATTAATACGAACAAGCAGGGTAAGCTTAATCCTTAACCTGTGAGTCTTTTTCCCTCACACACAGAAACACAGGTTTGGCTGACTGGTGATAAACTCTTTTGTAGTGAGCAACAGTACAGTGTAACATCTTTAGAAGATAGCTGCTGTCCCTCTGGGCTCTACACTCTCTGTTTATTAGTAGAAATGGCAGCAGTTTGGTATAGTGTAGAAATATTTTCCAGCCAGTAGAGATGTTGCAATGCCATTTGCTAGCTACATGATAAGGATTGCTCGATCTGACCGAACAAAAAAATTAAAGTTATCACTTTTAACGTTGTTTTTACTTAAGCTTTGAATTTGAAAAGTGACCAATTCATCCACTGAATTACACCAGAATTCTTCCACTGATTCATACCTAAACCAACAAACGTTTGAAATGTCCATCCCGCTATCACTTTATTATGCATAACAGCATAACAAAGGCGCATAAGCAAATGCATTCTACTTTTATTGTATTGGTGTCATACCTGCCTAATAACAATATGGTAGTGATCTCTATACCAACCTACATGTGCACACACACCCACACTGAAGAGTTTACACAATCCTCAGATCAAGTATACCCATGCAGCCAATCTGATTTGGTTGAGGTAAGAAGCACTACAAAAATACAGAGACCAGGAGTGAGTCATATAGAATCAAAACAGCTTCCTAAAAACCAGACGAGGTGAGAATAGAAGCTTTGGGGAGCTCCCTTCATTCATATTTTACGCCCTCTCCTTCCGTCTCATTGGTAATGCTTCCCAGTCTGCACCCAGTTTGCAGCAGACTGAGCCATTAGCTGTCGGCCATGCTGAACTGAACTTATGAGCCATGTCAGCTCACCATACTGCTACCAGTGCACTTTAAATCACATGGCTCACAGGAAACCCCCTGTGCACTAATGCTATACCTACAACTGCTTTAGGTCCAGAGCAGAAAATAGTAACCTGCCTTAAATTAGCCTTATTGATGTTTACTGGAAATGTATATATGACAACAAGACAGTAAAGACGGTAAACTGAGGTATAAATGGAGAATTGCATCCAAAGAAAAGGATGAGTTCAAGTCATGAAAGGAAAAGATCCAGGATTCATACTATAACAAAATACTGTGTTTGATGTAATGTCTACCTGTGGAGACTTGATGTTGATATGTTTACTTTCATCAGAAATGGAAGGGCATACAGTCTATTCTTGAACTTATTTTCCCAGTAAGGCCCAAGTCTCTTCGCAGCGACTTCTTTGCAAGTTCAGCCCACTTAGAGTCTGAAGCATTTTAGTCGGAAAACCATGGTCTATTTCTTCTCTTAAATGAGTTTGTGGTAAAATGCAGTCTATCACTGATGTCCACGCTGTAGCCATTAGGCTCCAGGCTTGGCTTTAATGAACTCCTCTTCCCGGACAGAGGAGGGCCAACCTCTGGTCATGGTGGTGTTGATGGCCAGAAGCTAGCAAACCTGATGCAAACGCAAAAGCAAAAGGTCTGAACCCTGGAGTGGTCATCAATAATAGATAGCTTCCAGAGGTCTCCTCTGGATTCATTTGGTCCTGCTAGGGCTTTTAAAAGCCTTTACTAAACAGACCTCTGCATAAACAAGCAAGTTTGACAGGAAGTGAAAGGTTAAAACATGGCCAGAGTCAAATGAACATAACATCTGTATGTCTATCTTTACAACTGAACATAAACAAGCAGAGAACATTTACAAACGGTCCAACTAAGGGAATCTTAGCTTTAAAAAAAAACTTGACTTATATTTGGGTCTTTTCAGATGAAATGTTTAACTTAAGTCAAGATCTGTTGCAATAAGTTGGTTCACTTGGTGAGGTGAAAGTTCAACCGTGCAAAGCTTTCCCGTGACTTATTCAATACGGCTCTGACCAATTCCTAAACTTTCGCACATTGGTGACCTTTGAGGGAACTGAGAAGCAGAGTCCAAAATTGAGGAAGCGTTCATGTTTGCTGTGTTGCATCATCGCCATGTTATCTTATAATAAGGTTATCAACCATGTGCATCAACAAGCTTTGAGCTCCACCTAGTTTCTGACAACAAGCAAATGAATGTGTGGCCAGGCATATAGGAAGATATTGCTAATCTTTTATCAATATCATTTGGGTTTGTTTACAATGGAAATGGTTAAAGGGCAGACACTTGTTATAAATACTTGGCAGGTTATTGGATAAAGAATCTGTCAATCAAACCTGTTGAAGCCAGACTTGAGAAGACCCTCAAATTATATTCCATTGCATAAAACTTTCAAAGTTGTTCTCTTCTTTCATTAAATACATACTCTCCAATTCTGATATTACTGATGCCATTGCACACTCTAGAATTACCTTTTTTAGAGCTCCATTGTTCTTTTGAATGAACAGTATCTAGGTATTACATCACTCACAAATCTCAAACTAATACATCTGATCCAACAATTTGTAAATAAATTATAACTTGAAGCCTGATTTTATTGTAATATTGTGATCCTGCAATCTTGTGAATCCTATGTATCCAATCATTCTAACATTGTTAGGTTATTTGCCATTCGTTTTCACAGCCAATCATTTAACAAATGCTGATTGCGTGCTCTTACTTGCTCTAACAACAATAGCTTTGATAGTTGGACAACCACAGCAAATTAAGAGAAATGACAACATTGTTAAAGAATATACATTCCTTAGTTGTCTTTATTCCCTGTCTGTCCATATGTACGGTTTTGTGAGCAAAAATATCAAACACAACCTCACACTCCAGACGTCTAGGTCTTGGAAAGCAGACATGACATGGTAACATGGTAAAATCTTTTACCCTCAATCTCCCCCTCTCTCTCTCTCTCTCTCTCTCCCTCCTGTTATAGCTGTCAGGTTAATGGCACTGATGCAGACAAAGTAGGTTAAGGCATTGCCTGTTCTGCTGGAAGACAAAAACAAGTCTGGCTTGGAGCACTCTGCCATCCTTTCTGAGACCCAAATGTGAAGAGTGTGTCCCTCTTTAACGGGGTTGACATGAAGGCCACCACCCCAGACTATGTCTGTAGATACAATTAGGCATTGGTGCACTGTTTTGTATTCTTTTTATAATTCCAATCTTTCTCTCAGAACCTCTGCTCTCTGACAGCTTTACATTGTCTTAACACAACTTTCTAAGCATTCTCCCTTAACCGTTATTGCTTCAGTGCCTTTTACAAGTGGTGTTGTCCATTTCCATTTTTATTTAAAAAGGAGGTTCACTTTTTTGAAAGGGTAAGATGTAATATAAAAGAGAAATAAAAAGACTGATTCCAGGAGGTTAGATAAAGCAAAGTGCCGGAGATTATATTACAGTTCATCAAAAGTTCAAGAAAACCGTTTGGAAAGATTCCTTGGGCGATAACTTTGAGATGGTTTTGTGTGTGTCTGTGTGTGAGGTTTTTGTGTGTAGAGCAGAAAAGAAGCAGCTGCCCACCGACTCCTGCCTACACCAAACTGGCACCAGGCAGAGGAATCCATGCCAGGTCAGGGAGTGTGTGGGGGTGGTAGGGGGCTTTTGGGGCCCATCTGGGGAACTGGCACCGGGGCCCAAGGGCTTGTGTAGGCTCCCTGGTGAGCATGTGTATAGTAAACAGGTTGTCTTTCGTTAGGGAAAAGTGGTATGTCAAGCAGGTACTGATTGTGTCTGTCATTGGGACTTTATTCAGAAGGTTATGGTGTTTCAATCTTGAATTGAGACTACATCTGATAGAAAGTAAAAAACTGGATTATGACAGGCACTGAGAATCAAACGCAATAAACGCCAAGCAGTGTTTGTACTTAAAATATTCTCAATTAGTAGGTAAGAGTAAAGCAGACTAAAGAGAATTTGTTAAAGTTATTTTTGGGAATTTATGCATAAACAGCACAATATAGGGATCAGAGATGGGGTCGTTACTCAAAGAAAGTAATATATTACATATTACTTTTTAAAAAAAAGTAATATATTACTTTACTTCGTTACTCTCGCGTTACTTTAGTCATTACTTTAGTTGTTACTTTAGTCGTTACTTTAGTCGTTACTTTAGTCGTTACTTTAGTCGTCACTTTAGTCGTCACTTTAGTCGTCACTTTAGACGCAGCCGGGCCGCCCCTCCCTACAGGCAGATCACGCAGACTGCGGAGGGTGCTTCATTTTGCGGAGAGAGCCTCATCTGAAGCGCAAATGTGGCGCACCTACAGCGTAAGCTTACTGGCCCTATGGTGGCTACGCCACTGGTGTGATTACTGAATTATAAAAGTAACACGTTACATTACTCCGTTACCGACAAAAGTAATATTATTACAGTAACGCGTTACAAAGTAATTTGTTTTGTTACAAAGTAACGCGTTACACCCAACTCTGATAGGGATTGGTATCGGCCAAATTTGGAATTCCGCATCAGCTTGGAAATTCAAATCCATAATTCTGTTATGATAATCCATGCTTAAAGGGCCCATGTCATGCTTTTCCGGTTATTACCCGTCCCCTTGTGTGTTATGAAGGTTTTTATGCATGTGAACGGTCTGCAGAGTCACAAACCCTCAAAGTACACCCTGTAGCGAGTAAAACTAACACAGAAAAGACCTCGCCAAAACGCCTCGTTGGAGATTTCTCATTTTCCATTGTTTTCTTCCTGGGTACTCTGAGGTGGGGATACCCAGAGGCCACACCCTCTGCCAGCCTTTCACGAAACAAAGCTTCCCAAAACCTTTCAGCGATTCATGCCGGATATGTACAGCGTAGGGCACTGAAGAACGATGCTGTTCCTACTTTGTTTGGACCAGCGGGAGATTTGGGTACACACCTGTAAGTATTCATTGTTGTTTGTGTATTTATGATGTTTAAAACACACAAGGTATATACCACAACTGTTTAAATGGGCGAACGTTTTTCGGGCTACTACGTTGGGATCGCGGAGAAATGCTCTCCGCAGACCCATTCTCACAGCATTATAAACCTTTTTCTTACTCAATATCAAGCCACACTTATTGTTTTAAAATCGGCTGTGAGTGTTTGTGTGTGCTCAGGATGAGTTTCGCTTGTTCTCCTGTATCGCCGACACGGAAGCCTGTCTGCTCCTGCAGCAGCTCACAGCAGCAACGAGCCTCGCAAACGTCCCGACCAATCAGAGCACACTGGGCTCACAGGGAGGGGGGGGGCAGGAGCTCCAACAAGCCGTTTAGGACAGAGAGTGAATACCGGTGAATACACATACTTTACAGAGATGCTGTATGAGAAACCAATGTGAGTTTGGAAAATTGCACAGTATAAATCTATTTTAGTATACCTCAACAATGGAATTATGATCAGTAGAAATGGCCATGACATGGGACCTTTAATGCTTCATTTGAACTATGTTGAAAAATAAGAACTTGACACACATTTGAAGCCAAAATATGATAGTTAAAGAACTACGTTTTCTGAGCGGGAATATTTTTAGCAGTAACGATACCGTTAGTGTCAAAGTTAAGGTAAGTAGTTTACAACAAAGTAATACTATGATGTTGGTTGTTACAGAGGCTGTGACAAATAAGAATTTAGATGATATTGTCTGCATAAACATTTCTTTTTCATAAAGATGTTATGCATATGGTGAATTTCCCCCAATAAAATTACAATTTGGTTTTCGTCACATTCTGGCAAATTCACAGTCAGTGACAATAAAGTTGGTTTATATCAAATTGTGTGCCTGCCAAACTCCCAACATCCTTGTGTTGAGCATGTTTCCATACATTACCAGAGCAAACACACATATTTAAAATGTCAGGATTAAGGTCAAGCTTTCAGACGCACACAAACACACGGGCATGCAAACCCCATGTTCCTGTGAGGGGGGGGGGGGGGGCAGTCTGGCCGGCAGACAAGTGTCTCTGCGCGGTCATGGTGACCTACAGACGGCTGCCCTCTGGAACACACCTCGCCCCATTCAGCTGCTTTTCCACTCGCTTCTCTTCTTGTTTTCCATCTGTTATCTTTAAATGCACTCAATAATTATGATGCTATTGTGGACGTGGACTAGAATCACAGTTTCAAGCAACATGATTAATCAATGGCTGAGCTGAATATCATTATTTTTCCCATCAGAACTTCTTTTGAGGTTTATCAAATGAAGCTTTGAATGTTAGATGTCATTGTCCTAGAAAGGTAATAAAGAACTTAAATTTTAAATTTGATTCAATCATTCTTTGGATAACGTTTAGCTAACGTCTTCAATTAATAAAATCATCACTGAGTCTCTTTTATTTTGTGCGGCAAGCAGGAGCAAACAATTGTTTTGATCGCAACAAAAATGCTCAACTTTTGGACATTACGGGGAAAGTTTTGTTCACTACTTCAGAGTCGGAAACAATCCTAGGCTGAAACCTAACTCTAATCCTACAAATATTATAGTAATACTACTAATATTAGTGTAGCCTACTCTGTCTGACATTTCTGAAACTCTGCAGAAATACAGACTTTACACTAAAGTGGCAGACAGGTGCTAAAGCGTTACTATGGCCCAAACAATTCAGAGCGAGAAACACGCTCCACTTTAAAAAACGAGGCAAAAAAAACTTGCCTTGTTTTGCATTTTTTTTGAATGTGCAGTCTCATAATGGAGATGTTTTGGGCCGTTTTAACAAGTTTGCACCTGTCGGCCACCGTAGAATGCTGATTTAGAATGAGTGTTCAACGTTATGAATCAAGCATAGAACTATTCTGTAGAGCCCTAGTTGAAATTCAAGATGGAGATGTCTGCAAATCCTCACCTGCATGAGAAAAGTGTAACTTATAAAGTGGCCACTGAGTGTACAGTCTAGCTTAAGATTCAGACTGAACATGTGAAATCAGAGGCCAAGTGAGCACAGAAATAGAAATCACATGTAGAGAACTGAGAGAGCAGACGGGAGTTGAGTGCAAGAGAGAGGGATGGTGATGAGTGTTAGAGTGAGAGAAAGAGAAATTCAGAGAGTGAATTAGGCGTAGTCCAAAAATACGTCTCCCTCCACTTTTAGCGACTTCCTTTCCAGAGTTTTGAAATGGTAATGAGTCTGCTGGTATTTGCATAATGTGCCTTTCCTCATCCCCCTTTTTTCCTCGGCTCTCTTCTCTTCAAATTGCTCTTCTCCTCCTCTTCCTCTATCCCTTTAACGGCACCCACCTCCCCCCTCCACCACCACCCATCCATTCATTCATTGCATTTATTTTACCGACACCTCCCTCTCTCAGGTTCTTAAGTGCTCGTGGATAATTGACAACTCTAAATAAAGATAGGATGTTCAGTCAGGAAAACAGAAGGCAGCCAACAGGTCTGCCACTTCCCGTGTTAACAGCTCTCCACTCCAATCCCTTGCCGCCTTGTGTTCTGCAAAGCCTTAATATCAGCGCTTTGCAGACAGAAAGTGGACGTGCGCACAAAGAATTAAGGCTAAAAAAGTACAAAAAGACGTTTGTCACGTTTCTTGACGATTGCCCACGGCGCACACTGATGAAAGAAGCCGTGGATAGAATAGCAAAACCACTTCTGGTCTACATTATCTGACACTTCATTTCCCATCCTCTTCTCCCAATTTGTCTCCCTCCTTCCTCATCACTTCTCTCACCTTCCCCTCCCTCCTCCTCCTCCTCACTCCCTGCAGTGTCTGTGCTCTGACAGTTATGTGTGAGTGGAGCGTGGGCTGCTGCTAATTTGTGCAGAGTGGGAGAAAGCTGTTTTGGCTCGGGGAGAAAAGAGCTGAGTTTAGGCTTAATGCTGGGATGGATGGACAGACGTGGCAAACACACACAGACACCAACACACACACACACGCATCGATACGTGTTTGTCATTCATTTACTCCCACTCTCCTAATGTCACGAGTGCATTCACAGATACAAACAGATGCTCAAACCCACATTGACATCAAGTGTGGAGGTGACTCCTAAAAGGTGCTGTCTTCTGCCCCTCTTAAAGAGCCTCCTCCTGCCCAACCTGTCATCCTGCTTAATATGCACCCAAAGCTGTCACCACCATCATCATCATCATCATCATCCTCTCTTCCTAGCTTTGATTACGATTGATCAGCTACTTTTGAACGAAAATGCACTTTAAGGTTACCAGCCTTTATCGCCGTTGTTGCCGTATCACTTTCTGTGTTTAAATGCACTTCACAATATAGGACAAACAGAACCATGCTCACAGGAAGTGTTGTTGTTGCTCTTGGCACCCGGTTAATTAATTCTAACACATCTCACGAATGTGTTAATGGGGCATTGTACTGTTCTTATTCCAATAAAATGCTGTTGTCCTTTTTTTGGCAGGCATTTGTAGCATTTAGTTATTATTAGGGCTGTAGCAAACTCACAATGATTAAAGTCATATTTAATGAGTCCAGTGATATGACTGTACACAGTGACGAGCTAGTTCAACTTGAGTCATACTAAATTGCAACCTTGGCTTTCACTATACTGCACATTGGGAAAATGCATGTGAAGTTTTTTTTTTTTTTAATGGGACATGAAACTTTTGACGATAATCATTTTGAATAGAATACATTAATG
Organism: Gobionotothen gibberifrons; assembly: GCA_943591055.1. Classification (NCBI taxonomy): domain Eukaryota; kingdom Metazoa; phylum Chordata; class Actinopteri; order Perciformes; family Nototheniidae; genus Gobionotothen; species Gobionotothen gibberifrons. The sequence goes on along the minus strand of CALSBZ010044843.1, from coordinate 696,116 downwards.
TCATGCGAATTATATATGTACAGCGCTTCAGAAATAATTTCTGTTCACCTACACTTTTATATTCAGTCAAAATAATTTGCCAAAAATGAGAAAAACAACCATTTAACAGAATAAAAAATACATGATAGATTTTGAAATCATTTTTCTGTTTTGATTTTTGACAATCATGTAGTGAAAATCTGATATTGTGTAAGTACTGGTGCAAATTCTACTTGAAACTGTTAATACAATTTGTCCATACTGTTTTTGATCATTGTAATGATTATGATAGGGATATTTGATCACTTTGACGAGTGAGTCACTGTATACATTTGAACAAAAGCAGAGAAAACTAATGAAATCCATTCTATTGAATAACCAGTCTTACTTACAGTACAATATTTCTCTCAATATTAATGTTATTTGTTAATATGTTTATGAAATGCCAGATGCATTCACGTGTAAAAACCCTAAAAATGCTCCTCGTGAACATAAAATAGCATTAACAGACTTAATTGACAATAAATCAGATAGAACCCAAATCATTCCAAGCACATTACGCGTCCTGCATATGTTCCAATGTGTTATATGTGTGCAAATGTTGGTCTGTGTGTTTGTGCAGTGTGTCACTGAAGCACTGAAACATGCCATTAGCAGGCTAAGACTCCAGGCCTTGGCAACCATATCAGTGACATCAGTGCTGCATCAGCATTGCATCCCGCCACATGGGACAAACATACCGCTTGTGGGTTGATGACATGCTGATGTGGCGTGATCATCCCTCGTTCCTGTCAACAAGAGCGTGAAGTTCCCACAAAAAGTCTCCTTTGCACGTGCACTTTTTCATGGGCGCTGGCATGTGCGGTGCGAATGCTAAAAAGGAGCCGGCCACTGAATAATACATTGCCATGTACTAAAAACAATGTGCGACGTCAGCTGGTGGACATGATTGCATGTTCGGGAGTAAATAATAAGTTTGCTCATAAACAGACACTGACGGGGTGTGTTCTTGAGCCGTACATTAGTCAGCTAAGGCGACCGCGCTATCACCAAATCCCCAATTGAGCATTGATGTTCTGTAATTAGCCGTTGTGCATCACGCAGCAGTAAACCAAAGACATGACTGCATCGATCACTCAGAGTCCTCAGGAAAACTCTCACTCAGAGCTGAGTAGGGAAGCTACAGACTTTAGTACTGGTAAAGATACTGCAGAGTGGCGCAGTAATTGGACCAAAACCCAGAAATAAGTTGGCATGTTAGCACTTCTGGGTTCCCTCATCTCAAGGTCAATGTTACTTTTAAAATGTTTTGAGTAGGATTTTCACATTTTGTTCTAAAACATAAAATACATCAATACCCTGCTGTCTTAAGGGACCACATGAGTTTACCCTACATCCTGTTGAACATTAGCCAGCTTTAGCTTATGCTGCGTTCACACCGGACGCGATGCGATGTTTGGGGGCGGCGCGATTACATGTAAAGTCAATGCAGAGACGCGGACAGACGCAAATTCACTCCGACGGCGAGCATGAAGCAGTGGACGCGGCGCGAATCACGCGATTGAAGGGGGCCGCGTCAAACGCGAGAGTTCAATTTTTTCAACTCGAGCGGCAAATTCACGTGACGCGTTCTCGCGGAAGCCAATCAGCGTTGGGATTCCCTCTGACGTCCCTCTGACGTCCTGCTGTTGATCAGTTGTAAAGATGGAAGAGATGATCGTTGTGGCTGTGAGTTGGTTCCCGGAGATATACGATACACTTCCACAGAAGGTACAAAGCAGCAATAGTTGTTCCTCCATAGTCAAGGACAGAAATAACCAAAACGATCTTGCATGGAAGTGTAAACAACCTCAACTGTCCATTAATGGCGCGGCGCGTCAACGGTATGTCTGTTTTGAATGACGCGATATAACAAACTGCAAACCGCGGTGAAACTCGAGCGTTTAGAGCGAAGCGAATATTCGCATCGCGTCCGGTGTGAACGCAGCATTAGATATGTTGACGTGAAGTTATGTTAGCTGTTTATTTCTTGTGATTGCATTAGCACTTCAACTATTATAAAACTGTTGTTAAAATATGTAGCAATTAAAAACGTGTGTTTGCCTTAAAACTTATTTTCTGGAATATTCCAAAATCAAATGGAAAAATGTCACTGCTTTTTGTCGAGAGCTCTTGCGGTGATAACTTCCGGGTCGGCCTACGAAAATACGTCATCACTGAACCACTTTATACCAGAACGAAATAAGTCAAGCTGATCCAATTTACAACATGTAAAATCGAAGTAAAGTCAGTTCAAATGCAGTTGACACCTAGCAATACAAACACACACACACAGATTTCGTACCAAAATGGTTGAGTGCTCCTGGTTTTAGAAGTTCCACAGGCTGCTCGTTGCTGGTCCATCCACCTGTCAGAGAGGAGGAAAAGGAGAGTTAAAGATGGTGCTCAGTACAGCTGAATAGATTCAACCCATCAACATTTGTGTCCTGCTCAAAGGTAAGAGAGGTATGGATTTATATAGAGGCTAATAGAGGGTGAGTGGGAACAAAATAGAAAGTGACCAGTTCAGAGCAGATGTGAACAGAAATACGTCTTTTTAAGAAAGTTGGAGAGGAAAAGAGGGAGAGAAATTACAAGCAGACAAATCCACGGTGGCTCAGTTTATAATCATTTAAACCTTGAAAAGTGGCTTACTGAAATACATCTCGAAATATTTCATAATGATGTCATGACTATGCAGACTTATTTCATCAATCTTTTGGATTTGCATGTGGGTAGTTATGAAATGAGTATTACAAAACCCCTGTAAATTGTCAAATTGGATAAAAAAATATGTATAACTAAAAAAGAAAAATCACAGTCCTACTTTAGAATGACAAGCATTTCGTTTTTGTAACAATGCTTTCTTTCTTCAGTTGTCTCAGAGACATATGTTCTTACAAATGAAGATAGTTGCTTTTGTTGATAAGTGCAGTGATGTACAACTTAAATTCCTAAAGGACTTTTCTTCGATAGTCCAACCAGGAACCATACTTATCTAATATAATATTCTATAATCTGCTCTTCTTACATTCCCAGTCCTCTGCACTACTTGTCATATCAAGTCAGATGTTCTTCTTGCATCAAAGCAGCTCCATTGACATCAACAATCATTCAAAACAAGATTAGAGGATGCTTAATTTAACATAAAATGACGAGTTAATTTAACAAAAAAACACCAACGGAGTATAGTATGACGCATTGAGAAGCCAAGCCTTCATACTAATTGAATAATCGTCTTTTCAGAGAGAAGATACAGACTCGCGGTATATCTGTGCTACCTTGAACTACTATACAAAAAAGTGATATAATATAGTCTTTCATGGCTTGATCTGACCTTGGTGTGGTGTGGACAGTTGAGTAAAAGAACGTTTTTTCTGTGTGTGTGGGCTCTGTGCTCCTGCACATTGGGATTGAATAGACATAAGGAAAAAAGGCAGTGCTGACCTGCAGCTTTTATATCGGCTTGTTAATATCCACATCAGATTGACAGTGCAAAGAGTTCGTACGGGAAGTTTGAGGTGTAGAAAGACAAGTAACAACAATGTTAATACATGCATCACATTTCTTCTCTCATCTAGTCAATAGAGGCTTTTTTGTAGGCTGACTCGGAAGTAAGCATTGCCCCAGCTCCCTTAACTCAAAGCGTTTGGATATTTCCATTGGACAATGATAGAAAATAAGATCTATGGCAAACATACATTTATAATACTTAAAACTATTGTTTTCAAATGGATAATTTCATCATATTAACAGAACTTTTATAATACGTAAAGCCTAAATTAAAATCTTCAAAAGTAAATAGCCAAGATTTGGCTAAAAACATCACCGTCTTTTTTCCAACATTGCTTCCAACTAAAGGCGGACTCGTGTTTGGCGTGGGTTACGTTGGCATGTAAACCACTTAAAATCTGAATTTGTTTTTGATTTTTACTAGCAGGTATATACTGATATCATCTATGTAATAGTAACAAAATAAAAATGGTAAAAAATATTGTATACTTGCATCTGATTCCAGACCTTATTTCAGAAATCTCACCAAAACTTAATTATAAAGGAAAACGTTGTCTAAACAAAAGAGACCGGAAGTACTGTATGCTTACTCGTCTTCGGGTTATGGACTCATGTTTTTTTTTTAATACATTTGTCAAATACCAATTCTAAAAAAACTGAAACGGCTGTTGAATTGGTGGCTTTTCTAATTCTGCGCAAAATAGTTTGTTTGGCTGTGGCACCAACACTTCAGGTTTATTAAGAAACAGAATTGAAGTCTCTGCCTCGGCTGTGCTCTAAGTGAAAAGAGTGAATGTGAATGTACTTTTTTATAAATGTTTATGTGAAATGATGACGAGCTTGCATGGTGCAGGTCTCTTATTATTCTAAGTGCTTTGTTGTTTTACATTTTTCACAATCTTGTATTCAAGGAAACAACAGAGTGGCTTATTTGTTGAATGTTGAAGAAATCAAAGTTTCAAGGATAAATTCTGTGTTTTATGGTCTTTAGCTACTTTTAACTGAATGATCAAGAATCAGTGCAGATATCCAACCCTAACAAGTGTGTGTGAACTCCCTTAAACATGAGTAAAGCTGAAAGTCAGCCCTTCATAGTCACTGTCTTTATTTTAAATCCAATGTGATGGAGTGCAGCCAACAACATAAAAAGATATCAGTGTCCTAATACTCTCTGACTGTACTGTACACACAGAGCAGACTATTATTAGCCTGCTGGTCTGATTCCTAAGAAGCCCGCGAACATACATGTTGCCAAGGATACCATCATGTAGAAATGGTGGCTCTTGTGTGACAGTGGCAGGCAGCAGACAATCTTTGGCTTAGGTTTTATTATCTAGCTTTTTCCTGAATTCAAGCTCTTTTGTTGATCAAACTTGTAACTGCTCCCAACTGCTTCAGCTTACATCGGTTCATCCTCGTGATTGACAGCTGGTACAAATGGCAGGATCAGCAATGCTGCAATTATCAACGCTTTCACGAAGCAGACTTTTTTTTCACAGTCACATATTTCAAACTTTGCCTGTACTCAGTGGGTGTGACAGCATGCTGCCTTCTGAGATCGGTTAGGAACGTGGGCTCTACGAGCAAATATTTCCCAAGTTTAAAACCGATAAACAACTTTCTCAGAAGAGGCAACGCTTGCAATTAAAGTATTCCACATGTAAACATCAGGATTCTCCATCGCCGTCACCCCTGAGCCGGTGAAAAGTTATCGTGGCAGAAAAGGAAAATGTGAGATGGGACCATGTGCTGTATCACGCATGAACGAGCAGCCGCACATGACATACCCGCCGCAACACTCTGAATTTTTGTTTTTCTGGGTTGCTAGGCGCTATTTTCAGCCCAAGCAGACTGCTCCATGATTAATACATGATGGAGGGGAGGGGCGGAATTAAATATTCATAACACGCGCACAAACACACACCAAATGCATACTCTTGAATTTCATATTCTCGTAAAAGCCTGCTTTCCTTTGTTGCTTTAACATAATAGCTTTTTTTATTTTTCGCCAACACAGAAAACAGGTGGATGTTGAGGTGAGACCTAATGGAGACTTTCTCTAAGAGATGAAGAATATGAGATTTTGTGTGTGTGTGTGTGTGTGTGTGTGTGTGTGTGTGTGTGTGTGTGTGTGTGTGTGTGAGTGTGTGTGTGTGTGTGTGTGTGTGTGTGTGTGTGTGTGTCAGTAGGGTGGCGGTGGCAGATGGCAGAAAGATGACACCGGAGCTTTATAGGCGAGAGACAGGCCAAGCAATCATACACACAAAGGGAGAGTTGAAAGTGTAAGTGAGTGAGAGTGTTTTGCATCTTCCCTAATGGCCACCATCTTTATTTGATTTTATTTTGCCCTCCTTAAACCCTTTGACGAGAACTTGCGTCATGATAAATATGGAGTAGTTAAAAGAAAGAGAGCGTGTCAGAAAAGCCTGTAGACGTGTGTGCGGTAGATGTGTATATTTATCTCTATGTGTACAGGAGTCGTATCTCATAGAAAAGAGGCATGTTCATGGCGTGTCCAACCATTAATGTGCAGACTGTGACCTCTGATGTGTCGCGAGGAAGACAGGTCAAGAGCTCTCTGCCTTAACACACAATGATGAGAGAAAATCTCCATGGAAACCACGACAAACAAATATGCAGAGAGAGGGAGGGAGTGAGACTCTTATGAGTACGGGAAAGGAGGAGTGTTCTTTTAAATGTAGTGTTGCTATTATTAAAACTAACGTCATCTTAAGGGTTTGTACTGTATGTCATAATAATAATCTCCACAAGCCACTACATGCATGTGGTTCATAATAGTTTCCTTCTCAAGAGGCAGCAATTGAACCCCCAATGTTCCCTGGTGAAGCGTAGTTGATAACCTAATAAATGCACAAGGCAAACATAATATCGCAACACTTGAGGTTACTATTATTAGAGTTCACATCCTGATATATTCATATCCTAATATGCACTATTAGAAGTGACTAGAATAGAATAGAATAAGTATATATATATACTGTATAGACCTTTTCTATTTTAGTTTGTGTTGATTTGTATGATCTCAGCTTTTAAATGAAAAAAATGTGCCTTCCCTTGTTTTGACTTCACACCAATGCATGGAAAGCTTCAAACCCTAGTTGTATTTGTAACCAATTCTGATAAACCATTAATGTTTTCAGGCATTTATCTGAAATAAATCCAAACAATTGTAAGGATTTACTAAATCCTTATAAATTCACCATCTTTGGGTAATGGACTCAACCAAAGCAAGTACTCTATAAGTCTCCTGCATGTCTAAGTAACACGTCTAAACCCTTACAATCAGATTTTCTTGACGTATATATACACTGCAATTCATAGAGCTATGCTGCTTGTATGGATACAAATATAGGTTGGTTCCATTGGTCACTAAATAGAGTACATCTGGCGGATTGTAAGTGAGGGTGTTTTTCTTCTGATTTAATCTGGCCTTAGTGGAAATGGTGTCTCAATTCACTGTCCACTCTGAAGCAAACACTGGGCAACACATTTTTAAAGCACTCTTGTCAAAACAAGGCACTTCCATTCGGTGCAAACAACATTACGGTAGTATCAAACTTAGATGTAATAGTTGTCTTCTGTACAACTTTTATTTTTACAGCAGCATCAAGAGATAAAGTTCAAGAGGGATGAGACCGGGGTTCAATAGCTCTTATCGCTATTTCTGTGCTTTGATCTTTCACTCTGCTTGTGCTTTTACAAACTGGTTGGATGGAAAGAATGGTACTTGAAATGGCTTGTAATTTTGCAGAGTGAAATCAAACCGCAACACGAGCTGTTTTGCGCTAACAAGGGATTTGTCATTTGTCTTTGCCTATTTAGAACAAATGTTTGCTGTGCATCGTAAAATGCTGGTAGCAATATGTTATTATGTAAGTCAGCAATGTCCTGCGGGGCGTTATTTCTGTGCGGAGGTGTTTGCAGTACAATGGAGGACGGCGTTTCTCTAAGAGTCATACGGACACTGATGAATAACTTAATGAGTTGACCTATGTGACCTCGGCCATATGCATGCCCCTCAGCAACAGTTCAGCATACTAAATCTCCCATGTGACATCTAGGAATACACGTGCAAATGGTCAGTAAAAAATACATACACCAAGTAAAAGAACATCCATGCCTCCAAGCCGAGGCAGGATAGAGAGTTGAAGCATCATATCCAGAAACCCTGGATGTGCCGACAGACTTCCGTGTGGACAGACATACGTGATCGCCACATGGAAAAGGAAGAGACGGAGTGCCAAGTTACCGCAACTGGCAAGAAGACAAGTTGGCTCAGAGGCTAGCAGGAAGCGGGAGTGCCTGCTTCAGTGGATACACACCCGGTGTACAACGGTAAGGAGACCTCTCCGTGATGCAAGAGAAGATAGTACTCATGAGGATTCATTTAAACACACTTCTGATACAGGACACAGTAATAGTGCCAAGTCACCTTGTTCTTGGCGGCCTTTACTTCCGTCTGACTTCCAATCAGCGCCGCATTGTGCCAGCCCCCAGCCAACCTGTCTGGTCCACTACAGCTCTACAGTCTGGAGTATTCTGAGCCCTCGATATCAGCATCAGAGCTCTGCCACCCTCCACTCCATTTGCCAACTATGCCATCCTGTCTGCCGAGGCTCCACCAGAATTGGCCTTCTGCTAGAACCAAACTCCGAGCCAGTCGGAGAGTGTGCCAGCCGCGCCAACCTGTCACCGTCACTCTAAACCACAAGATAACCTGCTGCGAAGCCAACATATGAGGAGATTCATTCCGAAATGAGACGTCCATCATGTGATTGACGGCTAAAATAACTACTTAATACAACTTTGTTGGATGCTTTTTTTTACTAACATGGCAGATTTCTACTGGAAAATTAAGTTTCATCTCCAAAAACTTTGGAAATGACTTGTTTACATTATGATGGTCAATTAAAAGCTCCATTTCAAAATCTTAATAACTCACGAGCTTGAGAACAGGTCGCTCTAACCTCATTCTAGTAAAGGACTTCCTTCTGTTTGCCCAGGCCTAGAACATCTTAACAACACTGGTAGGTGGCAGGCTGCAAAATATCTCACGCTGCCTTGCTAATAGCAACTACAAACCTGGCCTAATCGCTACACCAAGAGTCCACACTAGAACCTAAGCAATGGTTAAACTTGTGTGTGCAATTGCAGACTAAGTTGCAGGCATATAACTTTAGATTTTATGTGACATAACTTTCACGGTTTGGAAAATGTAGTGCCAATATTATTTAATTAGAGATCCGTCATATTTGCATATAACAGTCTACAGCAGGGGTACTCAATGGTCAATGGTCAATGGTCCGGATCAATGCCAGTAAAGTCCCCCCCCCCCGACCCCCGGAGCGGAGCAACGAAACTGAAATTAAGAAGCAGCTTCGGGGCGCTATGCATGGGGCCCCCTTGAGGGGGTTTCTCGACATGTCGTTGCAGTAAATTAAAGGGCGTTTCATGGTGTCGTTGCTGTGGACCTTCTTAATCTTTTTTTATGTTTTTATTTATTTTTTATTTTGAAATTGTTACGTTTATTCTGGTTTGTTTTGTGTCTTTTATTTTAAATGTATTTATTTATTTTATGTTTTGTGAGCTGAGTGATTTTATATTGTATGTATCTCTCTGTACAGCACTTTGGTCTGGAGGTTTTTCAATACATACATACAGTATGATGGCTTGAACTAGTGGGAGAAATGGCACTGTTTGTCTGTAGCCAATGCCTTGAACCTCTGCAAAAATTGCATTAGAAGCATTAGAAAGTCAAGGTAAACTTGCGGTCTGCAATGCGTGTCACGCTCGCGCACACAAGTAAATATATATGCACGTTCATTCTCACAACGCGTCAGACACAAGAAAATATACATTAAAGGGGACCTATCATGCAAAATTCCTTCTGCTTAAAGACCCACAGAAAATTGCTATCAGAAACAATGCCTGACGTGTTTTAGACGTAATCTCGTCTTTGTTTGCATTAACAAGCCTCGCTAACACTCAGAGCTAACCTGTACTGTAGTGTAGAGCAGCGGTTCTCAAACTGTGGTCCGGAGGTACTGCAGGTGGTCCGTGGAAAAAAGCTAAATAAAATCCACTTTTTATTATCAAGGATTTTCGGGGACCACCACATATGTGACTTGCTCGATTGAAATCAGTCGCATTGACCCAAAGACACATTTGAGTTGTATACACTGTTGGAAAGAGGAGATTCCTAGCTTTCTAATGATATCAGGCAGTGGGGTAGTGGTCGTTGGGCTCATCGGACATTTACTTGTAACCCCTCCCCCGGCCCTGGCGAGAGCGTGGACATATGATTGCTGGCGATTTCATTTGAACTGGACGGCGCAAAACGAGAAGCATCCGGACTTACTGGAACGAGGTATTTGAAGTCTACAATGACAGAGAAGAGACTGTCAACTTTGGCTGTACTCAGCATTGAATCAAGACGCACTAAAGCTTTGGATCTTAATCAGTTTGTGAGGCGTTTTGCTGAACAAGATGGTAATCGCCACATCATAACAGTGATTGACAGCTGATAGGAATAATATGATTGTTAATATTATCATATTAATTCAGACAAACATCGATGAGACAGTTAATTAATGTACTTATTGCAGCAGTCTGCATAGATTTGGTTCCCCTGCTGGTCTAAGAGTGAAACAAACTAATTCAGTTATTGTTCAGTTAAAATGCATTCAATTATGTCTGCCACCTTATATATCTCTATTTAAGGCTTTACTGATGTGCCACAATTATGTCACCTATTGTTATTCAGTTAAAATATCAATATTTTGGCTTTCCAAGTTAACATTGATTGATATGACTGCGATTAAATCAGCATATACTTCTGCCAGGGGATGCCATCCCTCAAAATCAAAGTCCCAGAAGCGGCTCGGTGCAGGGCTCCTCTAAAATTAGGATGAATCCTATTTTTGTCGCGGCGCAGCCGTAAGGTAATGAAGGGCAGGCAGGAAGTGGAACGTTCAGAGCATATATAGCATATTTAAATATATATATATACACACACACAAACTAATTTTGCAGCCCCTATCCCTCCGTAGTCTTTCAAGTAGGAGGAGAAATGCCAGCGTTCTCCTCCGGTTTACAGGCACTGTGTAAATGATATATATAGAATAATTATGAAGATGAATGCATTTTTTTACCACTAAAATACAGCAACATATCTTTAATTCATGTCGTTTATAACTGGGATATTATTATTATTATTAACTGTGTCTGTACAAAGTAGCCTGCCCAGGAAATATGCCCAAATCAACAAAAACTGCGAGCAGACAGGCAAGACGCTCCGCTTCCGTAATGCTTCTGAAACGCGCCCGGTAGGGTATGACGCCGGGAGGAGGCCGGACCAAAACCGCGGCGCAGCCGTTACGCGACGCAGACGGACCCGGTGGAATCGAGGGGTAAGCATAGTGGTAGTTTTTTGTATAGCTGTCTGCGCCCGTGCGCACTTGTGGCATTGTTTGGGATGACCTAATTAAAATACCGTCAGCCGTCCTCTTTGAGAAACATACACAACGCAGACAGACACCGGTCACAAAAGTATCAGATAGGCTTCAATTTACTTTTGATTGTCTATAATTAACTATAAAAAAATACCGGCGTTTTAACACTACATTTATATATGTACTTATTTTTACGGTTTGCATATGAGGTGGTCCGCGAAAAACCTTGATAATAAATAGTGGTCCGCATAAACAAAAAGTTTGAGAACCCCTGGTGTAGAGCACATGTGTTTAAAAAGCAGGAAATAAAAAAAGGAACTCACCTTGTGATAAACCCGCAAGAGAAAAAGCATTTGAGCTCCATACTATTTCAGAAATAATCTTTGATGTGGTTTAGAACAGGATGGCGTTTTATCACAACAGAATTTAACTTTATCTCCTGTAGAATTCTGATCAGGCATTAGCTCCGCCTCCTCTTTTTTTTTTTTTTTAAAGCTAAGGACCCAAAAAAGAGGGGTATGAGCAGTATGAGGCATGGCTACAATGGGTGAACTGTTTGGTATTTTAAGCAAAAAACACCACAGACATGTTTTGTATCGGTATGGCCCTACAATATATTTTTCCAATATAGCATGATAGGTCCACTTTAATTTACATCAGAATCAGAAATATATATATATTTTTTTATAATGGGACACAGGGTTCGGTCCGGATTGATTTGCAGTTTGGTCCGGATCCGGACCTTGGCCCGGAGTTTGAGAAGTCCTGGTCTACGGTAAACGTAGTAAAAAAAAAGAGGTCATTTTTAAACAGTGACACCATTACATTGAGTGTACTGTAGATACCACAGATTTACAAAATTCCAGCAATGGTATATTCAAAATTATTTAGAAAAAGAGAATGTTAGGAAACCAAGCTTAGGTTTGCTCTACAATATTTAATATCTATGTAGAAAAATGCAAACAGTGATATTTAATTAGAAAAAGCTGACCTGATATAACTTGTTCTGGTGCTTAGATTGTAATTTGTCTGAGTCTGTGTACAGGATTATACCTCTGTTTAACTTCTCCCCACCGCCCTGCTACAAACCACTTGTTGGTGTTGCGGCCATGTTTACCAACTACTCAGCACTTCCTCTGGGCATTTTAAACCTACAAGACAAACCACAGCCTTTGACTTTATTTTTACTGCTGGACCTTTTAGGTTTGTGCACCGTCTCTGTGTACTTCTGCCTGTGAGTGTACTGTTGTATGCACTGAGTAGGTATGAAGAGGACAAAGGAAGCCAATTTTGGTGATTGTGGTATACAGTGCAGTAAACACAGTATGTGTTTGTGTATAGTTAGCGAGTACTTTCATACACACATCAATGCCATCGTAGACATAAAATCCATTAGGTCTTAGAAACATACAGACATGTTTAACTTATTGACCAAAATGTACTATAGTACTATTGAAAATGAAATAAATCAAGCTATTATGGCATCTAACCAATCGACTTGAGTATATCACAGTCTTTTCCACAGTTCTTACTGTGATTTCCAAGATTAACATATTAGAAGTGCAACAAGTGAAAGAGCGACTTTTTTTACTGATGTACATACACACAGAAACAAAAATGTTTACCTCCCCTAAGAAGGTTATTTTTCTTTTGTCAGCGGAATTACAAAAAACTAAAGCCAATAATCATGAAAATTGTTAAAAGGGTGAAGGTTGGGCCAAAGAAGAACCCATTACATTTTGGAGTGGATCTGAGTCACGGGGTGGATATTTGAATTATTTTCCGTTACCGTTAACATTGCAAGATACTGTCCTAGGCGGAGGGCTGAGCTATACTACTGCCCTTTTAGTTACACTTGTTATCAAGTTAAATGGGACCATATATCGCAGTATAGATTTTAGGTCAGATGGACCAGCCCTTCTATCCATCACTCTCACGAGCCCCACACACAATAACTGTTCAGAAAGACAGGCCATGTGGTCTGACAGCAGGCAGGCAACACGAGGTAAACCCATAGGGAGACAGGAGATCCCTGTGATACTGAAGACGAGTAGTGTGTGTGTGTGTGTGTGTGTGTGTGTGTGTGTGTGTGTGTGTCATTTCACTGCTGAAAGGGCTGAACATGTACTCAAAGAGACAGAGACATCTGTAGAGGAGTGGAGGGGTCACTGCGTAGAGAGAAGGGGCTTTCTGTGCGTAAGAGCATTACACATGTGGACATCACATGGTAGATTCCACTTACTGGTCACGCAATAGGTCACAAATATTGTAATTCATACGTATGTAGGTCTACAACGTATACACATCACTCATGCAGAGTAGAGTTTATGAGTGTGCTCCGGGCTCAGCCTCTACAGTACTACTATCTGTAAAGAATACTTCTGATTTTACTTTGAATTTCCAGTCCACCTGCAGCATGGCTATTCCACTGAATGTAAGCACAAATGGTCTTTCAACAGAGACAAACAAAAGTTCACCATGAACACGCAAAAAATAAACAAGGGCTGGCTCCTCTTGGTTGATAGATTGGTCGTTTAAGATTTAGTCATTTCATTATTTCATTATTTAAATTTTCGTTTTTGTATGCTTAAAGACTCGTTCACAAGAAACATATCACATCTCTGGTAAACACAAGATTAACGGGGTTTTCTACCTCAGTCTTACAGATAAGTCAACTAAATCAAATAAAGGATGAAAATACTAAATCGTACGAGTGATGGTCAAATGATTTTAGTCGAGGACAGCCTCAGTGAAAATCCAAACATTTATTATAAGAGCATTAAAACGTCATGTTCCTGTTCGGGAAAGGGGTTCCAAAGTTTGTAAATTATTTTTGTTTCAGCTCTATTAAGCTCCTGTGAAGAAAATATTTTCGAGATCTGTGTATGTATGTATGTATGGACCCTGTGCTTGGACTAAAGTCGTTTTTACAGACTATCATTTTTATGCCATTTTTACTTTATTAAACTTAAGATTGACAGAAAAGTCTCTCAAGATTGAGTTAGAGAACAGAAGGATAAAAAGGAATGGAAACCCTGAAGAAAAATAAATGATGACAAAGTTGAGAAAGTCATAATGTCGCCTAATTATTCCGTTCACTGAGATTTATCTTGCAGATAAAAACATGTATGTGTATGTTTAAGAGAGAGTGAGGCAAATAAAGACTGGACACGACAAGCTAGTTACAACAGCAGGCTGAAAACCACTGCAGTTAATTACACCTTTTGTGTCTAACAGTCTGTTTTCACAAGAGCTGTGTTCACCCTGTGCGTTGCTGCCTGGAATATGGGTGTGATTCCCAGCACGTCCAGTCATGTTCAATCCTAAGTGTGTGTTGCAGCCACTGGCTTTGAGGATCACAGCGTGCGTGTATGTTCGAGGCCTGTGATTAGTTTGTGTGTGTATGTGTGTGAGGGAAGGTAAACAAATAGGGTCAAAGTTAAAAGTGCTACAAGCTAAACTACTTTTTTTGTTTCATTGTTAAAGAGCTTAACGCAAGAAGCATTGCTTTATTTTCTCCATGTTATTTAAAGCTGTAACAGTTACTTGCTGGCCACTAGGGGGCATAATAACTACTAACAGAATCACAGTCGTGACATATTGTTTTCCTTTAAAATTGCAGTGGTTCTGCAAAATGTTATTGCATGGCCGCCATCGTATATAAGGTTTTTTTGTTGAAAATAATGCCTCTGTGACGTTAATTAAAGCAGCTAAGACTCAACCATATTGTGAAGATGATGAAAAAAAACATAGATTGGCCCCAAAAAATGCTCTAACTAAACCAATTGACATTGCTTGATCATTTGATTCATTACTTTTTTTTTTTTTTTTTTTTTTAAATCGACCCACAACTTTTAGTACATTATGGTAGGCTATGGGCCATCACTTAGAACTAGTCATGCAGATTATGATATAAGCAAGATAGGTTGATCAAATTCAGTCTTAATCAAGATGGATCTTCCTCAATATATGGTAAGATTCCAATGGAAGCAGATAGAAAACAAATACATACCAGCCCTGTTAAAAAGAACAGGCTTCCTTATACACAAAAACAAACACAAGAAAGGCAGACAGGTGAGAAAACATGATCAATGTAAACAAATCCACCAACAAACCCATCTAACAGTGCAGCCCAGCAATATAGCTGCAATAAATACAGTTTTGTGTATAAATACATATTTATCCAGGGAGGAAAAGCTAAGACTTGTCCTATAACTGATGGCTGACTGTGATACAAACATACTGTAGCTTAAACTTGACAGACAAATTAGGGGAGTTAGAGAAACAAAAAGGAAACAATAAAATAAATTGGAACGGTTTGAAATATAAAAGGTACACAGAAGAAAGCGACATGGAGGCAGAGAGAAATGTCATGAATACAGTAAGCAAAGGGGGTGTCCCCATGTCCCACAGCCTCAGGTGCTGCTGGCAGGAGTGTGTGTTGTGACCAATAAAGTGGCTGAATAAATAGCAGAAGTGTTGAGTTGCCACTCGTACTGCAATGGTTGGCTGGAAATCAACCTGTGCTATATTGGGTTTATTACTGGCCTATATAAAAATGTGACGATTATAAGCATTTCTACTGAAGACTTAACATTGTGATCAATTAATCAGTCATTTGTAAGGCCTTAATTCTCTCCTAATACCATTACCAATTGTTCAGATGATTAAACAAATGCCTGAAAGGTAGATAAATGTTGTTATGTTGACAAATGTTATTTGAGTGAAAAATATAAGGAAAGTGCAATAATCCAATCTGCATTTTAATTTGGGGCGATCCATGACCATATTCAAATGAAAATAGAAAAGTTGTTATAGTAGTAGTGCCCTGCTGTATAATGGACAAAGTTAAAATGTTCACTTAAATTTCACTTATAAGTGAAAATATAATATAAACAAGCTAGTACCTGATCATCCATTATAACAAGAATTGTTCAAGACACAATAAGAATGAAAATGTAATTTTCCAAAAAAGTTTAAGTTTCATTTCAAATGCCGTTTGTATGGTTATTTTCAAAGACTTTACCTGCTGGAAAATTCTAATGCTATTGTGGAGTCCCCTATGGGCTTCCACACTTTTCAGCGCATCTGTTTGAGTTCTGTGTTTACAAATTCCAGTGTTTCCCCTACCATTGTCTTGGCGGGGCGCTGCGCCCTCCCTGAAATTCCAGGTGTTAAAAAAAAAAAAAATTGCAACCAATCTATATCTACTGTCACTTTTCACATTGAACATGTGCTCTTTTATTAAATAAACTAAATGCTTTCATGTTAGGTTGTGAGTGTATTGTTCTTGACCCTAAGAAACAGTAATGCTGCGGATAAAAAAAAAAATATCCCAATACCCCCCGCCCCCCCAGGAAGCACCCCGCCAAAGCAGTAAACCTAGGGGAAACACTGAATTCCAAACCTAAAGTGTAAATCCTAAGCTTAATGTGCAGGAAATGTTCTTAGCAAACAGAATGTGTTTATAAAAATGACTGATGATTCTAATTGCTGCAGAAGCAGAGTGCTTGTGTTGAGAGCGAAGGGGGCTGCTAACATCATTTAGAGTTCAGCAGCTGATGGCCTCCTCCCCTTTGCCTGCTAACTCTGTTTTGCTTCCAACATCTGTCTTCCCATCCGGCAGAATGTGTCCGATCAGTAGCTGTCCCACACTAATAAAATGCATCCAGAGGGAGAAAGAAAAAGCTTCAAAGGCATTCCTCCAGTTGATATGGGAGCCTCCACAAATCCCCAGGTACCCTCCTGTCTCCATTTTCAGCACAAACACTCTGTGTGTGTGTGTGTGTGTGTGTGTGTGTGTGTGTGTGTGTGTGTGT
>CALSBZ010044843.1:654280-679284 GCA_943591055.1 Gobionotothen gibberifrons | reverse complement strand
TGTGTGTGTGTGTGTGTGTGTGTGTGTGTGTGTGTGTGTGTGTGTGTCTCCACCTCACACCTCAAAATCATACTCCTTTCTCCTAAATCAAGCTGCTCTACTCTAATCTCACTTTTCCCTTCCCATAGAGCACCATATTTCTTAAGAAGACCTACAAAAAATAAAGGCTAGGGGCACCCTGCTCTACTTTTAGCTTTGCTTGGCTCTGTCACTTTCCATAGATATTCAAGCAGAGCGAACAAATTGCTACAGGAAATATTTGATCTGTTTAGCGTCCAGCAATTTAAACGTGTGCAAATGATGTTGATAGAACAAACAATTGAAGCCTGATCATTATGGTCCCTTCTGAATGCAAGAAGTGTTATGCATAGGAGACGGGTTGAGCTATTTTCAAAAGATTTAAGAATTCTATGGCAGTCAATGGGTATGAGAAAGGTTCAAATGTTTATTCGAATGGGAGGATACGTTGAGTTTATACATGTAAAGGTTTCTAACTGTTTTGCCAAATCGAGTGGAGCATGAATGAGTCCTAAAACCTGACTTGGCATTTGACCACTTCCGGTTCGCTTGTAAAACTGCTCAATATTCAGTTGGATGCCTGAAATTAGATATATGGTTTACAAAAATCCTAAGAGATTTCTACAACATAACATTAAGCGGTAAATATTGCACTGTTTAATGTCTGATAATACTATGTGTCATAAAATGACGGTTGCTAACAAGTTGCTAAATGAGACTACACAATGTCACATTGAGCGTTAGCCATCTTTAGCTTAGCGGTGTTGACATGAAGTCATGCAACAGTATTGTAATTTTTTCATAGCCTAATGCAAGCTTTTTATTCCTGGTCGAATACATTTAAACTTCAAAAATTACAAAGTTGGTGTTATGATGTGGAATTGATCCTTCTTGTGCAATGTGTAAGTATCCTAAGAGTTTGTTTGCCACAGAGGTTATTTCCCCAAATATTTCTAAATCTTTGTAGAAGGGACCATTGCAATCTTTAATGCCAACTCTTTACCAAAGAAACAAATATGCCACAAATATATTGCTTACGGTAAAGGTAAGCCACGATAATATAACGGCTAATTAGTTGAGTCCCATTTCAAACTGTTGTGAAAACACGGCCATGTGTACAAGTCGTGAACTGCTGGAACATTCCTGGAAAGAGGAATAACAGCACAGCAGAAATAATCCAAACACATCAGCGTTATGCCACACAAGAAATAAATAGTGGGCAAAGGTGTCAATTCTAAGTTATCCACCACAAAGCAGTTTCCTAAGTTGGGTACGAAGAGGAAGGAAGGAAGCATGAGAGGAGGAGAAATAATGTGGGTTGAAAGGGAGAAGGGGGAGGAGGAAGACATTGGAACAGCAGTGGAAAAAAAATAAAATAAGGAGGTAATAAGGAGGATGTGAAATAATAGGGCTGGCCAAAGTGGAAGAACAGAGATTTAATACAACGTTGAAAGGTCGCACAATCTATAAAACAAACACCCACCTTTTTAACAGATGAATATGAACCAGAACTTTTTGATACAATAAGCCAGTGCATTCCCAGTAATTAGGAAGGAATTTCTTACATGTGGCTCTCTCTGACGTCAATCCTGTACCTTCCCAGAGTTTGCTTTCTCTTCCCCGGCGCTGTGAATGTTTAGCGTTAGGCTGCTTTTGGCAACGCTCCTGGACTAGGGTGCTAGGGGAGGTTTAAGGGAGGAGGGTGGGGTTTCTTTGCTTGTTTAAAAAGCAAGCAAGGATGAGCATGGTAACCTCAGTTCAAGTATTTGGCTCTCCGTGTGATTTTGCACAGAGTTAATGTGTATGTTGGCATATCATTGGATCTGAGAGGTTTAAAAAGTTTGAGATATTTACAGTAAAGTGCTAAAAAGTCAGGAAACTTCAGCGACATCTTAACAAGCAGATCCTGGAGTGGATAGACTGCAGTATAAGCGATCAGCTAACAAAATGATGGCCATTTGCAAGAATATTTGGCAGGTCCGCATAGTTTCCGACTGTAGAAATCAGGGGAAGTCCTATCTTCTCAGTTGTGAAATGTTAAGTTTTGATGTTGAAAAACGAAAAAGGTTTCATTCAATTTAAATTAGAAAACAAAATGAAACCTACATATGTGTTGAGTCCACTACCAAAGATGATCCAGGTCCAAGTTGAACTCCTCAAACAGTAACTGGGTCAATAAGTGCATCTGACACAGGTCATATTAGGTGCTCCCTGCTTTGGAAGGAAGCTCAGAAATGTGACAATCCTTTTGAAACACATTCAGGAAGTCATTCCTTCAGGTCCTGTAGAAACCATTTGTATAGGCAGGCCAAAAGGACACAAACATATCTCCTGACTTTTGGTTTTGTATTCAATCTCCTTTAACTCTTCTAAACTTAATAGAAACAAACTGAAACTCATCCAAATACAAATAAAAACACTTTCCAAAAGACATGCAGTAGAACAAAAGCTCTAAATATAGTAGTACAATATATAGTATAGCTGCATAGATCTGTGCAGATATCTCTTTTATTAGTATGGACTTATTATTGCTTCAGGCACTTCAGCAAAGACCAATTCGGGTGGAGCAATGTTCATAAAGCATGCAGTCAAAGTGAACAATGATTTTACACTGTTAGATAGGGCTGCTCGATTATGGCAAAAATCATAATCACGATTATTTTGGTCAATAATTGATATCACGATTATTAAATATGATTATTCATTGACTTTGAAAATATCCATTTATTGAACTTTAAAACAAATACAAATAATAATGTGAACAGTATCTTTTTAACTCTTGATTACCCTGAACGTATAATTCTACTGAAAAACCCATACACAAATAAATGATACATTTATATTTACATTTAAATAAATAATATCAAAAATAATAAATACCAATAAACAAGATCAACAAATATTTTTGAGCGCACTTCCACAAGCTACTAAACATATATTAATATGATAAATAAAAATAAATAAATTAGATCAAATATGTTGCAGTGCACTGTCACAACCTAGCAAAGCAAAATAAAAGTATTATTATTATAATTTTTCGATTATGTTGTTTTCGTAATTGTGGCAGGCCAAAATCGTAATTGCGATTAAAATACGATTAATTGCACAGCCCTACTGTTAGATGTTAAGTTTCTTCTATTATTTTTTAAATGAATCACAGCAACTCAGGGAAGGGTGATACTGAGAGTCTACAGCCATGCCAGAAGCATTCCTAGTAGCTCAATTGTATCAGCCTGCTAACATGCTCATAATTACAATGATAACATGCTAATTGTAAGAGCCATTTATGATTATAGAATTGTATTATATATCAATCATGGCATATCCTTTTTTGTATAGGAATAGGACACTGGAACACGTATATTGTCATTACACTATAATGTTAAGCAGTCGTTATGTTAAGACCATCTTCAGCATGGTACTTTGCCGTGTTAGCATGAATAGAAAAATGCTTATTAGCAATACAAAGTTGATGGAAAGGCCATTAGAATTGCTGCTATTTGTTCGTACATCACATCTGGTGGTGCTAGAGATGAAGACATGCGATCACCAAAGTCAACAATGTCACGCCAGTTATTTGATAGTTAATAGATGTTGAGCTATTTCAGACAGAATGCAACAAACTTGCATTGCCTTAGAGTGATGAAACTATTATGGCTCAAAATAACTGATAATGGTATCTAGTATTCCTGCGCCGTAAAACAATGTGCAATGACCAAGTAAACATTGGGCCATACATTTAGTTGATGAGCTTGGACAGCATTCATTCAGCAGCACTGCAGTCTCATAGTGGCATTAATGCAGCCAGCAGCACTCTGCTTTGTGCTGTGATCTGTGCGTGTGTGTGAAACTGAGACAATAGCTGAAATGTAATCAGTTATGGAGTGGCATGTGTGTGTTTGTGTGTGCATGTGTGCATGTGTGCATGTGTGGTTTAGGTATGCGCTCCCCAGGACGTCAGATAAAGCAGGCCAGGGGATTATCTGTAATAATGACTCACTCAGGTTTTAGCCAGAGTTTACTGTGGGATTAGCGGGCAATCTGATGCTGAGTGGATTGCGCCGTCATTGTGATTATTATTATTATCATCATTTGTGATTGAAACTGTAAGTGTCTTTTACCAAGCGTCCCGTTTGCATCAATAAGCACTCAAATTGCTCTGACAAGTAATTAGTTGTACCTGAAGCAAGGCAAGGTACTTTCTTAGGTTTTGTTCATTTGTTTAGTTTAATAACGATTAAGGCACTATCCTTTTATTCCTATTTGTAATTAAAAAAAAGATTAACTTAAAAAAATTTAAGGAAAAAGCCAAGAGATTTTTTACATTTATTTTTTATTTAAGCTGTACGACAAAAAAGTTACTATTTCGAACCAAACCAAAAAAGAGAGTTCTGTTATCATGCAGCAACACACAGACTGCTTTAAATACTCATATTCAAACACTGACCAATAATAATCTTGTAGCAAATCCATAACACAAATGCTGAATATTTTAAGCATTACCAGAGTCTGCGAGAATTCCCAGTAAGTCCTTTTTTCTGATAACCAGAATGTTCTTGTATCCATCCTCTCCCTCCACCAAATGTCTATGGGAACATGCCAGCGGTGGGGATACTTGCTTTGGGCTTAGTTTATTTGCTTTTCCGCCTCTCTACGTGCCCGCTGCAAGTTTGCTTGAGCTCCTCCGTTGAGCCTTGTGTGTGGATTCATAGTTCCCATGCCATCTGATGTCAACAAGCTCCTTCAGCAACACTAATCCACTCCCAAAACTCCCCTAGATCAGTCAGCAGTGGCAGCAATCTGAAGGACGGCCAAGTTTCACACAAAGTCTGGTTTAAAAGTCCAGAAATCACCTCATAAAACAATATTAACATCTAACAGACGGCACTGTCCATCACAGTTTAGACTGAGAAAAAACTGAACGCAGTAAAAACTGTCGAAGCCAAAAAGGCAATATTTGCCACATAAATACTAGCGAAAAAAGAAATGCTCCCTACAGTATAAATGAAAGACGTTAATGTTTAATGTAGT
Source organism: Gobionotothen gibberifrons (assembly GCA_943591055.1). Lineage (NCBI taxonomy): Eukaryota > Metazoa > Chordata > Actinopteri > Perciformes > Nototheniidae > Gobionotothen > Gobionotothen gibberifrons. The sequence goes on along the minus strand of CALSBZ010044843.1, from coordinate 674,235 downwards.
TTAGCGCTTTTACAGCCTATACCTGTATCATTAATATTTGATTTGCTTTTTATAAAACTGTCAATTTGGGGATTATTTTTCAGTTTGGTTTGGACACGGTATGTTTAAGGCAAACAGTCATTAGATAGTGTTCGAGATCTGAAGATGACTTGAGACAAAATAAAAGTATGGACTGTGTATCGTACTTTTCTTGCCACCTTTGTGTACAGTTTTGAACGACCCAATGTCAGATTTAGTTTCAACATTGGCAAAAATGTGGGACAAAATAGAGGGAAGTCATGTTGGTACTTATCAGTTTGAAACGTAATGACTTCAGATTGACACTATTGGTTGAGAAATTAAAATACTTTTAAGCCTTTAAATGGAAAGATTTAAAGTTCTTAATGTGTACAACAGACTTAAGCGATTTCTAGCTCAGGGATTCAGTTTTGGCGGATGCTTTTTCTGTCCAGACAACTTAACCAGAAATCGTTCAAGGTCAATCTCTTCACTCCTCTTCACTGGTGAGCAGTCCATTAGCCAGCTCATCTTTCCTTAAACTGCTGGGATATTTGGAAAGGCAGTGGTGGTGGGGATGATAGGGAGGGGGGGGCTGGTCTGAGATGACAGAACTGTCAACATGGGCCTCTGACAAGGCAAAGCACTGCCATTACTTTCATGTGAGAGGATGGGTTAATTATAAGATTTGGTTTCTAATATGGAGCCTGTCAGAGGAAGTGCAGAGCTTATAACCGGTAATTAGACATAAATCGTTTGACTCAAGCAAACGTGGGGATGTGGTGGAGGGGAGGGGGTGGGGTTGAGTGTAAGATCAAGCTTTGTCTGTGGTAAAGTGTGTGGGGGGGGGGGGTGTATCATCCCTTGGAAAAACAAACTGTAGACTTTGGAAGTCTCAGCTGCATTTCATTGTAGGGTAGGTAAGTATGACTAAAATGTATACCATGGTATATTTTGAATATTGACTGGTTACATATGCACAATATCATGGTAGTCATGTGTGATAATTATCATTTACAGATTTTAAATATAATCACATGATAGATTTTGCTATAAAGTGTTTTGTCGAGAGTAATGCACAGCAGTGGAAGACGGTTCATTCAGTTTAAAATCTAATATAGCTTTTACATGCCATATTGATAGAGAAAAAAAGACTTAAGAGTCTTTTAATAAAGCCTTTAGCTTTACAGTTTCTTAAATAACTCACACGTTTCATAGATTTGATTCATTTTCAAATGAAATCCTTTTTTCCTAAAGGATAAAAAAAGTGTGCTACATTCAATTGTAACATCACTAACACGTACACAGTATGGCTAGTATTTCGAATAATGTACTATGGCTCCAAAACAGCTTGTGTTAGACTTAAAGTGTTTGTCGCCACAATACACCCACATTTCCTTGGCATGTATGCATGCAATTGTTTAAGCATAAAAGCATCATGTGTTTTTTGTCATACTAGCAGCTTGGGTTTAGGGAGAGCAATGTTGGCTATGGTGCAAAATCAGATATCTTAACAACTACTGGGTGGATTAGCTTTAAACCTGGTAAGGATACACAATGAGCATATAGCATACATGATAATGACTTTTGTGAACATCAGACTTTTTCTTTAAATGTCATAAGGCGCACCCCATGAGGTTGACATTTGCGATATTTTTTTTTAAACTATTGGACAGAATGGAGGCTTATGTAATTCGATTAACTTAACGCACCATATCACACACACTTGTTTAAATATAGACCTTATTGACATTCGGTGCAGAGAGTTATAACTATGGGGATCCCTAAACTTGTCATACATGTTCTAACACTGTGGTTTGTAACAAAATACCTCTAATAAACAAAATAGTCACAACAGCATCTAGTTATTTTTGCTTTCCCTGCAAAATACAAAAACAGTACAAATTGTAATTCCAAATACATCACCTAGATACTGCTGCATATCTCATAAAAAACACTTAATACGTTACTTCCAGAGAAAAATATGTTTTTTTCTCCAAGAAAAGCAATGTAATTGGTGGTGTCCGGTGTTTCCAAAAGTGTTCACACACTGGCCTCATAAAAATGTTGGCTTGATCGCTGCTGAAAGCCGCAGTAAGCGACGAGCTTGCTGCAGTTTTTAAGTGGCTGAGATGACAGTGCCATGACACACCGAGGCGATGAAATGTCAGGATGTGAGTCATACTAATGAAGCAGCGACTGAATAAAAGGTAGAATAAACCCCCACTGGAACACTCTCACACTAACTAATGTATTAACAGAATGACTAAACACGCTACAATCACGCCCTTTGACTGCTGGATTTTAAAGCGCCATTTCATAAAGTGTCAGTCATGACAGCTTCGCTATTCACATAAAAGAGAGAAATTAAAGGTTGTGTGAATGTGCTTGGCCTAGGCAACTATACAAGGAGTAGATCCGCGTACACTCACTGACACACACTAACTCTCACACACACACACAATAATTCACTCTCTATGATTGGCTCAGTCCCTACACCAATTTTCGCCCTCCAATTACAATTAAAATAGTCACGCTTGTTTCCATGAAGCATAAGAACACTAGACAGAGCTAAGAATGGCTCGCTTGTTTATTGTGGTGGTGTTGACAAAAGAGCCTTCAATAACGGGGTCCTATGTCCAGCATGACCTTTGCCAGAGGGGATAAAGGAATGCCTCTTTCTCTGACCAGAATATTAGCAGATTGCTTCCACATGCCATCTAGGAGCTAAAACGTTCTTGGTTCAAACCCCAGTACATAAAATGCTTTTTAATGTCCTTGAAAAAAGAACATTATGGCTTTGGACGATTATTTTGTTGCTTAAGGATCCTTACTCAATGAAAAGACCCAGAACTATCCAAGTGGCAGCCATGATACAAGCCAGTCAATGTTATCTTATTGCTAAGAAAAGGTGCTTCTATCCTCCCTTTCATATCTCCTTTAGCCTTGGGTACAGTGGAACATCCTTTACGAAAGGAAAGAAGATGTGACACAAGTCTGTGATGCAGCCACATTAAAGCAAGCACTATATGGCCTTTTAAACCATTAACATGACCATCAGAATATGGAGACTATCATGTATTTCGTACCTACGTATCAATTCATGTCAACAAAAATATGTGGAGAGGAGGGTGAGCAAAACTAGTATTTCACTATTTCAATGGTATCCTCTATTTTTGTTCATATTGGGTAAATAACATGTTTTATATTAAAAGTATTTAATATGCATTTTATGTAGTCAATGTGCGATGGACATTGTTGTTTAATAATGGTAGACCCACATTAACAGCATACTCCATCGCATAATTACAAATCTTATGCAAGTGAATTCTGAGTCTCTTAGCAGCGTGGCTGTGTTTTCCTAAACTCGAATGAATTTGCCTCTGAAGATGTACTGGATGTCAAGATGTTTTCCATAGAGGTCAATGAAATAATGTTACTAAACATGTAGAATGTAATCTTTCTTGACTATTCAACCGCAGCACTAATGTTTTGTAACAGCCTTTTTTTCATGGAAGCATAGTACAGACAACCTCAACAAGTCATGTCGATCTGACCCAGTACTAAAATTGTGTTTTGACAAACCACAAAGAGTGGGTTACGTAAAACAGGAACCATGGTAACAAACCCGTCTTTGACATTCGTCTGCTCCTTCAATAAATTGTCCCAATCTAGTGTCTTTCCAATCATACCAATCGATGTGCACTTGTGCTTCAAATAAACTCCTGCCTGCTAATGGAAATGCCTTTGCTGTTGGCCATTATGGTTTCCATCAACTCCATTTGAAGTTTTGTTAAGCTCTCTTGTTCAGGCTTTTACTTTTTAATATACATGCCTCAACCTTGCTGATAGGAAAATTCCACAGGGTGAAAGTCCACAATGAAGAACAACAACAAAGCCACTGTGTATTAAGGGCACATTACCATTACATAGGCCACCAAGGTCTGTGTGATTACATACAGGCACTGTAATCCACGACTACTTTTAGATCAATGTCAACCTTTTTTACCGGCTCTTGACTTCATTGGTTGATGAAACAGGCTGCCTTGATCCTCTATAGACGTACTCCCTAGATCATAATATCACTGGGCAGACCTGCAACACTGACTGTTCATGGTGAGCTTAAAGCAATAGTTCTGGGTTTATAGAAAAGCCTCTATTAATTATAAACTGGCAGTTTGCTGTTGCTATGCACTAAGCCAGTGATTCAGAGCTTCCTGGAGAACTGGTATTTTTTAATTTGTGGCATGAAATGATATTGTAAATGAGTTGTAATGCATGTATACACATACTTTCAATGATAGAAAACCATCACCAGGATCACACTGTCTGCAGAGTTTGTTTACTTGTGTTTGGCATCAGGCTGCCGAGTGTCTGGTGTAGACAAAAGGGAATAGGGGCCCCATTAGGTCTGTGTTTGCAACAAAATGCCTGTTCTCTAAATGAATGTGTGAATAAGTATGTGAGAAAGGAAAACACCCGAGGGGCTGGACAACTTGTGTCTATTAATAGGGATTATAAATAGATCAAAAACCTAAGTATTTTTTCCTTTTCCAATCACTTATCATCATTAACGCCTCCTGTCTTTATTCTATATACACAACTTGAGATTCCTTTATTTGTGTTCATTTCTGAGTAAACTGCACTAGTTTGGCATTTGAAGAATGAAGATGAAGAATATTATCAATAGGCTACTAGGGCTGTACCCGAATATCCGAATATCTGAATATCCGACTATTCGTTCGTTGGAGTACTATTCGGGTTTCAATTTCGTTATTCGGATATTCGTTTGTTTGTTTGCACAAGCTCAATATCAACCTAAGAGCTTGTGCCTCTTCGGGGGGTGCTAACACTTAACCATAAACGTTATCGTTTATTTTTTCCGTCTTTATATGTAGATATACATATACACGTTGTTTCCATAGCAACAACAACTTCCTGTCAACAGCACTAACTCTCCTTCAAAATAAAAGCATGTCCATGCAAAATAGGAAGCCAAGCCAAATTACACTTAAGACATATAGAACTGCAACGAAAGTAACAAACACAATGCAATATCCTTTTCAATTTCAAAGAACACAAATTGGGTTAAAGACATTAACAAATAACTATAAAACAACAATAGGCTACTGTAGAATAACAAAATGAATGCCGTGAATAAACCGAAATACACGTGTTGAAGCGGTTCGCTGCTGATTACTACGCTACACTATTTGCTATGCAATATTACAATGATGAAACTTTATAACATTGTAATAGTTTGCTATTTATTTGTCTATTTTATACCTTGATAGAGGTATATTATATTAACTAACAGGGAACGTTTTTGTATTTATTAAACATTCTAATTGAGATATACAATAAATATTGAATACTGTGAAGGTTTTTTGAATAAAATAAAATGTGTCCTAGGATGTTTACAACATAGCTTTATCTGGAGCCCTTACATTTTCCTGCCCTCCAGGTAACCTCCATTAAAAAGGCCCTGGTGTCCCGGTGTTGCTTTCTGAACCCAGTTTGCATGCCACAAACTGTCAAATTGTTCCGCCCACTCTTATGAGAGAGCATCTTTGTCAGGTCAAATAAAGATTCCCACGGGCGAACCAGCGTTTGCGTGTATTGCACGTTGCGCAAGCATCTTCCATTGCAATTTCCATGCGAGTGAAATGCTTGCTGTGAGGCTCGTCATTGCACGGATGCTCATTAGAGTGTTAGCTTCCAGTGCAATCGTGTGCAAATGACAGTGACCCTGATAGACGTGGCCACAAAGACAAGATCAGAGTCAGGGCAACAAAAGGAGATGGTAGAGCATCAGATGACCATCACTGAGATGTCAGTGATCTGCATGAAGAGGACAGTAAGGGAAATATGGAAAGAAACAATAACCAATTCAAAATGTTCCCAAACTTTGCACTTTTTTGAATTGTCCGTACAGCCTCTTTACTCTGGCCAACATGCTCAAGGACTACAGTACCAGATAGGACCGTTAACATGGTGACGGAGAAAGAACAAAGCCATCAACATGCAAACCTTGAATTTGACAATTAACTTGTGCGACAAGCATACATAACCAGAGGTCGCAATGAGCAATATGTTTATCCAACAAGCGTGTTCACACAAGCTCATTTATCGAACCAACAGCAAATCTACACCCATTCATCTAATAGGCTACTGCTCCTGAATGCTGAAGTAATGAGCATGCTATGTTATGCTAATGGTGGAATGAGAAGTCTGGTAAATTACAAATGTGGGAAGATGACAAACCTCGTTTACATGCAATTTGACTGATGACAAGTGAGGCTGAACTTGCTGATCTTGCATTGATTTCTACAGCAGTGTTACTGGGTTCACATCTGTTGATTCTTCATACAGACAGCTGGGAATGAAGGGACAGTAACACTTTGTAATGTGTTTTGCTATACTGGATAATAAAGAGTTATGTATTCGTGGAAGATTCATTGCATATTGTTATGAGTTGGGCTGTCAAGTTAACGCACATTTATTTGACGCCACTAATTATTTTAACGTGCGATTACCGCATGTGTATTTGTCCTCAGCCTGCCCCGTAGTTTCAGAGCCCAAAGGCTTGACGTTGTTGTTGTTGTTAGTTGGATGGTGGGAGATTCTAGCGAGAGATATGGATACAACAAAAGGTGTTTTAAACAGCAAGCCAAGCACACAGTTGATGCTGACAGCCCCGCTCCTGCCGCTCGCTTGCGGCAGACCACGCTTGAAAGTTTGCCGGGGAGACGCCTGGACAACAACAGCAGTAGCTGAATGGGTGGCTACAGCTTAACATTGTGGAGGACGAGGGGCTGTGTTAGATAATTCGGATCGCATCCAACGTGTCGACTGCACATCACAGCGCATTATTTTGACCGACAGTGGGAACTTCAGTCTCATGCTTTGACTGAAGATGAAGACAGAGGAGCGACATTTTGCCGATAACTGTAAACAGGCTTGTCTGTTTGAGCAACTGGCTCAGTGCAAAGAAGTAGACAGGGTTGGGAGAGAGTGTAAGAGAGAGAGGTTCCAGGTTGTTGTATTGAAAATATTCAGGAGAATATTTGTCATTGTTCCAATGATAATAAACAAACATTTGCATAAAGCATATTTGTCCACTCATATGTTGACGGTACATTTAGAACAGATACAACATTTGCGATTAATTTGCGATTAATCGTGATTAACTATGGACATCATGCGATTAATCGCGATTAAATATTCTAATCGACTGACAGCTCTAGTTTATAGTCCAAAGCATACTTCTCTGAACCAGGAAAACGAGACCTGTAATCCAGCTCACACTGTGCGCTCCTCGAGCCTCAAAGGGCGGAGCAGCGAGCCCCGCAACGTCCCGCCAACACGGCACCCAGACCCCACGCAGCATTCTCATCCGCTTGTCATTACTGGTGTCATTTTTTGGTTGCCAACAAACGCCATTGTAACACATAAACACACATCAGAGCACAGTGGGCTCATAGGGAGGGGGGGGCAGGAGCTCCAACAAGCTGTTTAGGACAGAGAGTGAATACACATACTATACAGAGATGCTGTATGAGAAACCAATGTGATTTTGGAACATTGAAGAATATAAATCTATTCTAGTAGACCTCAACAATGGAATTATGATCAGTAGAAATGGCCATGACATGGGACCTTTACAGGAAAGGAGTAAATTAGTTTTATGGAGTTTGTTTTTTTAGAAGCTTAATCATCTAAAGTTATCAACCATAATGAGCTACCAAAATATGTATTTTTTATTATGGGAGCCTCCTACTGATTGACTTGAATATTCCTTCATCCCGGCATTGGGTATATAGCCAGTAAAACATACTTTTTCTCGGCCGCATTTTGGATAAAGAAAAATGAAGAAACCAGTTTAAACAAATGTAAAAATATAGCACATTAAACATAACCAGTGTGTGTAATCACGGGTCCGTTCGCAGGACTCATATCAACAGGTCAAGTTGGGTCCGAATTTGATTTGGAGAAGATTGCGGAAAAAAGGTAAAAATGTACCCATGCTGGACTTTGGTTTTACCACAATTTGCAAGCCACAAAGAAGAGAGCCAACTTACTCAATACAAACTGGAACCTTTTAACAATAATACTACCCTGAATAGAGTTCATTCCATTCACAAAAACAACGATGAAATATGCTTTTTTAAGACGAGACAATGGCGAGGCGAAACAGACATAGATAAGCATCCACAAAACCATTTTCCAAAAACTCACCTTATATCCAAAGGAGGAAACAAATATTAAAGGTTGTGTTTTTCCCGCCCCATATCAAGACTGCATCGACTCGTAACATGCAGGCTAGAAAATATCACAGGATTGTGCAGGTGGATCGAAAAAGTAACTTTCTCAGTAAGTTATAAATAACTTACAATAACCTTGCATGCAATAGTCCAGCCTCTACCTTATCCTCACCTATACCCGTCCCCAACTCTGTCAAATACGGTCACATGATAAAAACTACAGAGTATTTCACTTTCACTAAGAAAATATCTCAGTTTCAGCGTGAAAAAGTCCAAATGCTTTCGTGTCTGGTAAACCAAAAACAGCAATCTCTTTCATTCTGTTGTCTGGCGAACTTCTGAAAATGAGCTTGATTAGCTACTGCAGACAAAATGTCCGTTACGTTTTTTGGGGGTTTTTAGCCAACCAAATTGGCTTAATTGAATTCTAATTTCAAGAAACCACTGTGTCCGGAGAGCAGAAGGGTTTTATCTCCTTCTCTGTAAAGTACAGAGCTAAACTCCATTGGAGCTTTTATCCCCCTGTGTTACCCCCACTCCCTTTGAAGAGGGTCTTCAGAAAATATATGAAATGCTATAGCTGAGTGTAATGCCTATCTCTATATGTGCCTAAGGATTTGTTTTCCTTGTTGTTCACTCTATGAGGCTAAATATACCTGACACATGAACTTGACATTTTTCTCAAGTCATCTTTCACTTCACATCCAAAATAGCAAGCATGTTTAGCCAAAACATTGCCATTATGTAACAGAATACCTTCGGCCAAAATGTAGACCTTTATCAATAAACACTTCAAACATAAAAGAGAGAAATCTGTAAAAAACAAAAACAAAAAAAGAGTGGTTTAACTTTCAGACAGGAAAATGAAATTGGAGGTTATCATTACATTGCATTTAGCTGACGCTTTTATCCAAAGCGACTTACAATAAGTGCGTTTGACCAACAAAATACAAACTTGAAGAAAACAGAATCATATAAGTACATCGGTAGTATCATCTACACTTGGATTTTTCTTAAAATCAGGGAGGATCAACTGCTGTTTTTTAATGCTTTAAAAAGGTAGAAAGCCACTGAGAGGGGATCTTAACAGCTTTTTATTTAGGGGATGTTTACTAAGCAGGCATGCTTTTTTTCCTTGCTTTTTTTAAAGGCCTTCAAATTACACACATTCGCACATGCAATCTGCCAAGTACCACCACAGGAGTGTACCGTTGGCAGCTGAGCAGCTCCAGTGGAGCAGTAGGAGTTCAAAAGCCTCTCTGAGTAGAAGGCTCTGAGAGGGGAACATAATACGTTCACTATAACAACCCTGATTTCCCCAGCTGAATCAGAGATATAAAGCCAGAAAACTCCTGCTCTGAAATCCTCTTGCTCAGGCATACGAAACAACGAGTGTCTTGCTCCAGAATTGCAACAGTCCTTTGGAGACCTTGTGTTTAATCTTTCAAAGTCGGTGTCCACGATTGCAAGGTGGATAGTAGAGGACAGTTCTATGTGAGTTACTGCCCCCATTGGATTGCAATGGTTTGCAGCATTGCTTATCCAAGGCAATACATACATGGGTGGTTGAGGTCAGATTGAGAGTATGTCCAATTATGATCTTTTCAGTGTGCCATGCATTAAGGCATTCATTTTATAGCAGGGTCATTAGTATAGAGCCAATCCATAGCACCCTACTGCTGCCTGCTGGTGCTGTGTACATACACTCCTGCTTCTGGTGATAGGAAATATGAGAAATGAGTATTTTTAAACGAGACTATGTCAAAAACTTTACCCACAAAATGAAAACTTTTCAATCAATTACTCAACCTGTGAGACACTTTTCTTCCACGATGAATTAGGAATCGGAAGGGAGAAAATGCTTTATGAATCAAAATAAAAAGTAAAACTTTTAAGAATGCAAAATACATGCTCCTAAAAGCTTGTATGCTACTTTCCACATGGACTTTTGCTGTTAAGGTAAAGTACTTTTTTTAATCAGCTATTTAAATCTCAAACAGTGTCTTGTTAAAAATATTTAAAATAAATGATATTCTCATTGGCTGGATCAGTGGCCGTGCTTTCAACAGCATCTGATTTTAGGTAATCTGTTGTTGTTGTCACATTTCTTAGAGTCTACATTTGTAATTCCACATAATTTACTACAATCAAGAGAATTATGATGCATAACAAAAATAAATGATAGTTCCCTTTCTTGATTTCTTTCCTCTCTGTTTACTCTCCATGTGTTCCTCCTTTAATTCTCACTGTTGATTAGTCAGTTAGATTTCATTTCACCTTCAGGGACATTGATTAATTATCATTCCATTCTGAAACGCTTGTTCATGAAATGTCAGCCAAACCCAAGCAGAAGAAGTGTTCAAGATGTTTTCTTAGGTCAGGCTGTGTATTGTCGTATATAGGTCTCGAGGAGGGTGTTGTTAGTGATGTCATTGATTATTAACCTATGTAACTCAGTCAGCATGAAAGGCATGCAACTGTTTCTTAGAATATTACAGCTGGACGACGCTAAATGTTATGTTTTGAATCAACTTTCCTTGAGAACATGACATGAATCTTAAAATCAGCACTTTAGTCTCGTCGGTACCGATCTGTAGGGAGTTCCAACTGTAGCAAACACAACAGCTCCATGGGGCATTTCATGCGTTTTGAGTACAGTGCGGCAACACAGCGCAGTTTGAAGGCCTCTGTTTCAGGGCTTATCTCCGGATTAGTGCCTGGAAAAGTTCATTCTGCCCCTGGGAGACCCAAGGTGCACTGAGCCTTTCCTAACAGGGATTGTGTAACTGCTGGGAACTTTTGATTTTGTTTTGTTCATAGAAGCAGGAGGATTACATCCAAAGAGACCCACCTGACCCGCCTCGCTCTTCTTGGCTGTCCCCCGGTGAACCTGTAGAGCGGATTGCACCTCTCTGCCAGATGGGTAGAGCAGCAGTGAGGGAATTCTCCGTCTTATTTTACCGCCGTTGTTTTTGCTGCACGGTGGACTAATAGACAATGCGAGAGTGAACACGATCTTTGGTACTGTAAGCTTAGTAGCAGATGTGGATCCTTATGGGTTAATCTTCAAGGTCTTGCATGGTCTTAATCTCCATATCTATTACGGCATGGACATCTGGGATATTCTGGGTGATGTTTAGTGGCGTCAGGAGCCTATAGATGAATCTGCTGTAAGCACAACTATGCACTGAATGCTTGTCTCAGGACTCCGTTTTTCCATCCTTCTGCTTTTGTTATTAAATCCAGATCTAGAGTTTTAATTATATGTTTTTCATGCAAAGCAGCAGCACATGTGTTAAATCTTCAAGGCAACTCATTTTACTGACTTGCCAATGAGAGAATTGAGGAAAGACACAAAAGGTACGTAATCCGTCCAAGAAGTTAAGATTCCATGTTGCCTAATTTAGCCACCAAATCAAGCAAAGAATCATTAAATAAATGATATTGAAAGAAGAAAAAAGAAGATCTTTGTTTATTTGAAAGAACGGGGCAGAGCAGTTTGAGCATAAAACTATAATTCAATTTCCGAGCTTTCTCTTCCGGCAGAGGCAAAAGCTTTGAATGCTTAATAAATTCTTCGGAGGGCTAAATTGCACACTTGTTTCATCTGGCAATGAGATTACTTGAATGGAATATTCTGGAGGGAAAAAAAGCAGTGGAGAGAAAGACAATAATGAGGCAGTAATCTCATTTCTCCACAGCAGCTTCCATTGTTCTCTTTAAAAAAGTTTAAAAAAGAGGCTTCTGTTTCGTCTGCTTCAACTCTCATTCCCATCCGTCTTTCCATTGAGGAAAATGTTCGCAGAGCCAAGGATAAATGAGAACAATAACATTTCTGCGGCACTCGAATGCATCAAACGCAGATAGGAGGGAAGCACTATTGTGTCCCTGTGGCTCTTTGGACAATCACTAGATAGCAGTGAGTGCGGTTATGAGCTTACAAACGCATCACTCTCAATGAAAACTTCTTCAACAACTTCCTCTGAGTAAGCTCAACTTTGGGTGACTTCATTCAATCTTTAGACAACTTTCGAAACGTTGAGACTAAAACATATCAATTAACACCCAGAGTCTTTTCCCTGTGACGATGGCCCCTGTAAGTGGGGAATCATCAGCGAGGGCCAGCAGGGGTTAATCTCCCTTTTTGAAGATTATGCTTGGCTTTCCAGTCGCCTGGCCCAGACACTCTCTTCTAATCCAGCACTGCAGGTTTTTGATAGCTCCCACAGAGAGTCCTTATTATAGGGACTGATTCAAACAAAATCAGAAAGTGACAGAAGAGAAGGAAATGCAAGTGAGGGAATAAAAAAATTGCTCCTATTTCAGACTCAGGAGACTCAAATGTATCTCAATCTAATGATTAGACCTGAATGTGGCAATTCAACACACATCTCATTGCTGTACTTGATCTTGTGTCGAACTAATAGGCCTAAAATCTGTCCAGAAATTGCAAAAGTCCAACACATTTACAACATAATTGACATGAAAACACTGTCACTTGAAAAGCTTAAAAATCACCCTGCATTTCTAGTTGGGCTGCACAGTATATCGATAAAATGCCAATATGGGAGTAGAATTTGTCTTCAGGATTCAGGAAGTGATGTACATTTCTGAATTAATCAGAGTGTTCTAGCTGTGCTATTATTTTCCTTAAAATATGTCCTGCCTCTTAGGATATCAAGTACAATGTGTTGGATAACTAGCCAATAGAGAACCGCAGTGACGTGTCCTAAAACCCGGAAGTAAACTCCTTCCGGTTCCTTCGTCAAAAACGCAATGCCATTTCTCCATAGGATTTTGGAAAATAGCTCGAAATAAGATCTGTGGTTGACACACATTTAAGAGACGGATCACGTTTTGTTCAGCCGGATAATATCTCTACCCTACTTTTATAATTTTATAATCATAAATCTAGTCGCCAGAAGCTAAATGCTAACGTTATGCTATAAACTAACTACAGCAGGGTCGCTGCTTCAACGTCACGCCAACTTAAAGGCCCTGACACACCAAGCAGTCACCAGAGAACTCGCGGACGCCGACGCCGACTGTTGCATCGGCGCGTTCTCCTGCGTCTTGGCCATGTGTCGCACTTGAACACACCACAAAGACTTCAGCCGAGCACGTACGAACTGCGCATGCGTGAGTGGCAATAACTCTCCTTACCAGCAGGCGGCGGTAGTGTGTATTCGTCATTCAAAAGAGGCAACAACCGGAACAGAAAAGAAGAACAGACTGCGTGATATAAACAAACAACAAATAGCGTGTGCGTTCCATTTTCACTCTCGTCCATCGAAAACATGTTTCGTGCGGTACTGGAGCCATCAGCCATTGGAGTGTTGCTTGTGGAAGACCGTACCGTTTTGCTTCTCATGCACTGATTCGCTAGCTGAACAGCCAATCAGAGTGATTTATTTGTCCGACTGCCTGTGGCCGACGCACGGCCGATTCTGTTGAATCGGCCGTGCGTCGGCCATGAAAGGCCAAATAAGGTATGTCACGGCCGACGGTGCGGGACACACCAAAATTGAGTTTGGGGGCACGCTTCGGCGTCCGACTAACGAAAACGGCCGATTTCGGCCTGGTGTGTCAGGGCCTTAAGATCCATATTCAAACATACAGATTCTAAATGGTACAAGTTGAAGCGTTTGTTTGAACAGTTTGCAGGAGGCAGGTACTTGCTTTCAAGCAGAACAGGGCAAACAAACTTAGCGGGAGTGTTTTACGTGTTCGGTGTAATGACGTAAAACTGCCTGGACAACTTCTCTAGTCCTATTCAGCCACATGTTAACAACCATCGTTTTTCAGACACGTAAACTCTTCAAAAATCACCAGCGGGGTCACTGCTGATGGATTTAATGTCGTGGAACAAAACGTGATCTGTCTCTTCAATTTGTGTCAAACACAGACCTTATTTCCAGCTATTTTCCAAAATCCTATGGAGAAATTGCTAACTTACTTCCGGGTTTTAGGACGGGTCACTTCTCTATAGAAGCGCAATTGTCACTATGTTACAGAAGTGAACAAATGAGTCCGATGGAGGTGTTACAAGGAAGGGAACTTTTGGATGTTAGCCCTAGGTATTTGATCAAATATATTGTGACATTTGATTTTCTTCATATCGCTCAGCTATCATTTCTAGTTAAGCACCGTTTCATTATACTAAACCAGGGGTGTCCAAACTACGGCCCAGGGGCCAACTGCGGCCCTTAGCAAATTCAAAAAGATGCTTTTCTTACAGTATATTGTACTTCTTAAATATATATCAAAACATATATTAAACAGTATTATTCACCTGTTAAAGGTGGGGTAGGTAATTTTGGAGAAACCGGCTTGAGTGCGCTAGAATTTGAAAATACACAGCCGGAACAAATCTGCCAATTTCTTACAGAGCCCCTCCTCCAACACACACGAACACGCACATGACCAATGAGGGCACGAGATACGTTTGTGCACAGATGGAAGGCTGACAGGCAGGTAGGCCATCCAGTTATTTTAGCCGGGCCGGCTAAAATGATTGGTCGTGCTTTTTACAGCACTACGGCTTCCACAGATGACATTTTTTTATGGATTTTTTGTCAAAGCACTTAAGATATTCATTGCTATCGGGATGTTAAGAGCATTCCATGGAATATAACAAAAAGTGCATCTCGAGCCGGTTTCTCAAACTTACCTACCCCACCTTTAATAAGGTCACTTTTCAAATAAATTCTGTCAATTGATGTTGAAACAATGTTCTAAAAAATCTTAGTTGATAAAAAAAAAGCCCAATAACTTATTTGCATAACAAGTTTGAAATATACCCATACTATTTCCCCTTATTAAAAGCAATGTGTGCTTTAGTAAACAAATTAAATCAAAACCTGATGTGAGGTAGGCTCTTTGTTTTCAATTATCAAGCATCATTTACCTACATTTGATCGATTTTGCTAACTTCTAACTTATGAGGCAATATACCTCACCTCTAGCTAGCGACCCAGACCTTCGTATGTTTTTCCGTTTGTGGCCCTCAGTGAAAGAAGTTTGGACAACCCTGTCCTAAACGCTCTAATAACTAGATGCTAAAGCAACATGTCTGCACAATTGACAAGGAAACTCATATCGTGACTGTCACAGCTGTAAAAGAACAAAATGTAATCTTTGCTTTATAATGTAGCAGCCCTCCATTGATCACAATGGAGAATAAAAATAACACCAGTCTTATCTGGCATTAGCTGTTTACAATCCACCATCTTTTGTAAAGCTCTCATTGTGCCGTCAGCCCTCTCAATCATTCCTCCCCCTCCTTTGCGATACTGAATAATCTCTGGGATAAAATCTACACATGGCCGCGTTCCTCCCAAAAAACTTGACATGAATAATTCACTACCATCTGCCGTGGCTCAGCGGTCTGAATCAGTCTCTGAAAAGTGAGGAGGTGCGATTCTTGTGTTTATTTAAAAAACCAACTCCTTGCAGAAGCGGCGGCGGCCCCCACCCTGTACCTCAACACTGCAACTGACGGAGAGACACAACTGCTCCCCTGCTCCACACATACCAAGCCCCTAATCTCAAAACCTGCAAGTTAAAGTAATGCGTTTCCTTTTGTGCACAGTCCTCACTCTTACAGTACTTGGCTCTGCTCTTTCCGTTTGGATGAAAACACACATGGAAATGGAAGTAAACAAACCGTGATAGCAGAATTATCCAAAGGGATATTCAGCAATCTAACTCAATCTACATCCACTGGGGGAAAAACGTGTTTTTTGGGTCTCACTCTGCAAACACACATTCTCTGCAGGCTATTAGCTCAAAGCCAGCATTTGTATCGTCCTGAATAGAGTGGTGCAGGAATGAGCCCTTAAACCGGGAAATGAGTCTGCTTTTTACCACTTCTGGTTCCCTTGTCTGCAAGTCAACAGTTATTTGAATGCGTTTTTGATCAGATGCCAGAATTAATGTCAGTGGTTTACACAAGTTTAAGAGATTTTCACGTTGTGTTCTACGATATAAAATACGTCCACGTCCAGTAAATACACCACTAATGAATGTTAGAAGCTTCCATGTGTCCCAAAAACACTGGTTGCAACAAGTTACTAAATGAGACTACTTAACGTCATCAAAACGAACCTTAGGTGCTTTAAGCTTAGCAGTGGAGAAATTAAGTCAAGTGACTGCGATGATGTAGTGTGTTTGTAGCATTACTTTAGCTATTTACTTCTGGCGTTGCATTTACACTCCAAAGATGATACAATGGTGGTAATAAGAGCACAACATGTGTAAGTATCAGAAGTGTTTGTTTCCCACGGAACAGTTTTCTGCGATATTCTGTAATCCAATAGAGAAATCCCAGAATTTTTTGTCAAAGAAGCTTTGCGATGCTTCTACGAATATATGCAATTGTGCACCACTCTATAAGAAAAGATGGAGGTTGGGATCACTCCAAGGAGTAAAATACCAACTAAGACTATGCCAACCCTTCTAAACCCAGCATGAGCTTTCTCTGGTCCGACTGTACAGGCCTCAGATGGGTTAACAAGCTATAGAGGCCTCCGGCAGCAGACGGCCCCTCTCTCTGTTTGTGTTCCAGGCAGGGGAGTCGCTCTGCATGACGATTTATTGACGCAAGATCCCCCCTCCTCAGCCAGGACCTGCCACCGATTACTGCCTCTGGAGAGCCGAGGGGAGGGTCTTGTTGGGATGAGAGAGTTTGTCTGTGTGTGTGTTCTAGCTCGGGCTCCAAGGCCATAAACTGGGCTCCAAAATGCCAAGTAGCATGTCAACATGCCAGCCTTTGCCACCCAAGTATAAGTCGGACAAAAAGGCCCCTTCAGTGCTCCAAAACGGTGGTTTGGAGAATGGGAAATGATGATCTGTCATATATGGAAAAGGGCTTAGCAATACTGCACAGACAGGAGGGCGACAAGAGGAAAATTAACTGCTAACAGGAGTTGAAATTGAGGAGTGAAAGCTTCATTCTTAATTTCAGAGCTCCTCGAGGTGGGGAAAAGTCTGGCAGTCGGAATGTTTTGGCTTAGGACAACATGTCAACAGAACTAAGCTTCACCTATTTTGGTAATTCAGTTGGGAAATGGAAAGTTTGGCTTTATTATTTATCATAAGAAATCGGTTTTCAAAGAGTGGGATTATATTTATCCATCAACTGACATATGTTGAATGAGTATAAAAAGGCTCCCTCCCTTATTGAAAGAGTCCTAATGCTATTATCACGCTGTGGATTCAGTTCATTTTTTAAAGAGCTTCATAAGTGGATTCTTGGTCACAGAAGTCAGATGACTTACTATAAAATACCAAGGAAATTAAAATTGCATACCTCAGATTTGATGACAGTAAAGTTATAGTCCTACACTGCACGTTATTTTAAAAATATCCGAAAGCTTGGAAACGATTTGAGTAAGTGGAAAATAAAAAAAAGGAAATACTGTCCCGCTCCAATGTTCCGCTTACATAATGTATTGAAGAAAAAAAACAACAAACAAGTCCTGAAACATCCATTCTGACGCAAAGCATTTTGGCTGGGACATCACCGTGTCTCTACTCACAGCTCCAAAGAAAAGAGGGTGATGCCAACAACCCACATTGTGACACACAGGACAAACAGCACCACAACAATTAATCAATGGATGTGACGTCATTGCGATGAATTTGACCAGGATAGCCAAAGCATGATGGGTAAAGGAAGGACACAATTGGACTTTTGTCCACTTTTGGTCTGCAGTTTAGGAAGAGGAAGAACCAAGGATGTGAAAAAGAAAAAAGGAGATGTTAGAGGGCATCATGGGACGAGGTCAAGCACACCGGGGAAAGGTTACAAGTCTACATCCCTGAAACTATCTACGTAAATCCATATTCATAATTCATATTGCCAAACCTAACTTTCCCTATTCCAATAGCAGAAGGCTTTTCAATGTCAAAGTAACTTCACATGCAGAGAACAGCACAAGAGCTCCACTTTTCTCACATCTTACCTGATCGGCTGTGAGAGCTCATTGCTGTGGTTGTTGTTGCCGGGCAGACTTGACAGGTGAGGAGAGGTGAGTGGTGAGGGTGTCAGTGCACCTCCGTGGAGGCTGTAGTGACCACCATGTGTTTCCCAGCCAAGATGGTGGTGGTGCCAGGCCAAGGGGGGACAGAGAGCGGTTGTTTCTTAATGCTTCATCCCACTGAACCACAGGTGGAGAGCTCAGTGGTGTGTTGTGGCAGGATTCCTTCCAGTCAGGCTGTAAAAGCTGCAACAAAAAAATGTTTTTATATGCATGGGAAACTCCAGATAGAAGCTCATACATCAATTTCAAAACCTCCGAATCAGAATACTTCATGTATCCCTGCACAGTGGCTGCCCAATGGATTTCACTGTGTGTGCAGTGCTGTGATAATTTGATTGACATTTCCCATTTCCATCTGTTGAAACTAAATTAACTATATTCTACAGTGAGTGATGTCATACTATTGTTAATTAGGTACTACATGTGGCATGGCAACAAACACAGTTGAATAAACTTCCCAAGAGTTTGAATCTAAGTCACAAAATATTGTCCTCAACAGCTTGCATAGTCAGCTGTGAAAGTCAGTGTCTTATTAAGAGGCTCTTCCCTGAAGATGAAATTCAAACAGAGGCTTTCTGAAGGCTGAGATTTACCTCAGAGACGATTGCAGAAGAAAACTTTTCATACTGTCTGGCGTGTTTGTGTGTTATGCAATCAAAACTGCAAGGAGTGTAAACACACACAGGCAAGCCTCTGGCTATTCAATCCTAACCAGCAGAAGCCAAAACTCACCTCTGTCACTTCTGACAGGTGTCAACAGAGCTGAACACAAACAAGAGCTGCAATCAGCCACTAGAAATACACAGGGGCCACAATAAAGTGCAAGTTTTCCCATTTTATAGCAATCCTAAATATAAATACACATAGTCTCTTCTCTCTTGGCTGTCACGGCAACTTTAAAGTTGTTGAAATTAATTACTGGTAACGAATGAGTTCAATGGAAAATAGCAATGTATAGCCAAAGAAAATATCATAGAAACATGTCACTGCAAGAATTCTCCAAGGTGTAACTTCTACTTCCAACATCTTACTAATCAGGGGCCGTATTCACAAAGCATTTTATCTTACCGCTAGGAGTGCTCCTAACTCGCGCTAAAACATTTTACGTAGGAGTTTTTTCTTAAAAGTTATTCACAAAGCCGCTGAGACCTACTCATACTAAGGATAAATCACTAAGAGTGACGCGCCGTTGCTATGGATGACGTCGATTCTCGTGCAGGAGTTTCGAAGCGGTCAGTACGGTGATTGGTTGTTCAGAGCAGGCGGTCTCGGTGAAACTCATCCGCAACATCCCACAAACGAGCCCACTAAATCACCGAAAAACAAGGAAATAGCCTCGGCTAGAAATGTATTCCTATCAAATAGTTATGGACAGTGCAGTTAGCAGAATACACGCATGATGACAAGTTTGTGCAGACCACGATAATGACGTTGTATATGCACGTTAAAGAGAGAGAGCAAACAATAAAAATACGTAAATTGCATTAAATCAAGGAGGCAATTAAAAGCACCCTGCAAACTATTATCCAATGAGCATATTTCCAGCACTGAAACACTTTCAATAACAGCCCATACCGCCGTTCAAGTCCCCCTATCATGATGAATGAAAGTGAAGACAAAGTCACTCGCCCCCCCCCCCCCCCCCCCCCCC